>CAWUFW010012409.1:0-544054 GCA_963921515.1 Calotriton arnoldi
CTCACAATGACCAAAATTGCCATTTTTACAGACTTTTCCTACTACTCAGAATCTTCTATTTTGACCAATTTCATCAGAAAAATGTCTCAAAACACACTTATTTTAGTTCCAAAAGTGATGTCACATGCAATAGTCATTTACAGTCAAAAGATTAAACATTAAAAAATCACCATTACTGACCATCTGGAGAAAGCTCGACATGTCCGCGATCATCGTTTTTCATCAGAAAATTGATTTTTGGACTGTACAAAAAATGATTTAAGATGTCAATTGGATCATGCCTCATGTTGAATAATCACTTTTTAAAGCCTCACAGTTACCAAAATTGCCATTTTTACAGACTTTTCATCCTACTCAGAAGCTTCTTTTTTGACCAATTTCGGGCAGGAAAATGACTCTAAACACACTTATTTTAGTTCCAAAAGAGATAATTCACATTCAACGCTCATTTATAGACAAAAGATTCAACATTAAAAAATCACCATTACTAACCATCTGGAGAAAGTTCGACAGCTCCGGGGTCATCGTTTTTCATCAGAAAATTGATATTCTGGACTGTACAAAAAATGATTCAAAATGTCAATTGGAGCGTGCCTCATGTTGAATAACCACTTTTTAAAGCCTCACAATGACCAAAATTGCCATTTTTACAGACTTTTCCTCCTACTCAGTAGCTTCTATTTTGACCAATTTCGGGCAGGAAAATGACTCTAAACACACTTATTTTAGTTCCAAAAGTGATAATTCACATGCAACAGCCACTTAAAGTCAAAAGAAAAAACATTAAAAAATCACCATTACTGACCATCTGGAGAAAGTTCGACAGGTCCGGGGTCATCGATTTTCATCAGAAAATTGATTTTTTTGGACTGTACAAAATATTATTCAAAATGTCAATTGGATCATGCCTCATGTTGAATAACACTTTTTAAAGCCTCACAGTTACCAAAATTGCCATTTTTACAGACTTTTCATCCTACTCAGAAGCTTCTTTTTGACCAATTTCGGGCAGGAAAATGACTCTAAACACACTTATTTTAGTTCCAAAAGAGATAATTCACATCCAACGCTCATTTATAGACAAAAGATTAAACATTAAAAAATCACCATTACTAACCATCTGGAGAAAGTTCGACAGCTCCGAGGTCATCGTTTTTCATCAGAAAATTGATTTTCTGGACTGTACAAAAAATGATTCAAAATGTCAATTGGAGCGTGCCTCATGTTGAATAACCACTTTTCAAAGCCTCAGAATGACCAAAATTGCCATTTTTACAGACTTTTCCTACTACTCAGAAGCTTCTTTTTGACGAATTTCGGCAGGAAAATGTCTCAAAACACACTTATTTTAGTTCCAAAAGAGATAATTCACATCCAACGCTCATTTATAGACAAAAGATTAAACATTAAAAAACTCACCATTAATGACCATCTGGAGAAAGTTCGACAGCTCCAGGGTCATCGTTTTTCATCACAAAATTGATTTCTTGCACTGTACAAAAAATTATTCAAAATGTCAATTGGATCATGCCTCATGTTGAATAACCACTTTTTAAAGCCTCACAGTGACCAAAATTGCCATTTTTACAGATGTTTCCTCCTACTCAGAAGCTTCTATTTTGACCAATTACGTACAGGAAAATGACTCTACACACAGTTATTTTAGTTCAAAAAGTGATAATTCACATCCAACGTTCATTTAGAGACAAAAGATTAAACATTAAAAAATCACCATTACAAACCATCTGGAAAACGTTCGACAGGTCCGGGGTCATCGTTTTTCACCAGATAACTGTTTTTTTGGACCGTACAAACAATGATTCAAAATGTCAATTGGATCATGCCTCATGTTGAATAACAGTTTTTAAAGCCTCACAGTCACCAAAATTGCCATTTTTACAGACTTTTCATCCTACTCAGAAGCTTCTATTTTGACCAATTTCGGGCAGGAAAATGACTCTAAACACACTTATTTTTGTTCCAAATTTGATAATTCACATGCAATACTCATTTACAGTCAAAAGATTCAACATTAAAAAATAACCATTACTGATCATCTGGAGAAAGTTCGACAGGTCCGGGGTCATCGTTTTTCATCAGAAAATTGATTTTTGGACTGTACAAAAAATGGTTCAAAATGTCAATTGGATCGTGCCTCATTTTGAATAACCACTTTTTAAAGCTTCACAGTGACCAAAATTGCCATTTTTACAGATGTTTCCTCCTACTCAGAAGCTTCTATTTTGACCAATTACGGGCAGGAAAATGACTCTACACACAGTTATTTTAGTTCAAAAAGTGATAATTCACATCCAACGTTCATTTAGAGACAAAAGATTAAACATTAAAAAATCACCATTACTGACCATCTGGTGAAAGTTCGACAGGTCCAGGGTCACCGTTTTTCATCAGAAAATTGATTTTTTTGGACTGTACAAAAAATGATTCAAAATGTCAATTGGATCATGCCTCATGTTGAATAACCACTTTTTAAGTGCTCACAGTGACCAAAATTACCATTTTTATAGACTTTTCCTCCTACTCAGAAGCTTCTATTTTGACCGATTTTGGGCAGGAAAATGACTCTAAACACACTTATTTTAGTTCCAAAAGTGATAATTCATACGCAATAGTTATTTACAGTCAAAAGATTAAACATTAAAAAATCAACATTACTGACCATCTGGAGAAAGTTTGACATGTCCGGGATCATTGTTTTTTCATCAGAAAATTGATTTTTTGGACTGTACAAAAAATGATTCAAAATGTTAAATGGATCGTGCCTCATGTTGAATAACCACTTTTTAAAGCCTCTCAGTGACCAAAATTGCCATTTTTACAGACCTTTCCTCCAATCAGAAGCTTCTGTTTTGACCGATTTCGGGCAGGAAAATGACTCTACTAAACACACTTATTTTAGTTCCAAAAGTGATAATTCACATGGAATAGTTATTTACAGTCAAAAGATTAAACATTAAAAAATCACCATTCCTGACCATCTGGAGAAAGTTCGACAGGTCCGGGTCATCGTTTTTCATCAGAAAATTGCTTATTTGGATTGTACAAAAAATGATTCAATATGTCAATTGGATCGTGCCTCATGTTGAATAACCACTTTTTAAGTCCTCGCAGTGACCAAAATTGCCATTTTTACAGACTTTTCCTCCTACTCAGAAGCTTCTATTTTGACCGATTTTGGGCAGGAAAATGACTCTAAACACACTTATTTTAGTTCCAAAAGTGATAATTCACATGCAATAGTCATTTACAGTCAAGAGATTAAACATTAAAAAATAACCATTACTAACCATCTGAAGAAAGTTTGACAGGTTCGGAGTCATGATTTTTGGACTGTACAAAAATGATTCAAAATGTCAATTGGATCATGCCTCATGTTGAATAATCACTTTTTAAAGCCTCACAGTCACCAAAATTGCCATTTTTACAGATGTTTCCTCCTACTCAGAAGCTTCTATTTTGACCAATTACGGGCAGGAAAATGACTCTATACACAGTTATTTTTGTTCAAAAAGTGATAATTCACATCCAACTTTAATTTAGAGACAAAAGATGAAACATTCAAAAATCACCATTACTGACCATCTGGACGGGCTCATCGTTTTTCATCAGAAAATTGATTTTTTTTGGACTGTACAAAAAATGATTCAAAATGTCAATTGGACCGTGCCTCATGTTGAATAACCACTTTTCAAAGCCTCACAATGACCAAAATTGCCATTTTTACAGACTTTTCCTACTACTCAGAATCTTCTATTTTGACCAATTTCATCAGAAAAATGTCTCAAAACACACCTATTTTAGTTCCAAAAGAGATAATTCACATCCAACGCTCATTTATAGACAAAAGATTCAACATTAAAAAATCACCATTACTAACCATCTGGAGAAAGTTCGACAGCTCCGGGGTCATCGTTTTTCATCAGAAAATTGATATTCTGGACTGTACAAAAAATGATTCAAAATGTCAATTGGAGCGTGCCTCATGTTGAATAACCACTTTTTAAAGCCTCACAATGACCAAAATTGCCATTTTTACAGACTTTTCCTCCTACTCAGTAGCTTCTATTTTGACCAATTTCGGGCAGGAAAATGACTCTAAACACACTTATTTTAGTTCCAAAAGTGATAATTCACATGCAACAGCCACTTAAAGTCAAAAGAAAAAACATTAAAAAATTACCATTACTGACCATCTGGAGAAAGTTCGACAGGTCCGGGGTCATCGATTTTCATTAGAAAATTGATTTTTTGGGACTGTACAAAATATTATTCAAAATGTCAATTGGATCATGCCTCATGTTGAATAACACTTTTTAAAGCCTCACAGTTACCAAAATTGCCATTTTTACAGACTTTTCATCCTACTCAGAAGCTTCTTTTTTGACCAATTTCGGGCAGGAAAATGACTCTAAACACACTTATTTTAGTTCCAAAAGAGATAATTCACATCCAACGCTCATTTATAGACAAAAGATTAAACATTAAAAAATCACCATTACTAACCATCTGGAGAAAGTTCGACAGCTCCGGGGTCATCGTTTTTCATCAGAAAATTGATTTTCTGGACTGTACAAAAAATGATTTAAAATGTCAATTGGAGCGTGCCATGTTGAATAACCACTTTTCAAAGCCTCAGAATGACCAAAATTGCCATTTTTACAGACTTTTCCTACTACTCAGAAGCTTCTTTTTTGACGAATTTCGGCAGGAAAATGTCTCAAAACACACTTATTTTAGTTCCAAAAGAGATAATTCACATCCAACGCTCATTTATAGACAAAAGATTAAACATTAAAAAACTCACCATTAATGACCATCTGGAGAGAGTTCGACAGCTCCAGGGTCATTGTTTTTCATCACAAAATTGATTTCTTGCACTGTACAAAAAATTATTCAAAATGTCAATTGGATCATGCCTCATGTTGAATAACCACTTTTTAAAGCCTCACAGTGACCAAAATTGCCATTTTTACAGATGTTTCCTCCTACTCAGAAGCTTCTATTTTGACCAATTACGTACAGGAAAATGACTCTACACACAGTTATTTTAGTTCAAAAAGTGATAATTCACATCCAACGTTCATTTAGAGACAAAAGATTAAACATTAAAAAATCACCATTACAAACCATCTGGAAAACGTTCGACAGGTCCGGGGTCATCGTTTTTCACCAGATAACTGTTTTTTGGACCGTACAAACAATGATTCAAAATGTCAATTGGATCATGCCTCATGTTGAATAACAGTTTTTAAAGCCTCACAGTCACCAAAATTGCCATTTTTACAGACTTTTCATCCTACTCAGAAGCTTCTATTTTGACCAATTTCGGGCAGGAAAATGACTCTAAACACACTTATTTTTGTTCCAAATTTGATAATTCACATGCAATAGTCATTTACAGTCAAAAGATTCAACATTAAAAAATAACCATTACTGATCATCTGGAGAAAGTTCGACAGGTCCGGGGTCATCGTTTTTCATCAGAAAATTGATTTTTGGACTGTACAAAAAATGATTCAAAATGTCAATTGGAGCATGCCTCATGTTGAATAACCACTTTTCAAAGCCTAACAATGACCAAAATTGCCATTTTTACAGACTTTTTCACCTGCTCAGAAGCTTCTATTTTGACCTATTTCGGGCAGGAAAATTACTCTAAACATACGTATTTTAGTTCCAAAAGTGATATTTCACATGCAGTAGTCATTTACAGTCAAAAGATTAGACATTAATAAATAACCATTAGTGGCCATATGGAGAAAGTTCAACAGGTCCGTGGTCATCGTTTTTCATCAGAAAATTTATTTTTGGACTGTACAAAAAATGGTTCAAAATGTCAATTGGATCGTGCCTCATTTTGAATAACCACTTTTTAAAGCTTCACAGTGACCAAAATTGCCATTTTTACAGATGTTTCCTCCTACTCAGAAGCTTCTATTTTGACGAATTTCGGCAGGAAAATGTCTCAAAACACACTTATTTTAGTTCCAAAAGAGATAATTCACATCCAACGCTCATTTATAGACAAAAGATTAAACATTAAAAACTCACCATTAATGACCATCTGGAGAAAGTTCGACAGCTCCAGGGTCATCGTTTTTCATCACAAAATTGATTTCTTGCACTGTACAAAAAATGATTCTAAATGTCAATTGGATCATGCCTCATGTTGAATAACCACTTTTTAAAGCCTCACAGTGACCAAAATTGTCATTTTTACAGATGTTTCCTCCTACTCAGAAGCTTCTATTTTGACCAATTACGTACAGGAAAATGACTATACACACAGTTATTTTAGTTCAAAAGTGATAATTCACATCCAACGTTCATTTAGAGACAAAAGATTAAACATTAAAAATCACCATTACAAACCATCTGGAAAACGTTCAACAGGTCCGGGGTCATCGTTTTTCACCAGATAACTGTTTTTGACCGTACAAACAATGATTCAAAATGTCAATTGGATCATGCCTCATGTTGAATAACAGTTTTTAAAGCCTCACAGTCACCAAAATTGCCATTTTTACAGACTTTTCATCCTACTCAGAAGCTTCTATTTTGACCAATTTCGGGCAGGAAAATGACTCTAAACACACTTATTTTTGTTCCAAATTTGATAATTCACATGCAATAGTCATTTTCAGTCAAAAGATTCAACATTAAAAAATAACCATTACTGATCATCTGGAGAAAGTTCGACAGTCCTCGTTTTTCATCAGAAAATTTATTTTTTGGACTGTACAAAAAATGATTCAAAATGTCAATTGGAGCATGCCTCATGTTGAATAACCACTTTTCAAAGCCTAACAATGACCAAAATTGCCATTTTTACAGACTTTTTCACCTGCTCAGAAGCTTCTATTTTGACCTATTTCGGGCAGGAAAATTACTCTAAACATACTTATTTTAGTTCCAAAAGTGATAATATACATCCAACAATCATTTACACTCAAAAGATTAAACATTCAAAAATGACCATTACTGACCATCTGGAGAAAGTTCGACAGTCCTCGTTTTTCATCAGAAAATTGGTTTTTGGACTGTACAAAAAATGGTTTAAAATGTCAATTGGATCATGCCTCATGTTGAATAACCACTTTTTAAAGCCTCACAGCGACAAAAATTGCCATTTTTATAGACTTTTCCTCCTACTCAGAAGCTTCTGTTTTGACCAATTACCGGCAGGAAAATGATTCTAAACACACTTATTTTAGTTCAAAAAGTGATAATTCAGATCCAACGTTCATTTGGAGACAAAAGATTAAACATTCAAAAATCACCATTACTGACCATTCTGGCGAAAGTTCGACAGGTCATCGTTTTTCATCAGAAAATTGATTTTTTTGGACTGTACAAAAAATGATTCAAAATGTCAATTGGATCATGCATCATGTTTAATAACCACTTTTTAAAGCCTCACAGTGACCAAAATTGCCATTTTTACCGACTTTTCCTCCTACTCTAGAGCTTCTATTTTGACCAATTTCGGGCAGGAAAATGACTCTAAACACACTTATTTTAGTTCCAAAAGTGATGTCACATGCAATAGTCATTTACAGTCAAAAGATTAAACATTAAAAAATCACCATTACTGACAATCTGGAGAAAGCTCAACAGGTCCGGGGTCATCGTTTTTCATCAGAAAATTGATTTTTTTGGACTGTACAAAAAATGATTTAAGATGTCAATTGGATCGTGCCTCATGTTGAATAACCACTTTTTAAAGCCTCACAATGACCAAAATTGCCATTTTTACAGACTTTTCCTCCTACTCAGTAGCTTCTATTTTGACCAATTTCGGGCAGGAAATGACTCTAAACACACTTATTTTAGTTCCAAAAATGATAATTCACATGCAACAGCCACTTAAAGTCAAAAGAAAAAACATTAAAAAATCACCATTACTGACCATCTGGAGAAAGCTCGACAGGTCCTCGTTTTTCATCAGAAAATTGATTTTTTTGGACTGTACAAAAAATGATTCAAAATGTCAATTGGGATGCCTCATGTTTAATAACCATTTTTAAAGCCTCACAGTGATCAAAATTGCCAGTTTTTACAGACATTTCCTCCTACTCAAAAGCTTCTATTTTGACCAATTCCGGGCAGGAAAATGACTCTAATCAAACATATTTTAGTTCCAAAAGTGATAATTTACATGCAATGTTCATTTAGAGACAAAAGATTAAACATTCAAAAATTACCATTACCGGCCATCTGGAGAAAGTTCAACAGGTCATCGTTTTTCATCAGAAAATAGATGTTTTGGACTATACAAAAAATGATTCAAAATGTCAATTGGATCATGCCTCATGTTAAATAACCACTTTTTAAAGACTCAGTCACCAAAATTGGTATTTTTGCAGACTTTTCCTCCTACTCAGAAGCTTCTATTTTGACTACTTTCGGGCAGGAAAATGACTCTAAACACACTTATTGTTGTCCAAAATTGATAATTCACATGCAATAGTCATTTACAGACAAAAGATTAAACATTAAAAAATCACCATTACTGACCATCTGGAGAAAGTTCGACAGGTCCTTGTTTTTCATCAGAAAATTGATTTTTGGACTGTACAAAAAATTATTCAAAATGTCAAATGGGATGCCTCATGTTTAATAACCACTTTTAAAGCCTCACAGTGATCAAAATTGCCAGTTTTTACAGACTTTTCCTCCTACTCAGAAGCTTCTATTTTGACCAATTCTGGGCAGGAAAATGACTCTAATCAAACTTATTTTAGTTCCAAAAGTGATAATTTACATGCAATGTTCATTTAGAGACAAAAGATTAAACATTCAAAAATGACCATTACTGGCCATCTGGAGAAACTTCGACAGGTCATCGTTTTTCATCAGAAAATTGATTTTTCGGACTGTACAAAAAATGATTCAAAATGTCAATTGGATCATGCCTCATGTTGAACAACCATTTTTTAAAGCTTCACAGTGACCAAAATTGCCAGTTTTTACACACTTTTCCTCCTGCTCAGAAGCTTCTATTTTGATCAATTTGGACAGGAAAATGACTCAAAACACACCTATTTTAATTCCAAAAGTGATCATTCAGATCCAACGTTCATTTGGAGACAAAGGATTAAACATTCAACAATCACCATTACTGACCATCTGGAGAAGGTTCAACAGGTCCGGGGTCATCGTTTTTCATCAGAAAATTGATTTTTGGACTGTACAAAAAATGATTCAAAATGTCAATTGGATCGTGCCTCATGTTTAATAACCACTTTTTAAAGCCTCACAGTGATGATCAAAATTGCCAGTTTTACAGACTTTTCCTCCTACTCAGAAGCTTCTATTTGACCAATTTCGTGCAGGAAAATGACTCTAATCAAACTTATTTTAGTTCCAAAAGTGATAATTCACATGCAATAGTCATTTTCAGTCAAAAGATTAAACATTAAAAAATCACCATTACTGACCATCAGGAGAAAGTTCAAAAGATCCGGGCTCATCGTTTTTCATCAGAAAATTGATTTTTTTGGACTGTACAAAAAATGATTCAAAATGTCAATTGGGATGCCTCATGTTTAATAACCATTTTTTAAAGCCTCACAGTGATGACCAAAATTGCCATTTTTACCGACTTTTCCTCCTCCTCAGAAGCTACTATTTTGACCAATTTCGGGCAGGAAAATGACTCTAAACACACTTATTTTAGTTCCAAAAGTGATGTCACATGCAATAGTCATTTACAGTCAAAAGATTAAACATTAAAAAATCACCATTACTGACCATCTGGAGAAAGCTCGCCAGGTCCGGGGTCATCGTTTTTCATCAGAAAATTGATTTTTTTGGACTGTACAAAAAATGATTCAAAATGTCAATTGGAGCGTGCCTCATGTTGAATAACCACTTTTTAAAGCCTCACAATGACCAAAATTGCCATTTTTACAGACTTTTCCTCCTACTCAGTAGCTTCTATTTTGACCAATTTCGGGCAGGAAAATGACTCTAAACACACTTATTTTAGTTCCAAAAGTGATAATTCACATGCAACAGCCACTTAAAGTCAAAAGAAAAACATTAAAAAATCACCATTACTGACCATCAGGAGAAAGTTCAAAAGATCCGGGCTCATCGTTTTTCATCAGAAAATTTATTTTTTTGGACTGTACAAAAAATGATTCAAAATGTCAATTGGAGCATGCCTCATGTTGAATAACCACTTTTCAAAGCCTAACAATGACCAAAATTGCCATTTTTACAGACTTTTTCACCTGCTCAGAAGCTTCTATTTTGACCTATTTCGGGCAGGAAAATTACTCTAAACATACTTATTTTAGTTCCAAAAGTGATATTTCACATGCAGTAGTCATTTACAGTCAAAAGATTAGACATTAATAAATAACCATTAGTGGCCATATGGAGAAAGTTCAACAGGTCCGTGGTCATCATTTTTCATCAGAAAATTTATTTTTGGACTGTACAAAAAATGGTTCAAAATGTCAATTGGACCGTGCCTCATTTTGAATAACCACTTTTTAAAGCTTCACAGTGACCAAAATTGCCATTTTTACAGATGTTTCTTCCTACTCAGAAGCTTCTATTTTGACCAATTACGGGCAGGAAAATGACTCTACACACAGTTATTTTGGTTCAAAAAGTGATAATTCACATCCAACGTTCATTTAGAGTCAAAAGATTAAACATTAAAAAATCACCATTACAAACCATCTGGAAAACGTTCGACAGGTCCGGGGTCATCGTTTTTCACCACATAACTGTTTTTTTGGACCGTACAAACAATGGTTCAAAATGTCAATTGGATCATGCCTCATGTTGAATAACCACTTTTTAAAGCCTCACAGTTACCAAAATTGCCATTTTTACAGACTTTTCATCCTACTCAGAAGCTTCTATTTTGACCAATTTCGGGCAGGAAAATGACTCTAAACACACTTATTTTAGTTCCAAAAGAGATAATTCACATCCAATGCTCATTTATAGACAAAAGATTAAACATTAAAAAATCACCATTACTAACCATCTGGAGAAAGTTCGACAGCTCCGGAGTCATCGTTTTTCATCAGAAAATTGATTTTCTGGACTGTACAAAAAATGATTCAAAATGTCAATTGGAGCGTGCCTCATGTTGAATAACCACTTTTCAAAGCCTCAGAATGACCAAAATTGCCATTTTTACAGACTTTTCATCCTACTCAGAAGCTTCTTTTTTGACGAATTTCGGCAGGAAAATGTCTCAAAACACACTTATTTTAGTTCCAAAAGAGATAATTCACATCCAACGCTCATTTATAGACAAAAGATTAAACATTAAAAAACTCACCATTAATGACCATCTGGAGAAAGTTCGACAGCTCCAGGGTCATCGTTTTTCATCACAAAATTGATTTCTTGCACTGTACAAAAAATGATTCAAAATGTCAATTGGATCATGCCTCATGTTGAATAACCACTTTTTAAAGCCTCACAGTGACCAAAATTGCCATTTTTACAGATGTTTCCTCCTACTCAGAAGCTTCTATTTTGACCAATTACGTACAGGAAAATGACTCTACACACAGTTATTTTAGTTCAAAAAGTGATAATTCACATCCAACGTTCATTTAGAGACAAAAGATTAAACATTAAAAAATCGCCATTACAAACCATCTGGAAAACGTTCGACAGGTCCGGGGTCATCGTCTTTCACCAGATAACTGTTTTTTTGGACCGTACAAACAATGATTCAAAATGTCAATTGGATCATGCCTCATGTTGAATAACAGTTTTTAAAGCTTCACAGTCACCAAAATTGCCATTTTTACAGACTTTTCATCCTACTCAGAAGCTTCTATTTTGACCAATTTCAGGCAGGAAAATGACTCTAAACACACTTATTTTTGTTCCAAATTTGATCATTCACATGCAATAGTCATTTACAGTCAAAAGATTCAACATTAAAAAATAACCATTACTGATCATCTGGAGAAAGTTCGACAGGTCCGGCGTCATCATTTTTCATCAGAAAATTGATTTTTTGGACTGTACAAAAAATGATTCAAAATGTCAATTGGAGCATGCCTCATGTTGAATAACCACTTTTCAAAGCCTAACAATGACCAAAATTGCCATTTTTACAGACTTTTTCACCTGCTCAGAAGCTTCTATTTTGACCTATTTCGGGCAGGAAAATTACTCTAAACATACTTATTTTAGTTCCAAAAGTGATAATATACATCCAACAATCATTTACACTCAAAAGATTAAACATTCAAAAATGACCATTACTGACCATCTGGAGAAAGTTCGACAGTCCTCGTTTTTCATCAGAAAATTGGTTTTTGGACTGTACAAAAATGGTTTAAAATGTCAATTGGATCATGCCTCATGTTGAATAACCACTTTTTAAAGCCTCACAGCGACCAAAATTGCCATTTTTATAGACTTTTCCTCATACTCAGAAGCTTCTGTTTTGACCAATTACCGGCAGGAAAATGATTCTAAACACACTTATTTTAGTTCAAAAAGTGATAATTCAGATCCAACGTTCATTTGGAGACAAAAGATTAAACATTCAAAAATCACCATTACTGACCATCTGGAGAAAGTTCGACAGGTCCGGGGTCATCGTTTTTCATCAGAAAATTGATTTTTTGGACTGTACAAAAAATGATTCAAAATGTCAATTGGATCGTGCCTCATGTTTAATAACCACTTTTTAAAGCCTCACAGTGATGATCAAAATTGCCAGTTTTACAGACTTTTCCTCCTACTCAGAAGCTTCTATTTGACCAATTTCGTGCAGGAAAATGACTCTAATCAAACTTATTTTAGTTCCAAAAGTGATAATTCACATGCAATAGTCATTTTCAGTCAAAAGATTAAACATTAAAAAATCACCATTACTGACCATCAGGAGAAAGTTCAAAAGATCCGGGCTCATCGTTTTTCATCAGAAAATTGATTTTTTGGACTGTACAAAAAATGATTCAAAATGTCAATTGGGATGCCTCATGTTTAATAACCATTTTTAAAGCCTCACAGTGATGACCAAAATTGCCATTTTTACCGACTTTTCCTCCTCCTCAGAAGCTTCTATTTTGACCAATTTCGGGCAGGAAAATGACTCTAAACACACTTATTTTAGTTCCAAAAGTGATGTCACATGCAATAGTCATTTACAGTCAAAAGATTAAACATTAAAAAATCACCATTACTGACCATTTGGAGAAAGCTCGCCAGGTCCGGGGTCATCGTTTTTCATCAGAAAATTGATTTTTTTGGACTGTACAAAAAATGATTTAAGATGTCAATTGGATCATGCCTCATGTTGAATAACCACTTTTTAAAGCCTCACAATGACCAAAATTGCCATTTTTACAGACTTTTCCTCCTACTCAGTAGCTTCTATTTTGACCAATTTCGGGCAGGAAAATGACTCTAAACACACTTATTTTAGTTCCAAAAGTGATAATTCACATGCAACAGCCACTTAAAGTCAAAAGAAAAAACATTAAAAAATCACCATTACTGACCATCTGGAGAAAGTTCGACAGGTCCGGGGTCATCGTTTTTCATCAGAAAATTGATTTTTTGGACTGTACAAAACATTATTCAAAATGTCAAATGGATCATGCCTCTTGTTGAATAACACTTTTTAAAGCCTCACAGTTACCAAAATTGCCATTTTTACAGACTTTTCATCCTACTTAGAAGCTTCTTTTTTGACCAATTTCGGGCAGGAAAATGACTCTAAACACACTTATTTTAGTTCCAAAAGAGATAATTCACATCCAACGCTCATTTATAGACAAAAGATTAAACATTAAAAAAATCACCATTACTAACCATCTGGAGAAAGTTCGACAGCTCCAAGGTCATCGTTTTTCATCAGAAAATTGATTTTTTGGACTGTACAAAAAATGATTCAAAATGTCAATTGGAGCATGCCTCATGTTGAATAACCACTTTTCAAAGCCTAACAATGACAAAAATTGCCATTTTACAGACTTTTTCACCTGCTCAGAAGCTTCTATTTTGACCTATTTCGGGCAGGAAAATTACTCTAAACATACTTATTTTAGTTCCAAAAGTGATAATATACATCCAACAATCATTTACACTCAAAAGAATAAACATTCAAAAATGACCATTACTGACCATCTGGAGAAAGTTCGACAGTCCTCGTTTTTCATCAGAAAATTGTTTTTTGGACTGTACAAAAAATGGTTTAAAATGTCAATTGGATCATGCCTCATGTTGAATAACCACTTTTTAAAGCCTCACAGAGACCAAAATTGCCATTTTTACCGACTTTTCCTCCTACTCTAGAGCTTCTATTTTGACCAATTTCGGGCAGGAAAATGACTCTAAACACACTTATTTTACTTCCAAAAGTGATGTCACATGCAATAGTCATTTACAGTCAAAAGATTAAACATTAAAAAATCACCATTACTGACAATCTGGAGAAAGCTCAACAGGTCCGGGGTCATCGTTTTTCATCAGAAAATTGATTTTTTTGGACTGTACAAAAAATGATTTAAGATGTCAATTGGATCGTGCCTCATGTTGAATAACCACTTTTTAAAGCCTCACAATGACCAAAATTGCCATTTTTACAGACTTTTCCTCCTACTCAGTAGCTTCTATTTTGACCAATTTCGGGCAGGAAATGACTCTAAACACACTTATTTTAGTTCCAAAAATGATAATTCACATGCAACAGCCACTTAAAGTCAAAAGAAAAAACATTAAAAAATCACCATTACTGACCATCTGGAGAAAGTTCGACAGGTCCTCGTTTTTCATCAGAAAATTGATTTTTTTGGACTGTACAAAAAATGATTCAAAATGTCAATTGGGATGCCTCATGTTTAATAACCATTTTTTAAAGCCTCACAGTGATCAAAATTGCCAGTTTTTACAGACATTTCCTCCTACTCAAAAGCTTCTATTTTGACCAATTCCGGGCAGGAAAATGACTCTAATCAAACATATTTTAGTTCCAAAAGTGATAATTTACATGCAATGTTCATTTAGAGACAAAAGATTAAACATTCAAAAATTACCATTACCGGCCATCTGGAGAAAGTTCAACAGGTCATCGTTTTTCATCAGAAAATAGATGTTTTGGACTATACAAAAAAATGATTCAAAATGTCAATTGGATCATGCCTCATGTTAAATAACCACTTTTTAAAGACTCAGTCACCAAAATTGGCATTTTTGCAGACTTTTCCTCCTACTCAGAAGCTTCTATTTTGACTACTTTCGGGCAGGAAAATGACTCTAAACACACTTATTGTTGTCCAAAATTGATAATTCACATGCAATAGTCATTTACAGACAAAAGATTAAACATTAAAAAATCACCATTACTGACCATCTGGAGAAAGTTCGACAGGTCCTTGTTTTTCATCAGAAAATTGATTTTTTGGACTGTACAAAAAATTATTCAAAATGTCAAATGGGATGCCTCATGTTTAATAACCACTTTTTAAAGCCTCACAGTGATCAAAATTGCCAGTTTTTACAGACTTTTCCTCCTACTCAGAAGCTTCTATTTTGACCAATTCTGGGCAGGAAAATGACTCTAATCAAACTTATTTTAGTTCCAAAAGTGATAATTTACATGCAATGTTCATTTAGAGACAAAAGATTAAACATTCAAAAATGACCATTACTGGCCATCTGGAGAAACTTCGACAGGTCATCGTTTTTCATCAGAAAATTGATTTTTCGGACTGTACAAAAAATGATTCAAAATGTCAATTGGATCATGCCTCATGTTGAACAACCATTTTTTAAAGCTTCACAGTGACCAAAATTGCCAGTTTTTACACACTTTTCCTCCTGCTCAGAAGCTTCTATTTTGATCAATTTGGACAGGAAAATGACTCAAAACACACCTATTTTAATTCCAAAAGTGATCATTCAGATCCAACGTTCATTTGGAGACAAAGGATTAAACATTCAACAATCACCATTACTGACCATCTGGAGAAGGTTCAACAGGTCCGGGGTCATCGTTTTTCATCAGAAAATTGATTTTTGGACTGTACAAAAAATGATTCAAAATGTCAATTGGATCGTGCCTCATGTTTAATAACCACTTTTTAAAGCCTCACAGTGATGATCAAAATTGCCAGTTTTACAGACTTTTCCTCCTACTCAGAAGCTTCTATTTGACCAATTTCGTGCAGGAAAATGACTCTAATCAAACTTATTTTAGTTCCAAAAGTGATAATTCACATGCAATAGTCATTTTCAGTCAAAAGATTAAACATTAAAAAATCACCATTACTGACCATCAGGAGAAAGTTCAAAAGATCCGGGCTCATCGTTTTTCATCAGAAAATTGATTTTTTTGGACTGTACAAAAAATGATTCAAAATGTCAATTGGGATGCCTCATGTTTAATAACCATTTTTTAAAGCCTCACAGTGATGACCAAAATTGCCATTTTTACCGACTTTTCCTCCTCCTCAGAAGCTACTATTTTGACCAATTTCGGGCAGGAAAATGACTCTAAACACACTTATTTTAGTTCCAAAAGTGATGTCACATGCAATAGTCATTTACAGTCAAAAGATTAAACATTAAAAAATCACCATTACTGACCATCTGGAGAAAGCTCGCCAGGTCCGGGGTCATCGTTTTTCATCAGAAAATTGATTTTTTTGGACTGTACAAAAAATGATTCAAAATGTCAATTGGAGCGTGCCTCATGTTGAATAACCACTTTTTAAAGCCTCACAATGACCAAAATTGCCATTTTTACAGACTTTTCCTCCTACTCAGTAGCTTCTATTTTGACCAATTTCGGGCAGGAAAATGACTCTAAACACACTTATTTTAGTTCCAAAAGTGATAATTCACATGCAACAGCCACTTAAAGTCAAAAGAAAAAACATTAAAAAATCACCATTACTGACCATCAGGAGAAAGTTCAAAAGATCCGGGCTCATCGTTTTTCATCAGAAAATTTATTTTTTTGGACTGTACAAAAAATGATTCAAAATGTCAATTGGAGCATGCCTCATGTTGAATAACCACTTTTCAAAGCCTAACAATGACCAAAATTGCCATTTTTACAGACTTTTTCACCTGCTCAGAAGCTTCTATTTTGACCTATTTCGGGCAGGAAAATTACTCTAAACATACTTATTTTAGTTCCAAAAGTGATATTTCACATGCAGTAGTCATTTACAGTCAAAAGATTAGACATTAATAAATAACCATTAGTGGCCATATGGAGAAAGTTCAACAGGTCCGTGGTCATCGTTTTTCATCAGAAAATTTATTTTTTGGACTGTACAAAAAATGGTTCAAAATGTCAATTGGATCGTGCCTCATTTTGAATAACCACTTTTTAAAGCTTCACAGTGACCAAAATTGCCATTTTTACAGATGTTTCTTCCTACTCAGAAGCTTCTATTTTGACCAATTACGGGCAGGAAAATGACTCTACACACAGTTATTTTGGTTCAAAAAGTGATAATTCACATCCAACGTTCATTTAGAGTCAAAAGATTAAACATTAAAAAATCACCATTACAAACCATCTGGAAAACGTTCGACAGGTCCGGGGTCATCGTTTTTCACCACATAACTGTTTTTTGGACCGTACAAACAATGGTTCAAAATGTCAATTGGATCATGCCTCATGTTGAATAACCACTTTTTAAAGCCTCACAGTTACCAAAATTGCCATTTTTACAGACTTTTCATCCTACTCAGAAGCTTCTATTTTGACCAATTTCGGGCAGGAAAATGACTCTAAACACACTTATTTTAGTTCCAAAAGAGATAATTCACATCCAATGCTCATTTATAGACAAAAGATTAAACATTAAAAAATCACCATTACTAACCATCTGGAGAAAGTTCGACAGCTCCGGAGTCATCGTTTTTCATCAGAAAATTGATTTTCTGGACTGTACAAAAAATGATTCAAAATGTCAATTGGAGCGTGCCTCATGTTGAATAACCACTTTTCAAAGCCTCAGAATGACCAAAATTGCCATTTTTACAGACTTTTCATCCTACTCAGAAGCTTCTTTTTTGACGAATTTCGGCAGGAAAATGTCTCAAAACACACTTATTTTAGTTCCAAAAGAGATAATTCACATCCAACGCTCATTTATAGACAAAAGATTAAACATTAAAAAACTCACCATTAATGACCATCTGGAGAAAGTTCGACAGCTCCAGGGTCATCGTTTTTCATCACAAAATTGATTTCTTGCACTGTACAAAAAATGATTCAAAATGTCAATTGGATCATGCCTCATGTTGAATAACCACTTTTTAAAGCCTCACAGTGACCAAAATTGCCATTTTTACAGATGTTTCCTCCTACTCAGAAGCTTCTATTTTGACCAATTACGTACAGGAAAATGACTCTACACACAGTTATTTTAGTTCAAAAAGTGATAATTCACATCCAACGTTCATTTAGAGACAAAAGATTAAACATTAAAAAATCGCCATTACAAACCATCTGGAAAACGTTCGACAGGTCCGGGGTCATCGTCTTTCACCAGATAACTGTTTTTTTGGACCGTACAAACAATGATTCAAAATGTCAATTGGATCATGCCTCATGTTGAATAACAGTTTTTAAAGCTTCACAGTCACCAAAATTGCCATTTTTACAGACTTTTCATCCTACTCAGAAGCTTCTATTTTGACCAATTTCAGGCAGGAAAATGACTCTAAACACACTTATTTTTGTTCCAAATTTGATCATTCACATGCAATAGTCATTTACAGTCAAAAGATTCAACATTAAAAAATAACCATTACTGATCATCTGGAGAAAGTTCGACAGGTCCGGGGTCATCGTTTTTCATCAGAAAATTGATTTTTGGACTGTACAAAAAATGATTCAAAATGTCAATTGGAGCATGCCTCATGTTGAATAACCACTTTTCAAAGCCTAACAATGACCAAAATTGCCATTTTTACAGACTTTTTCACCTGCTCAGAAGCTTCTATTTTGACCTATTTCGGGCAGGAAAATTACTCTAAACATACTTATTTTAGTTCCAAAAGTGATAATATACATCCAACAATCATTTACACTCAAAAGATTAAACATTCAAAAATGACCATTACTGACCATCTGGAGAAAGTTCGACAGTCCTCGTTTTTCATCAGAAAATTGGTTTTTGGACTGTACAAAAAATGGTTTAAAATGTCAATTGGATCATGCCTCATGTTGAATAACCACTTTTTAAAGCCTCACAGCGACCAAAATTGCCATTTTTATAGACTTTTCCTCATACTCAGAAGCTTCTGTTTTGACCAATTACCGGCAGGAAAATGATTCTAAACACACTTATTTTAGTTCAAAAAGTGATAATTCAGATCCAACGTTCATTTGGAGACAAAAGATTAAACATTCAAAAATCACCATTACTGACCATCTGGAGAAAGTTCGACAGGTCCGGGGTCATCGTTTTTCATCAGAAAATTGATTTTTTGGACTGTACAAAAAATGATTCAAAATGTCAATTGGATCGTGCCTCATGTTTAATAACCACTTTTTAAAGCCTCACAGTGATGATCAAAATTGCCAGTTTTACAGACTTTTCCTCCTACTCAGAAGCTTCTATTTGACCAATTTCGTGCAGGAAAATGACTCTAATCAAACTTATTTTAGTTCCAAAAGTGATAATTCACATGCAATAGTCATTTTCAGTCAAAAGATTAAACATTAAAAAATCACCATTACTGACCATCAGGAGAAAGTTCAAAAGATCCGGGCTCATCGTTTTTCATCAGAAAATTGATTTTTTTGGACTGTACAAAAAATGATTCAAAATGTCAATTGGGATGCCTCATGTTTAATAACCATTTTTTAAAGCCTCACAGTGATGACCAAAATTGCCATTTTTACCGACTTTTCCTCCTCCTCAGAAGCTTCTATTTTGACCAATTTCGGGCAGGAAAATGACTCTAAACACACTTATTTTAGTTCCAAAAGTGATGTCACATGCAATAGTCATTTACAGTCAAAAGATTAAACATTAAAAAATCACCATTACTGACCATTTGGAGAAAGCTCGCCAGGTCCGGGGTCATCGTTTTTCATCAGAAAATTGATTTTTTTGGACTGTACAAAAAATGATTTAAGATGTCAATTGGATCATGCCTCATGTTGAATAACCACTTTTTAAAGCCTCACAATGACCAAAATTGCCATTTTTACAGACTTTTCCTCCTACTCAGTAGCTTCTATTTTGACCAATTTCGGGCAGGAAAATGACTCTAAACACACTTATTTTAGTTCCAAAAGTGATAATTCACATGCAACAGCCACTTAAAGTCAAAAGAAAAAACATTAAAAAATCACCATTACTGACCATCTGGAGAAAGTTCGACAGGTCCGGGGTCATCGTTTTTCATCAGAAAATTGATTTTTTTGGACTGTACAAAACATTATTCAAAATGTCAAATGGATCATGCCTCTTGTTGAATAACACTTTTTAAAGCCTCACAGTTACCAAAATTGCCATTTTTACAGACTTTTCATCCTACTTAGAAGCTTCTTTTTTGACCAATTTCGGGCAGGAAAATGACTCTAAACACACTTATTTTAGTTCCAAAAGAGATAATTCACATCCAACGCTCATTTATAGACAAAAGATTAAACATTAAAAAAATCACCATTACTAACCATCTGGAGAAAGTTCGACAGCTCCAAGGTCATCGTTTTTCATCAGAAAATTGATTTTTGGACTGTACAAAAAATGATTCAAAATGTCAATTGGAGCATGCCTCATGTTGAATAACCACTTTTCAAAGCCTAACAATGACAAAAATTGCCATTTTACAGACTTTTTCACCTGCTCAGAAGCTTCTATTTTGACCTATTTCGGGCAGGAAAATTACTCTAAACATACTTATTTTAGTTCCAAAAGTGATAATATACATCCAACAATCATTTACACTCAAAAGAATAAACATTCAAAAATGACCATTACTGACCATCTGGAGAAAGTTCGACAGTCCTCGTTTTTCATCAGAAAATTGGTTTTTGGACTGTACAAAAAATGGTTTAAAATGTCAATTGGATCATGCCTCATGTTGAATAACCACTTTTTAAAGCCTCACAGCGACCAAAATTGCCATTTTTACCGACTTTTCCTCCTACTCTAGAGCTTCTATTTTGACCAATTTCGGGCAGGAAAATGACTCTAAACACACTTATTTTACTTCCAAAAGTGATGTCACATGCAATAGTCATTTACAGTCAAAAGATTAAACATTAAAAAATCACCATTACTGACAATCTGGAGAAAGCTCAACAGGTCCGGGGTCATCGTTTTTCATCAGAAAATTGATTTTTTTGGACTGTACAAAAAATGATTTAAGATGTCAATTGGATCGTGCCTCATGTTGAATAACCACTTTTTAAAGCCTCACAATGACCAAAATTGCCATTTTTACAGACTTTTCCTCCTACTCAGTAGCTTCTATTTTGACCAATTTCGGGCAGGAAATGACTCTAAACACACTTATTTTAGTTCCAAAAATGATAATTCACATGCAACAGCCACTTAAAGTCAAAAGAAAAAACATTAAAAAATCACCATTACTGACCATCTGGAGAAAGTTCGACAGGTCCTCGTTTTTCATCAGAAAATTGATTTTTTTGGACTGTACAAAAAATGATTCAAAATGTCAATTGGGATGCCTCATGTTTAATAACCATTTTTTAAAGCCTCACAGTGATCAAAATTGCCAGTTTTTACAGACATTTCCTCCTACTCAAAAGCTTCTATTTTGACCAATTCCGGGCAGGAAAATGACTCTATTCAAACATATTTTAGTTCCAAAAGTGATAATTTACATGCAATGTTCATTTAGAGACAAAAGATTAAACATTCAAAAATTACCATTACCGGCCATCTGGAGAAAGTTCAACAGGTCATCGTTTTTCATCAGAAAATAGATGTTTTGGACTATACAAAAAAATGATTCAAAATGTCAATTGGATCATGCCTCATGTTAAATAACCACTTTTTAAAGACTCAGTCACCAAAATTGGCATTTTTGCAGACTTTTCCTCCTACTCAGAAGCTTCTATTTTGACTACTTTCGGGCAGGAAAATGACTCTAAACACACTTATTGTTGTCCAAAATTGATAATTCACATGCAATAGTCATTTACAGACAAAAGATTAAACATTAAAAAATCACCATTACTGACCATCTGGAGAAAGTTCGACAGGTCCTTGTTTTTCATCAGAAAATTGATTTTTTGGACTGTACAAAAAATTATTCAAAATGTCAAATGGGATGCCTCATGTTTAATAACCACTTTTTAAAGCCTCACAGTGATCAAAATTGCCAGTTTTTACAGACTTTTCCTCCTACTCAGAAGCTTCTATTTTGACCAATTCTGGGCAGGAAAATGACTCTAATCAAACTTATTTTAGTTCCAAAAGTGATAATTTACATGCAATGTTCATTGAGAGACAAAAGATTAAACATTCAAAAATGACCATTACTGGCCATCTGGAGAAACTTCAACAGGTCATCGTTTTTCATCAGAAAATTGATTTTTCGGACTGTACAAAAAATGATTCAAAATGTCAATTGGATCATGCCTCATGTTGAACAACCATTTTTTAAAGCTTCACAGTGACCAAAATTGCCAGTTTTTACACACTTTTCCTCCTGCTCAGAAGCTTCTATTTTGATCAATTTGGACAGGAAAATGACTCAAAACACACCTATTTTAATTCCAAAAGTGATCATTCAGATCCAACGTTCATTTGGAGACAAAGGATTAAACATTCAACAATCACCATTCCTGACCATCTGGAGAAGGTTCAACAGGTCCGGGGTCATCGTTTTCATCAGAAAATTGATTTTTTGGACTGTACAAAAAATGATTCAAAATGTCAATTGGATCGTGCCTCATGTTTAATAACCACTTTTTAAAGCCTCACAGTGATGATCAAAATTGCCAGTTTTACAGACTTTTCCTCCTACTCAGAAGCTTCTATTTGACCAATTTCGTGCAGGAAAATGACTCTAATCAAACTTATTTTAGTTCCAAAAGTGATAATTCACATGCAATAGTTATTTACAGTCAAAAGATTAAACATTAAAAAATCACCATTACTGACCATCTGGAGAAGGTTCAACAGGTCCGGGGTCATCGTTTTTCATCAGAAAATTGATTTTTTTGGACTGTACAAAAAATGATTCAAAATGTCAATTGGGATGCCTCATGTTTAATAACCATTTTTTAAAGCCTCACAGTGATGACCAAAATTGCCATTTTTACCGACTTTTCCTCCTCCTCAGAAGCTACTATTTTGACCAATTTCGGGCAGGAAAATGACTCTAAACACACTTATTTTAGTTCCAAAAGTGATGTCACATGCAATAGTCATTTACAGTCAAAAGATTAAACATTAAAAAATCACCATTACTGACCATCTGGAGAAAGCTCGCCAGGTCCGGGGTCATCGTTTTTCATCAGAAAATTGATTTTTTTGGACTGTACAAAAAATGATTCAAAATGTCAATTGGAGCGTGCCTCATGTTGAATAACCACTTTTTAAAGCCTCACAATGACCAAAATTGCCATTTTTACAGACTTTTCCTCCTACTCAGTAGCTTCTATTTTGACCAATTTCGGGCAGGAAAATGACTCTAAACACACTTATTTTAGTTCCAAAAGTGATAATTCACATGCAACAGCCACTTAAAGTCAAAAGAAAAAACATTAAAAAATCACCATTACTGACCATCAGGAGAAAGTTCAAAAGATCCGGGCTCATCGTTTTTCATCAGAAAATTTATTTTTTTGGACTGTACAAAAAATGATTCAAAATGTCAATTGGAGCATGCCTCATGTTGAATAACCACTTTTCAAAGCCTAACAATGACCAAAATTGCCATTTTTACAGACTTTTTCACCTGCTCAGAAGCTTCTATTTTGACCTATTTCGGGCAGGAAAATTACTCTAAACATACTTATTTTAGTTCCAAAAGTGATATTTCACATGCAGTAGTCATTTACAGTCAAAAGATTAGACATTAATAAATAACCATTAGTGGCCATATGGAGAAAGTTCAACAGGTCCGTGGTCATCGTTTTTCATCAGAAAATTTATTTTTTGGACTGTACAAAAAATGGTTCAAAATGTCAATTGGATCGTGCCTCATTTTGAATAACCACTTTTTAAAGCTTCACAGTGACCAAAATTGCCATTTTTACAGATGTTTCTTCCTACTCAGAAGCTTCTATTTTGACCAATTACGGGCAGGAAAATGACTCTACACACAGTTATTTTGGTTCAAAAAGTGATAATTCACATCCAACGTTCATTTAGAGTCAAAAGATTAAACATTAAAAAATCACCATTACAAACCATCTGGAAAACGTTCGACAGGTCCGGGGTCATCGTTTTTCACCACATAACTGTTTTTTTGGACCGTACAAACAATGGTTCAAAATGTCAATTGGATCATGCCTCATGTTGAATAACCACTTTTTAAAGCCTCACAGTTACCAAAATTGCCATTTTTACAGACTTTTCATCCTACTCAGAAGCTTCTATTTTGACCAATTTCGGGCAGGAAAATGACTCTAAACACACTTATTTTAGTTCCAAAAGAGATAATTCACATCCAATGCTCATTTATAGACAAAAGATTAAACATTAAAAAATCACCATTACTAACCATCTGGAGAAAGTTCGACAGCTCCGGAGTCATCGTTTTTCATCAGAAAATTGATTTTCTGGACTGTACAAAAAATGATTCAAAATGTCAATTGGAGCGTGCCTCATGTTGAATAACCACTTTTCAAAGCCTCAGAATGACCAAAATTGCCATTTTTACAGACTTTTCATCCTACTCAGAAGCTTCTTTTGACGAATTTCGGCAGGAAAATGTCTCAAAACACACTTATTTTAGTTCCAAAAGAGATAATTCACATCCAACGCTCATTTATAGACAAAAGATTAAACATTAAAAAACTCACCATTAATGACCATCTGGAGAAAGTTCGACAGCTCCAGGGTCATCGTTTTTCATCACAAAATTGATTTCTTGCACTGTACAAAAAATGATTCAAAATGTCAATTGGATCATGCCTCATGTTGAATAACCACTTTTTAAAGCCTCACAGTGACCAAAATTGCCATTTTTACAGATGTTTCCTCCTACTCAGAAGCTTCTATTTTGACCAATTACGTACAGGAAAATGACTCTACACACAGTTATTTTAGTTCAAAAAGTGATAATTCACATCCAACGTTCATTTAGAGACAAAAGATTAAACATTAAAAAATCGCCATTACAAACCATCTGGAAAACGTTCGACAGGTCCGGGGTCATCGTCTTTCACCAGATAACTGTTTTTTTGGACCGTACAAACAATGATTCAAAATGTCAATTGGATCATGCCTCATGTTGAATAACAGTTTTTAAAGCTTCACAGTCACCAAAATTGCCATTTTTACAGACTTTTCATCCTACTCAGAAGCTTCTATTTTGACCAATTTCAGGCAGGAAAATGACTCTAAACACACTTATTTTTGTTCCAAATTTGATCATTCACATGCAATAGTCATTTACAGTCAAAAGATTCAACATTAAAAAATAACCATTACTGATCATCTGGAGAAAGTTCGACAGGTCCGGGGTCATCGTTTTTCATCAGAAAATTGATTTTTTGGACTGTACAAAAAATGATTCAAAATGTCAATTGGAGCATGCCTCATGTTGAATAACCACTTTTCAAAGCCTAACAATGACCAAAATTGCCATTTTTACAGACTTTTTCACCTGCTCAGAAGCTTCTATTTTGACCTATTTCGGGCAGGAAAATTACTCTAAACATACTTATTTTAGTTCCAAAAGTGATAATATACATCCAACAATCATTTACACTCAAAAGATTAAACATTCAAAAATGACCATTACTGACCATCTGGAGAAAGTTCGACAGTCCTCGTTTTTCATCAGAAAATTGGTTTTTGGACTGTACAAAAAATGGTTTAAAATGTCAATTGGATCATGCCTCATGTTGAATAACCACTTTTTAAAGCCTCACAGCGACCAAAATTGCCATTTTTATAGACTTTTCCTCATACTCAGAAGCTTCTGTTTTGACCAATTACCGGCAGGAAAATGATTCTAAACACACTTATTTTAGTTCAAAAAGTGATAATTCAGATCCAACGTTCATTTGGAGACAAAAGATTAAACATTAAAAAATCACCATTACTGACCATCTGGAGAAAGTTCGACAGGTCCGGGGTCTTCGTTTTTCATCAGAAAATTGATTTTTTGGACTGTACAAAAAATGATTCAAAATGTCAATTGGATCGTGCCTCATGTTGAATAACCACTTTTTAAAGCCTCACAGTGATGATCAAAATTGCCAGTTTTACAGACTTTTCCTCCTACTCAGAAGCTTCTATTTGACCAATTTCGTGCAGGAAAATGACTCTAATCAAACTTATTTTAGTTCCAAAAGTGATAATTCACATGCAATAGTCATTTTCAGTCAAAAGATTAAACATTAAAAAATCACCATTACTGACCATCAGGAGAAAGTTCAAAAGATCCGGGCTCATCGTTTTTCATCAGAAAATTGCTTTTTTTGGACTGTACAAAAAATGATTCAAAATGTCAATTGGGATGCCTCATGTTTAATAACCATTTTTTAAAGCCTCACAGTGATGACCAAAATTGCCATTTTTACCGACTTTTCCTCCTCCTCAGAAGCTTCTATTTTGACCAATTTCGGGCAGGAAAATGACTCTAAACACACTTATTTTAGTTCCAAAAGTGATGTCACATGCAATAGTCATTTACAGTCAAAAGATTAAACATTAAAAAATCACCATTACTGACCATTTGGAGAAAGCTCGCCAGGTCCGGGGTCATCGTTTTTCATCAGAAAATTGATTTTTTTGGACTGTACAAAAAATGATTTAAGATGTCAATTGGATCATGCCTCATGTTGAATAACCACTTTTTAAAGCCTCACAATGACCAAAATTGCCATTTTTACAGACTTTTCCTCCTACTCAGTAGCTTCTATTTTGACCAATTTCGGGCAGGAAAATGACTCTAAACACACTTATTTTAGTTCCAAAAGTGATAATTCACATGCAACAGCCACTTAAAGTCAAAAGAAAAAACATTAAAAAATCACCATTACTGACCATCTGGAGAAAGTTCGACAGGTCCGGGGTCATCGTTTTTCATCAGAAAATTGATTTTTTTGGACTGTACAAAACATTATTCAAAATGTCAAATGGATCATGCCTCTTGTTGAATAACACTTTTTAAAGCCTCACAGTTACCAAAATTGCCATTTTTACAGACTTTTCATCCTACTTAGAAGCTTCTTTTTTGACCAATTTCGGGCAGGAAAATGACTCTAAACACACTTATTTTAGTTCCAAAAGAGATAATTCACATCCAACGCTCATTTATAGACAAAAGATTAAACATTAAAAAAATCACCATTACTAACCATCTGGAGAAAGTTCGACAGCTCCGGGGTCATCGTTTTTCATCAGAAAATTGATTTTTTGGACTGTACAAAAAATGATTCAAAATGTCAATTGGAGCATGCCTCATGTTGAATAACCACTTTTCAAAGCCTAACAATGACCAAAATTGCCATTTTACAGACTTTTTCACCTGCTCAGAAGCTTCTATTTTGACCTATTTCGGGCAGGAAAATTACTCTAAACATACTTATTTTAGTTCCAAAAGTGATAATATACATCCAACAATCATTTACACTCAAAAGAATAAACATTCAAAAATGACCATTACTGACCATCTGGAGAAAGTTCGACAGTCCTCGTTTTTCATCAGAAAATTGGTTTTTGGACTGTACAAAAAATGGTTTAAAATGTCAATTGGATCATGCCTCATGTTGAATAACCACTTTTTAAAGCCTCACAGCGACCAAAATTGCCATTTTTATAGACTTTTCCTCCTACTCAGAAGCTTCTGTTTTGACCAATTACCGGCAGGAAAATGATTCTAAACACACTTATTTTAGTTCAAAAAGTGATAATTCAGATCCAACGTTCATTTGGAGACAAAAGATTAAACATTCAAAAATCACCCTTACTGACCATTCTGGAGAAAGTTCGACAGGTCCAGGGTCATCGTTTTTCATCAGAAAATTGATTTTTTTTGGACTGTACAAAAAATGATTCAAAATGTCAATTGGATTGTGCCTCATGTTGAATAACTTCTTTTTAAAGCCTCACACTGACCATAATTGCCATTTTTACAGATGTTTCCACCTACTCACAAGCTTCTATTTTGACCAATTTCAGGCTTGAAAATGACTCTAAACACACTTATTTTAGTTCCAAAAGTTTTAATTCACATGCAATAGTCATTTACAGTCAAAAGATCAAACATTAAAAAATCACCATTAATGACCATCTGGAGAAAGTTCCACAGGTCCGGGGTTATCGTTTTTCATGAGAAAATTGATTTTTTTGGACTGTACAAAAAATGATTTAAAGTGTCAATTGTATTGTGCCTAATGTTATATTACCTATCTTTAAAGCATCACAGTGACCAAAATTGCCAATTTTTCACAAGTTTCCTCCTACTCAGAAGCTTCTATTTTGACCAATTTCGGGCAGGAAAATGACTCTAAACACACGTATTTTAGTTCCAAAAGTGTTAATTCACATACAATAGTCATTTACAGTCGAAAGATTAAACATTAAAAAATCACCATTACTGAACATCTGGAGAAAGTTCAACAGGTCCGGGATCATCGTTTTTCATCAGAAAATTTATTTTTTCGGACTGTACATAAAATTATTCAAAATGTCAATTGGATCGTGCCTCATGCTGAATAACCTCCTTTTAAAGCCTCACAGTTACCAAAATTGCCATTTTTACAGTCTTTTCCTCCTACTCAGAAGCTTCTATTTTGACGAATTTCTGGCAGGAAAATGACTCTAAACACACTTATTTTAGTTCCAAAAGTGATAATTCACATGCAATAGTCATTAGCAGTCAAAAGATTAAACATTAAAAAATCAACATTACTGACCATCTAGAGAAGGTTCAACAGGTCCAGGGTCATTGTTATTCATCACAAAATGTATTTTTTCTACTGTACAAAAAATGATTCATAATGTCAATTGGATCGTGCCTCATGTTGAATAGCCTCTTTTTAAATCCTCCCAGTGACCAAAATTGCCATTTTGACAGACTTTTCCTCTTACTCAGAAGCTTCCATTTTGACCAATTTCTGGCTGGAAAATTACTCTGAACACACTTATTTTAGTTCCAAAAGTGATAATTCACATCCAACAGCCATTTACAGTGAAAAGATTAAACATTAATAAATCACCATTACTGACCATCTGGAGAAAGTTTGACAGGTCCGGTGTCATAGTTTTTCATTAGAAAATTGATTTTTTGCACTGTTCAAAAAATGAGTCAAAATGTCAATTGGATCGTGCCTTATTTTGAATAACCTCTTTTTAAAGCCTCACAGTGACCAAAATTGCCATTTTTAAAGATGTTTCCCTCTACTCAGAAGCTTCTATTTTGACCAATTTCAGGCAGGAAAATGACTCTAAACACACTTATTTTAGTTAAAAAAGTGATAATTCACATCCAACAGTCATTTACAGTCAAAATGTTACACATTAAAAAATCAACATTACTGACCATCTGGAGAAAGGTCGACAGGTCGGGGGTCATTGTTTTTCATCAGAAATTAGATTTTTGGGAATTTGGAAAAATTATTCAAAATGTCAATTGGATCATGCCTCATGTTGAATAACCACTTTTTAAAGCATCACAATAACCAAAATTGCCATTTTTACAGACTTTTTCACCTGCTCAGAAGCTTCTACTTTGACCTATTTTGGGCAGGAAAATTACTCTAAACACACTTATTTTAGTTCCAAAAGTGATAATTCACATGCAATAGCCACTTACAGTCAAAAGATTAAACATTAAAAAATCACCATTACTGACCATCTGGAGAAAGCTCAACAGGTCCGGGGTCATCGTTTTTCATCAGAAAATTTATTTTTTCTACTGTACAAAAAACGATTCAAAATGTCAATTGGATCGTGCCTCATGTTGAATAACCACTTTTTAAAGCCTCACAGTGACAACAAATGCCCATTTTTACAGATCATTCCTCCTACTCAGAAGCTTCTATTTTGACCGATTTTGCGTAGGAAAATGACTCTAAACACACCTATTTTATTTCAAAAAGTGATAACTCACATCCAACAGTCATTTACAGTCAAAATATTAAATATTAAAAAATCACCATTACTGACCATCTGGAGAAAGTTCAACAGGTCGGGGGTCATTGTTTTTCATCAGAAAATTGATTTTTTGGACTATACAAAAAATGAGTCAAAATGTCAATTCGATTGTGCCTTATTTTGAATAGCCTTATTTTGAATAACCTCTTTTTAAAGCCTCACAGTGACCAAAATTGCCATTTTTAAAGATGTTTCCCTCTACTCAGAAGCTTCTATTTTGACCAATTTCATGCAGGAAAATGACTCTAAACACACTTATTTTAGTTAAAAAAGTGATAATTCACATCCAACAGTCATTTACAGTCAAAATGTTACACATTAAAAAATCAACATTACTGACCATCTGGAGAAAGTTCGACAGGTCGGGGTCATCGCTTTTGTCAGAAAATTGATTTTTGGATTGTACAAAAACTTATTTAAAATGTCATTTAAATCATGCCTCATGTTGAAAAATCACTTTTTAAAGCCTCACAGTGACCAAAATTGCCATTTTTATAGACTTATTCTCCTACTCATAAGCTTCTATTTTTACCTATTTCTGGCAGGAAAATGACTTTAAACACACTTATTTTAGTTCCAAAAGTTTTAATTCACATGCAATAGTCATTTACAGTCAAAAGATCAAACATTAAAAAATCACCATTAATGACCATCTGGAGAAAGTTCCACAGGTCCGGGGTTATCATTTTTCATGAGAAAATTGATTTTTTTGGACTGTACAAAAAATGATTTAAAGTGTCAATTGTATTGTGCCTAATGTTATATTACCTATTTTTAAAGCCTCACAGTGACCAAAATTGCCATTTTTATACACTTTTTCTCCTACTCAGAAGCTACTATTTTGACCAACTTCGGGCAGGAAAGTGACTTTAAACACACTTATTTTATTTCAAAAAGTGATAATTCATGTCCAACAGTCATTTACAGTTAAAATATTAAACATTAAATATCACCATTACTGACCATCTGGAGAAAGTTCGACAGGTCCGGGGTCATCGTTTTTCATCAGAAAATTGATTTTTTTGTACTGTACAAAAAATGATTCAAAATGTCAATTGGATCGTGCCTCATGCTGAATAACCTCTTTTTAAAGCCTCACAGTTACCCAAATTGCCATTTTTACAGTCTTTTCCTCCTACTCAGAAGCTTCTATTTTGACGAATTTCTGGCAGGAAAATGACTCTAAGCACACTTATTTTTGTTCCAAAAGTGATAATTCACATGCAATAGTCATTTGCAGTCAAAAGATTAAACAGTGGGGGCGTGGCCAAGATGGCGAGCTGAGCAGACGTGTGTCTCCGGGGCTCCTCGCTCCCGAGTCAGATCCCCGGTGATTTCCCAGCTTTGAACCCCCCTCAAGAGAGCGGAAGTCAACCTGCCGGTGGGGATAGGGGCTCCACAGGTGACGAGCGGTGCCAGGGGGCCGGCGAAGGATCGGTAGAACTCCCGAGGAGGCCCAGACCCGTGGGTTAGAGCGGGGAAAAGATGGTGCCCGAGGCCTGACCGCTTCGACTACTCCGGAGCGTGGCTGCAGACCTGCTGGCGGGCGCTCCGCCAGCCCACCGACCTAGCGGAGAGAGGGCCGGCGTTGGCCGAGTCTTCCCGAGGTAGGGACTCAAGTCAGGCAGCGGACGGCGGCGGCGCTTCGGATCCCGGCGGCGGAGGCCCTGCTGCGAGGTCCACGCCTGAAATTGAGGCCGGGGATCTGCGGCCTGTGGCGCGGCCTGCCGTGGGCACTGGTGGCTGGAGAGGTGGCCCCGCACGGACACCGCTGCTGCGGCGGGGGCCGGAAGGCATCGGCAGGACCCCGCAGACTGGCCTATTTAACGGGAGAGTGCCCGGGCTGGGGAGAGCGGACTCGGGCCAGAGGCTGGCCTGCCAATCGCGGGCTCATGAAGATCGGCCTCACCAGGACAAGGGACGGCCACTAACGACCGAGAAGCACCAGACCGGGACGACGACGCTGCGGCCTAGCGGTGAAGCTCCGAGCTGGGCGCCCTCAGAGCACAGTCAGCGATCCCGGGCTGAGACCCCCATCGCCACTCCCGGGTATAATCGAGGGGGCCTTCCTGACGGCAGCGGAGTCCAATAAAGCTCTGGGAGCCTCCTACAGACTGCGGTTTCTCCCCCGGACCGGGGCACCTGCCGTGAGTAATGGGGGCACGCATAGAAAGGCTGCGACACGACGGCCCCCACGGTGGTGGCGGGGAGTAGAAGCTGAGTCGGGGGAGGACGAGGCAGGGAGTCGGCTGCATGATGCTGTCAGGGGCGATCGCCAGCTATGAGCAACACTAGGCAGGTTTAATAAGGGCCTGAGTCAGCGGGACGGCCATTTGCGGCACACACTGGGCCAGTGCAGCGAAGAAACTAGGGGGCCCCGGGCTCCCTCTCAGGGGGCCCTGCAACGCACTTGCCGCACTACTAAGCCACCGGATGGTGGAACGCTACGAAGCGGCCCGCAAGTGAGATACTAGGGCGAAGGCTCGAGGGAGTGTGGCCATCAGGGGTCCAGAATGGCAGCCCTGAGGAAGAAGGGGGAGCGCTCAATCAAAGAGATGATGGCAAAGGGATCCCTGCTCGGCGACAGAGGCAGTAGGGCTTCGACACCCCCCAAGTCACAGGACCACCCAGAGGAGGGGGAGGAGCCCATCACGAGGTCCTTCCTGGAATCCCTATTCAACACCCTCAGGGAGGACTTCCAGACCCTGAAGCAAGAGGTCACCGGAGAGATCCGAGAAGTGCGCAGGGACGTGGACGAGCTCGGAGAGAGAGTGGCCGCGGTGGAGGAACGCGAAACCTCCCACGGGGAGGAAATTGAACAACTCCAGCAGGAGATCCTGCGTCTCCAGGACCAACAGCTGGACCTCCAGACCCACACGGAGGACCTGGAAAACCGGTCGCGACGCAACAACATAAGGGTCAGGGGAGTTCCGTCGCAGGAGGAAGGTGCGGACATCACCGGGTACCTCCAGGGTTTGTTTCGTGACATTCTGGGTGAGGGTCCGGACTTTGAGATCCGAATTGACCGAGCACACCGGGTGGGCCCCCCGAGACGAGCGCCGGCCCCTCCGGTGGACATGCTGGCCTTCCTCCCGGATTTTCCACTGAAGGAGCGCATCCAGAGAGAGGCTAGGCGCAAACAACCTATCATATTCCAAGGCCAGGCAGTAGCGCTATATCAAGACCTCACCGCGATAACTCTGCAGAGGAGAAGAGCTTTTAAAGAAATAACGACACATTTGCGAGAGAAAGGGGTGGCCTATTCATGGGGACATCCCTTTCGTCTGATATTTAAATGGAATGGCAAACTCCAGCAAATGCGTTCCATCCAAGAAACCTCTGAGCTGCTCGGTCTGGGGGGGGGACCCCAGCGGCCTCGCCTTCCAGGCCTACGAAATCATCTGAACCAGGATGGCAGAAGGTGCGGCATAGGGGAACAGTTCCTTTCACCCAAAGACCGGATACCCTCACCATGACTCAAGAACGCCGAGCAGCGCTGGCAGCAGTATCGAAAGACACGGCGTCGCCCGAAAATAGTTGAATCTCCTGCCTGCCTCTCTACGCACGGGGGGACGTAATAGAACTAATAGCATAATAGATCTGCCGGGGGGTTCGGGAGCGGGGAGCAGGGGCTTGTCAGGCCACGGAGATCCCCGTGATTTGTTGGATTCCACTGCCCACCACGACGGATGATGGGCACTGGACAATGGACAGGTTGGGGACAAACCAGTTGGGGTTAGGGAGGGAGGGGGGATCCAGGGAGGGGGGGAGTTGGGGGGGGTCGGGGTTGGACTGGGAAAGGGGGTTAGGGAGGGGGTGGGTGAAAGGGAACCGATGTGCTATCCATTTCAGAGCAGGAATAAGGCGCCCACATACCATAAGCACACGCAGATACAGCTTTCCGTAGATCCCCCCAGAGGATGGTCTCGACGGTTCGCATCCTCACCTTGAATGTCAAGGGGTTGAATAACCCCATTAAGAGGAGAGTGGTACTGTCCTACTTGGAAAACTCCGGAGCCTCCATTTGTTTGCTACAAGAGACACACCTCCTCCCCAAAGACTGGCACCGCATGAAGTCCCGCGCCTTTCCCCACCAATTGTATTCCTCCACACAGACTAAGACGGCGGGAGTAGCTATTTTAGTAGCACGAAACTTTCAGGGTACAGTGGGGGACAGAATAGCAGAAATCCGGGGTCGCTTGCTGGCGTACACAATACAGGTGGGAGGTGTCCCCTTGGTGGTCGGGTCCATATATGCGCCTAACACGGGGCAAGAACAGTTCCTCCACACAGCGCTATCAGAGGTACTGACTACTACAGACAGAAGGATCTTGGTGGGGGGGGGACCTGAACCTGGTTATGGACATGGAGTCGGATAGATCGGGACAGCGATATGGCCAGACGTGAGCACTGTCGACCTCCGGTAAACTGTGGTTAAAAGAGAGGGGCCTGGTGGGCATTTGGAGAGAGACCCATCCACACGCCATACAATACTCTTATTACTCCCACGCCCACCGCACTTACGCCAGACTGGACCATTTTATAGGGACGGCTGACCTGATGCCCCTAGTAGAGAGTGTGACGATCACCCCAGCGGCACTTTCGGACCATGACGCAGTAGACTTGACCCTTATCGCCCCCCCACTACACAGACCGCCCGGACGATGGCGCTTTCGAGAATCCCTGCTGCATAAGGCAGGTACGACCCAGCAACTACATAAATATGTCACCAACTATTTGGATCGGAACGATCTCCCGGGAACCCCCCTCACAGCACTCTGGGGAGCGCTCAAAGCTACGGTTCGGGGAGAACTGATAGCTATCGCCGCGGCGGAAGCCAGGGAACGCAGGGACAAGAGAGACAATCTCACAGCTCTGGTGTTAGAGCTGGAACGGATTCATAGTCGGACAGGGGCCCCCCGCATCTGGAGGCAGCTGCGTGCCGCTAGGGCACAACTAGCGGCGTTAGACCTAGACAGGGCCGAACACGCGGCCATTCGCCTGAAACACACATACTATCTGGGTGGGGATAAAGCAGGGAGACTACTAGCAAGTAAACTGCGGGCCAGGGTGGAGAAGACACGGGTGAAGGCCCTCAGAAATGCGGATGGGGATACAGTGTGCCGGGACGACGAGGTTGCGGAGGTCTTCCGGGCGTACTACGCCACATTGTACAAAGGACCCCCACACGAAGGTACTGAAGGGGAAGCCTACCTCCAAGGGGCACACACGGCGAAATTAGACGTGGCAGGGGCAGGGACACTAGAAGCACCCATCAGGGTCGAAGAGGTGATTAGCGCAATCTCACGTTTAAAGCCTCTCAAGTCGCCGGGCCCCGACGGATTCTCACAGGGTTCTATAAAGCACTATGCCCCTTAATAGCTCCAATACTGACGAGACTCTTTAACTCCTTCCAAGGCCCTGGGTCCATTCCCCCCGACATGCTTGCGGCGGACGTCGTGGTAATTCCCAAACCGGGGAAAGACGGGACCCAATTCAGCGCTTACCGACCCATCTCCCTGCTGAACCTAGACCTAAAATTATTCACCGGTATTCTAGCGGCACGTCTAGGCCCATATATACCAGGTATCATTGAACCGGACCAGAGCGGATTTGTCGCCAACCGCCAGAGCAGCGATCATACTAAGCGGGTCATGCACTTAATAGACAAAGCACATCGTACCAAGATGAACGCAGTGCTGCTCTCGGTGGACGCAGAAAAAGCGTTCGACCGCGTTAGTTGGGGGTTTCTTAGCGCCACCCTGGCACATTTTGGGATTGGGGAGCGGTTCCGAGGTTGGGTAGCCAGCTGTTACGCCAGCCCTACAGCCACGATCAGGGTGAACGGCACAACGTCCGGGGCCTTTACCATCCAGAGAGGAACACGGCAGGGGTGCCCCCTCTCACCCCTGCTCTTCGCGCTCTATGTGGAACCTTTGGCGCAAAAAATCCGGGACAACTCGGAGATTGTTGGGATTCCCTTTGGGGGGGAAAGGCATACGATAAGCCTGTATGCAGACGATATTCTGGCGTCCCTGGAATCTCCGGAGAGATCCATCCCGGCCTTCCTGAAAGAGTTGGAGGAGTTTGGCCGGGTATCGGGGTTTAAGGTTAATGTCGAAAAGTCGATAATGTTACCCCTGGGTTGCAATACTAATATGCAGGCACTGGATCACCCCGCATATGGGGAACTGCAAATTCAGGATACGCTCAGTTACCTGGGCATTATCCTGGCCCCTACAGTCACGCGCACAGTCGACCTGAACTACACCAGGCTCTTGTCCCAAACGCAGTTGACCCTCGGACGATGGCAGAAACAATCGCTGTCCCTTCTTGGGAGGATAGCCGCGATAAAAATGAACATCCTTCCCAAGGCACTCTATATTTTTCAGACCATTCCAGTGGGGCCCCGGGCGGGAATTATACGCAAGATGCAGTGAGCAGTACAACAATTTATATGGGCCGGAGCACGCCCTCGCATGGCTAGGGCTCTATCCCACAAACCCCTCGATGAAGGCGGGCTAGGCATTCCCCACCTTATGGAATACTTCAAGGTGGCCCAACTGCGCTACCTGGTAGAATGGAGCAGGCCGGAGTCTGAAAAGCGGTGGCTCTTCCAGGATCGCGCCTTAGCAAACACATCCTTGTGGAAGGTCCCCTTTCTGAAATGCCCAGACCGGCCACCCAACTTGAAGGGGTCCCCGATCACACATACATTGCTAAAAGTGTGGGATTTGGTAGCGGTTAAGCGAGGACTTACCTCCTTCCCGTCCCCCATCACGCCCCTCTTCGACAATCCGGAGTTCCTACCAGGGACAGAAGCAAAAGCTTTCCCACAATGGAGAGCTACCGATTGTAGGTCGGCTGGGCATTTATTTGACTTGGACGGATTCCTCCCCCTGTCGACTGCAATGCAATCCTACAATATAGAGGCACCCCAGCGATACCAGTACTTTCAACTATGACATTGGCTTCTCCATCCGGAGGTGCAACCCGAGGTGGGCAGAAAACTCACTTCGTACGAACGGTGGCTCCTGACTAAATCATCAGACAAGCAAATGATCTCGGAGATCCATAAAATGCTTCGTCCCCGGACCCCGTTCGCGCCTTCGGCCGGACAGAAGAGGTGGGCGAGGGAGTTGGGGAGAGACCTGACGGAGAAGGAATGGAAAGATATTTATTACAGAGCTAACCACACAGCCCGTAATACGGCTAGTAGAGAGGCGGCAGTCAAGATCACTACGTATTGGTATTTGACGCCGGCTAGATTGCATCGGGGAAATCCTGACCGCAGCCCCACATGCTGGCGCGGCTGCGACGCTGAGGGCACCCTCACGCACCTACTATGGGATTGTAGGGAACTAACGGACTACTGGCACACTGTATTAGACGATATCGACAGACACTTTGACACAGAGATCCCTCGATTCCCTGCCTATACACTCCTAGGGTTACCCAATCCACTAACGTTCCCCTTAAAATTGGTCAGGGGAGGCAGATGGGCTTAGCGATGGGGGCGGCGGTACAGCACATTATCTCCCTATGGGGGAAACCAACCAAACCCACACATACGGGCTGGCTTCACCGTCTATGGTATACGGTGGGCATGGAACGGATACAGGCCACCCTCGCTAGCTCCATAGCAACCTTCCACACTGTCTGGAAACCCCTGTTGTCCTTGCTATCGACAGAAATGAATGAGCTGACTTGCCCAAGATACCTCCGCCTTCTCCACCTCACGGACACACCACCCGAAACCACTACACCAGGCACAACTTAACCGATAACCCTGGGGGAGGGCGAGAGCTGGGGACGGGTCCGGGCCACACACGGAGGAAGGGACAGGGGGGCCAAGCGGGAAACACGGAGTGGTGAGACGGCACACAACTACGGCTCTCCGCAGTGGATTGCGGCCTCACCGGTGACAACATATAGCACATCGGTTCGGGGAGGGGGGGAGAGGGGTGGGGGGGGAGGTGGGGAAGTTAGTTTTGTTTCAAGTTATATTGATCACATTTAGAAAAGTGGAAGGAATGCACCTTCAGGCGTACTTCATGATGTCTGACAGGGCCGGCCTCCGGGTTGTGGCACACACGCTGTGTATATCTATTATTGTCCCGCTCTGCCGGCCTATGGATGTAGGCAGCAAGCCATGTAAGATTATGATGCCTTCCTTAATAAATATGTTCTAACCATAAAAGATTAAACATTAAAAAATCAACATTACTGACCATCTAGAGAAGGTTCGACAGGTCCAAGGTCATTGTTATTCATCACATAATGTATTTTTTCTACTGTACAAAAAATGATTCACAATGTCAATTGGATCGTGCCTCATGTTGAATAACCTCTTTTTAAAGCCTCACAGTGACCAAAATTTTCATTTTTACAGATCTTTCCTCCTACTCAGAAGATTCTATTTTGACCGATTTCAGGCAGGAAAATTAATCCAAACACACTTATATTAGTTAAAATAGTGATAATTCACATCCAACACTCATTTGCAGTCAAAAGATTACACATTAAATATCACCATTACTGTCAATCTGGAGAAAGTTCGACAGGTCCGGAGTCATCGTTTTTCATCGGAAAATTGATTTTTTGGACTGTACAAAAAATGATTCAAAATGTCAATTGGATCGTGCCTCATGTTGAATAATCTCTTTTTAAAGCCTCCCAGTGACCAAAATTGCCATTTTGACAGACTTTTCCTCCTACTCAGAAGCTTCTATTTTGACCAATTTCTGGCAGGAAAATTACTTTAAACACACTTACTTTAGTTCCAAAAGCGATAATTCACCTGCAATAGTCATTTACAGTCAAAAGATTAAACATTAAAAAATCACCATTACTGACCATCCGGAGAAAGTTCGACAAGTCCGAGGTCATCGTTTCTCATCAGAAAATTGATTTTTTGGACTGTACAAACAATGATTCAAAATGTCAATAGGATAATGCCTCATGTTGAATAACCTATGTTTAAAACCTCCCAGTGACCAAAATTGCCATTTTTACAGACTTTTCCTCCAACTCAGAAGCTTCTATTTTGACCAATTTCTGGCAGGAAAATTACTCTAAACACACTTACTTTAGTTCCAAAAGCGATAATTCACATCCAACAGCCATTTACAGTGAAAATATTAAACATTAAAAAATCACCATTACTGACCATCTGGAGAAAGTTGGACAGGTTCGGGGTCATCGTTTTTCATCACAAAATTGATTTTTTGGACTGTACAAATAATTATTCAAAATGTCAATTTGATCTTGCCTCATGTTGAATAATCACTTTTTAAACCCTTAAAAAGACCAAAATTGCCATTTTTATAGACTTTTACTCATACTCAGCAGCATCTATTTTGACGTATTTCGGGCAGGAAAATTACTCTAAACACAGTTATTTTATTTCAAAAAGTGATCATTCACATCCAACAGTTATTTACAGTCAAAAGATTAAACATTAAAAAATCACCATTACTGACCATCTGGGGAAAGTACGACAGGTCCAGGGGTCATTGTTTTTGATCAGAAAATTGATTTTTTGGACTGTACAAAAAATGATTTAAAATGTCAATTGGATCGTGCCTCATGTTGAATAACCTGTTTTTAAAGCCTCACAGTGACCAAAATTGCCATTTTTACAGATGCTTCCTCCTACTCAGAAGCTTCCATTTTGACCGATTTCGGGTAGGAAAATGACTCTAAACACACTTATTTTATTTCAAAAAGTGATCATTCACATCCAACAGTTATTTACAGTCAAAAGATTAATCATTAAAAAATCACCATTACTGACCATCTGGAGAAAGTTCCACTGGTCCGGAGTCATCGTTTTTCATCAGAAAATTGATTTTTTGGGACTGTAATAAAAATTATTAAAAATATTAATTGGATCATGCCTCATGTTGAATAACCTCTTTTTAAAGCCTCACAGTGACCAAAATTGCTATTTTTACAGATGTTTCCTCCTACTAAGAAGATTCTATTTTGACCCATTTCGGGCAGGAAAATGACTCTAAACACACTTGTATTAGTAAAAAAAAAGTGATAATTCACATCCAACAGTCATTTACAGTCAAAAGATTACACATTAAATAGTCAACATTACTGACCATCTAGAGAAAGTTCGACAGGTCCGGGGTATTCGTTTTCCATCAGAAAGTTGACTTTTGAAGTGTAAAAAAAGATTCAAAATTTTAATTGCATTGTGCCTCATGTTAATACCTCTTTTTAAAGCCTCACAGTGACCAAAATTGCCATTTTTACAGATGTTTCCTCCTACTCAGAAGCTTCTATTGTGACCGATTTCGGGTAGGAAAATAACTCTAAACACACTTATTTTATTTCAAATATGATAATTCACATCCAACAGTCATTTACAGTCAAAAGATTAAACATTAAAAAATCACCATTACTGACCACCTGGAGAAAGTTCGGCAGGTACGAGGTCGTTTTTCACCAGAAAATAGATTTTTGGAACTGCACAAAAAACTGATTCAAAATGTCAATTGGATCGTGCCTCATGTTGAATAACCTCTTTTTCAAGCCTACAGTGACCAAAATTGCCATTTTTATACATGTTTCCTCCTACTCAGAAGCTTCTATTTTGACCAAATTTCGGGCAGGAAAATGACTCTAAGCACACTTATTTTAGTTGCAAAAGTGATAATTCACATCCAACAGTGATTTACAGTCAAGGTCAAAAATTGTTGATTTTCAAATGTTGCATCTTTCAACTACATATTACATTTGTAAGTGGATCATCTCTTTTAGATATAAAATGAGCTAGTTTAAAGTGACTTTTGTGCTTCTAGAGGCCCTAAAAGCAGGATTTGTGGAATGGGTAAAAGTGAAGGGAAATGGACAGTTTACTCACTCTGAGCCATTAAAAAGTGTTTCTTAACCCCGGGAAGTGTATTAAATAACATTTGGAGGCATTTAATTTTTTTTTTAAACGCCCGATTTTTTATGAAAGAGATAACAACATTCTGCGGGAAAGGTAAAAAATGGACCATTTTCAAATGTTGCATCTTTCAGCTACATCTCACATTTCTAAGTGGATCATCACTTTTAGAGACAATTGAGCTTGTTTAAAGTGATTTTCGTGCTTCCAAGGGCCCTAAACGCAAGATTTCTGTAATGGGTAAAAGTTAATGAAAATGGCTAATTTACTCACTCTGAGGCCTTGAAAAGTGTTTCTTCACCCCGGTAAGTGCATTAAATAATATTTGGAGGCATTTAATGTTCAAGCGAAAACAACCGATTTTTGATGAAAGAGATTACACCCCCTTACGACATTCTGCAGAAAAGTAAAAAATGGACCATTTTCAAATGTTGCATCTTTCAGCTACATCTCACATTTCTAAGTGGATCATCACTTTTAGAGATAAATTGAGCTTGTTTAATGTGATTTTTGTGCTTCCTGGGGCCCTAAATGCAAGATTTGTGTAATGGGTAAAAGTGAATCAAAATGGCTAATTTACTCACTCTGATGCCTTAAAATGTGTATCTTAACCCCGGGAAGTGAATTAAATAACATTTGGAGGCATTTAATGTTCAAGCGAAAACAACCGATTTTTGATGAAAGACATAACACCCCCCTTACGAAAATCTGCAGAAAGGTAAAAAATTGACCATTTTCAAATGCTGCATCTTTCAACTACATCTCCCATTTCTAAGTGGATCATCACTTTTTGAGATAAAATGAGCTTGTTTAAAGTGATTTTTGTGCTTCTAGGGGCCCTAAAAGCAAGATTTGTGGAGTGGGTAAAAGTAAATGAAAATGGCCAATTTACTCACTCAGAGTCTGCATGAAACGACTCCAGCGTATTCAAAACGCAGCGGCACGCCTTGTTCTTAATCTACCAAGGCGAGCGTCATCAAAACAAGCTCTTGACGCCCTTCATTGGCTACCAATTGAGAAGAGAATTCTTTTCAAAGCCATGTGTTTCTGTCATAAGAGCCTACAGGGGATAGGCCTACCTACCTGCACAACTTCCTCACCCCTTACAATCCTGGTCGACAGCTAAGATCTACAGGAGTACAGTTACTCAAGATTCCCAAGATAAGGAAAGCAAGGATGGGTGCTCGATCCTTTGGCTATCTAGCGGCCAAGAACTGGAATACACTCCCTCTTCAGCTACGAGCGGAGAAATCCGAACCAGTCTTTTGTAGAGGACTGAAAACCTGGCTTTACAATCTCTAGTCCAGCTATTAACCCATACCTGCTGATGTGCTTCTAGCGCGGGGACACACCTTTTGGGGTAGCCTGGCGCTCTACAAATGTATTATTATTATTATTAGAGTCGTTAAAAAGTGTTTCTTCACCCCGAAAAGTAAATTAAATAACATTTGGAGGCATTTCATGTTCAAACGAAAACGTCTGATTTTTGATGAAAGAGATAACACCCCCCTTATGACAATCTGCAGAAAAGTATAAAATGGTCCATTTTCAAATGTTGCATCTTTCAACTACATCTCACATTTGAATGTGGATCATCACTTTTTTGAGATAAAATGAGCTTGTTTAAAGTGATTTTTGTGCTTCCAAGGGCCTTAAACGCAAGATTTGTGGGATGGGTAAAAGTGAATGGAAATGGCCAATTTACTCACTATGAGGCCCCAAAAAGTGTTTCTTCACCCTGGGAAGTGAATTAAATAACATTTGGAGGCATTTAGGGGTCGATTCCGATTCGGGCCGGAAAAAGCACCGACCGACTCGGAGCCGGAATTTATTCCGACCGACACGTACCTGTGGCGCCCGACACGCCAAGTACGATGCAAGGCGTGCAAAATCCGACCGACACGTACCGAACCCAAGCCGAACGACCGAGCCGCACGGAAAACAGCAATCCGGCCGGAAAAACACGCAAATCGAACCGACCGACACGCACCCGGAACAAATCCAACCGAAACGTACACGCGAACTCCAAACCGCTAAGTACGATGCAAGGCGCGAAAACCACGACCGAGTCGAACGGAGGACAAGCCGTACGACCGACACGCATACCAAACCGAGCCGAAGTAACACAAAACACCGCGACCGACGCGTACACAGCATAGAAAACTGCACAAACACAGCGTGAACGAAACGGAGAAGACCGTACGAGACAAATGCAGGGTCCGACTCGGTCACAAGAACGTTTCCAACATGCACAAAAAGTACTAAGGAAAAATACACAAAAAAAGGCCAAACAAGCAATTACAAAGCCAATAAATACTGGGGGGGGTGGGGACAGAGAACAAAGACACACCCACAACTCCACCCATATAAAGGACACAAATCCCAACCACGATCCTTTGCAAATGCCATTCTACTGCCAGCACTCAACAGACAGCAACCACACACCCACAGCTCATCCCTCACACAAGCCACACACCATCAGCACACCAACAAATAGCTACCTCACATACACCCAGCAAAACACACACCCACACACCCACACACCCTCACCTGCACACCAACACACACATCACTCACCATCAACACCCATCACCATGCCCCCAAGAAGAATCACAAGTTCCTAGATTGTGAATTGGAAGTCCTGGTAGACGAGATCCTCAGGGTAGAGCCACAGCTGTTTGGCACACTGGTCCAACAGACCCCCATCTCCCAGAAAACCAAGATGTGGGAGAGGATCATCAACAGGGTGAACGCACAATCACCATGTCTGCGCACAAAGACTGACATCCAGAACAGGTGGTATGACGTGCGCAGGAGGGTACGGGAGCTGCTCAAGAAAGACTACCTCCTCAGCCAATACACCGGCAGTGGCCCTCCTGCCAAGCCAGTATACCTCAGGCCCTGGGAGGAGAAGGTGCGGGCCATCCTTCCGCCAGTGAGCGTCTATGGAACATCCCAGAGCCTGGTGAGTACACAACAAATGTACACAATATTCTGCCACAATACCCACACACATCACTGTCAAGGGGAGAGTCAAACCATGCACTCATAGCAATTACTCAGCAACCAGAACAGAATCATCTCAAAATGTGTATGTCAGTCAGATAAACACAACACATGCCATCTCAAAGTTACATTTAACCGTGTCATCACATGTACAAACACAACTACAACTACAGCTAGGCAGTGGCACAAATAGAACTAACAAACACATCCAGACATGTAGCCACCACTACAACACCAACACACAGTGAAGACCACTCAAAGGAAGGAATTCTGTGTATGCTGGGCAAGTCAGTGTAGCCAATAGCATCATGGGAGTCGTAGTCACACATATTGCTCACCCCCACAACTGTCCCATCAACACCACCCTGAACCATGCTCACATCACAGGGAGTGGATAAGGACTCACAAGATGGCTGACACTGGCTACTGCTGTGGGGAGCACAAGGCCCTGCTGGGAACTGTGCACCAACAAACAGCACAACACCACTGCCTGACATCCTGAGAGACAACTTCCACTCCCTGCAATGGAAGCACGTTCCATGGTGGGATATCTGGCTGGGTGGGAAGGAGGACTCGCAGCACTGACCATAGTCACAAGCACCTCCCCTCACACCCCCCTCAACACAAACTCCACAGAACCCACCTGGGAGAATGCAATGCCTCACATCCTAACTCAAGATCCCACAAAGAACCACCACCCTGGGTTATGTTGTGTGAAGCACAGGGACACTCCTGGGACTTTTAGCCAAACAACTGCCAGGACAACACTCCCAGCCATCCTGTCAGCACAGGCAGCCCACCCCACAGGGAAGCAGAGTCAAAAGGAAGGAAGCATGGGCATGCTGGGAAGGGGGTGGAGGCAATAGCATGATGGGAGTCGTAGGCACAGCTCTACATCCCCCACCACATGGCCCTGCAAGCTCACACTCACGCATGCACATCCCACAGAGAGTGGAAAGGCCCATCAAAGATGTCTGACACTGTTGCTGTGTTGTGGGGAGCACAAGGGCATGCTGGGAACTGCACACCAACCAACAGCAGGACACCACTGTCAGCCATCTTGCCATTGCTCTCACACCCACACACACTGAACTCCCCACAAAAGCAAGTAAGTATGGGAATGCTGGCAAGTGGGGTGGAGGCAATAGCATGATGGGAGTCATAGTCACAGACATAGCTCACCCCCACAACTGTCCCATCAACACCACCCTGAACCATGCTCACATCACAGGGAGTGGATAAGGACTGACAAGATGGCTGACACTGGCTACTGCTGTGGGGAGCACAAGGGCATGCTGGGAACTGCACACCAACCAACAGCAGGACACCAATGTCAGCCATCTTGCCATTGCTCTCACACCCACACACACTGAACTCCCCACAAAAGCAAGTAAGTATGGGAATGCTGGGAAGTGGGGTGGAGGCAATAGCATGATGGGAGTCATAGTCACAGACATAGCTCACCCCCACAACTGTCCCATTAACACCACCCTGAACCATGCTCACATCACAGGGAGTGGATAAGGACTGACAAGATGGCTGACACTGGCTACTGCTGTGGGGAGCACAAGGCCCTGCTGGCAACTGTGCAACAACCAACAGCAGGACACCACTGACTGACATCCTGAGAGACAACTTCCACTCCCTGCAATGCAAGCACAGTCCATGGTGGGATAACTGACTGGCTGGGTGGGAAGGAGGGCCGGCTGTCAACCAAATACAACCAATGCAGACCATGTTCACACCCCAACAAATACATAGAAATGCCCAAATAATGCAGGACAATGTGCTACACCAATATCAACCCCTGACTGTGACGACTTAGGACAATGCAATGTACAGGCCCGCACCCAGAGGCACAGTCACAACAGTCAGGTGTGTCAACCATTGATGCCTGCAGAAACTTAACATACATTGTGTGTGTCTCCCAAAAACAGGTGATGATGGGGACACAGCAGCAGACGCTGAGGAGTCCCAGTCCCAGGCTCAAGAGGATGCGGAGCTCACTGGTGTCGTACAGCCTCTGCCCTCCTTGGACGAAGAAGACCAACCTGGCACATCCGGTGCATGTCAACATGCAGCACCAGCAGGACCACCAGCTGCAGCACCAGCAGGACCACCAGCTGCACCCCTGCACCCACCCCTCCAACGACTGTCACCACAAATACCATCCCTGCCGACATGGACAGAACAAGGAGCAACACCAGCACAGGGACCCTGGACCAACGTGGGGCCATGGACACCACCACCAACCCCCAAGGGGGACCAGGGTCATCTGTGCGTGCCACTGCACGCACTGCACATGTCGGCAGGGGTGGTGGGTGGGGTGGGAGACAGAGGTCGCTGCTTGCAGAGGTTGCTGGTGTGCATGATGACCCACAACTGGTACACATAGCCGATGCGTACCAGTCCAGCACCGGAGATCTCAGCCAGGTAGTGGGGCTCCTCAGAGACATGAAACAGCAGCAGGCTGCCCATCATGCCCGCTTGGACTCACACATGTCCCGCGTGGAGTCCAAGTGGGACGCACTGCAAGAGATGACGGCGGTGCACAGGGACATTTTACAATGCCTCCGCCAGATGAACAACAACCAGTCTACACCTCCCTGTGTGCCAACAACATCTGGTGCTGAACAAACTGCAACTGCCACAGGGAGGGAGGATGACTCTGGCGGAGAGTCCCCTGCACCGCAGCAGCCTGTACTTGAGGGCCCCCCCCCAAAGAAGAGGGGTCGTCTGAGGAGGGGCAAGTGAGAGGCCGATGGCCAAGTGCAACTCCCAGGAAGCCTGAACCTGTTCTGGATGTTCACCTTTGTGCACAAACTGTTCACCCTGTTGACGGCAACACAACTCCCACACATTACATGGGGAGTACAAGTTGGACCAATGTCTCAGACAACTGTGGCCCCGATACTGGGGATTTTGCCTACCAGGACTTTCAATTCGCCTAGGAACTTCTGATTGCAAGATAGATGTACAGCACTAACCATCCTATGCACTATTCACACAAATGTATCACAATAAACACACTAATACACCATACTTGCCTCTGTTGTGATTCCAACGTGGGTGCTGTCATGGGGATGATGAACTGCAAAATTACACTGTGTATGCGAACTGCAACAGCAAGTACAACACAGGCATGTGAGTAAAGGCAACGTGACACATATGAGGGAGACACACCACCAGGGCTACACAACACATACACACCTAGGCCATCTGACTCATTGCCTACACTGATGTTGCCAGGGAAGACGGTGCAATGCACAGACACCACACCTATTCCCAGTTGTAGTCAAGTAGCCCACAGGTGCAGTAAGCAAATGGCAGTCAAATGTGTGACCACAGACAACGCACATCACAAAGTGAAGCACAGGTTTATTACACAGTTGCAACATGTCGTAACCACTACAGATGCAAGGTAATCCCACCTGGCAGCGGGCACACAGTCAACAACTGTAGAAGGAAGGAAGTCCTTGGGTGTTGCGCACATCACCTGTAGGGACACAACAGCTACCACCCTGGAAGTACAATCACGTCGTCGGTGGACACAGTTGACCAAACGAATCTGAAAGTACCCTGTGAAGGACAGAAATGACACACAGTCAAAAGCAATGGAGAACAGGACAGAACAGCAAAACTCATGCACAATACATGTTACAAGATACCCACCCAGAACCAAGTTAGCATGTCAACACTGTTGGGGAGTACAGACCACCTGTAAGCACACATCGCTACACACACCCAGTCAAGTAGCCCATGGACACACTCCAACAGCACCAGAGCACCACCTACACATATCATGCCAACTCACATCATTGACATGACACCTCAGGATACTCACATTCAGCTAAAGAAGTTGGTGATGAGCTGTGTGCGGACATCACCCTCATCATCATCATCATCACTGGCATCGTGGTCCAGGCCAGGATCCTCCAAAGGTGGCGGATGTTGGTCATTGTCATCCTGGATGAGAGGCAACTCCTTCCGCACTGCCAGGTTGTGGAGCATGCAGCAGACGATGATAATCTTGCACACTTTCGCTGGGGCATATGGGAGGGACCCTCCTGTCTTGTCCAGGCAGCGGAAGCGGCTCTTCAGGAGACCAAATGTCCGCTCAATCACTCTCCTGGTCCGACCATGTGCCTCATTGTAGCGCATCTGGGCTGGTGTCACAGGGTTCCTGAGGGGTGTCAGCAACCACAGCATGTTGGGGTATCCCGAGTCACCTACGGACAGACAAGTGCACATTAGCTGACTTGGAAAAGTGGGCGGAATACTACAGATCAGATCACACACAATGGCACAAAGTCAGTACACACCGACAAGCCAGGCACGCTGGTTCTGCATCTGTGCCATCATCCTGGGGATGCGACTACTCCTCATCACAAAGGCATCGTGTGCTGAACCAGGGAAACGGGCACACACATGTGTGATGGTCATATCTGCAAGACACACCACCAGTGCTTTGACCGAGTGGTAGTGCTTGCGGTTACGGTAGGCCTGCTCCTGGGCCTGTGGTGGTACCAAAGCCACATGTGTCCCATCAATGGAGCCAATGACATGCGGCATCCTCCCCAGGGCATAGAAGTCACTCTTCACGTCAGTGAGTCGTTGCAGTCTAGGGAAATAGATGTACCGGTTCAGGAATAGCAACATTGCCTCCAAAACATCGCGGAGCACACGGCTCAACATGGTCTGTGACATCCCACCAGCAGTCACCACAGTATGTTGGAAGGTACCGGTGGCAAAGAAGTGTAGGGCTGCCATCACCTTCACCTTGGGGGTCAGCGCTGTAGGATACGGCCGGCCAGGCTGCAAATGTGGGGCCAACTGCACTGCCAAATCCTCAATCAGCTGCCTGGTGAAGCGGTACCGTCGGATGCTGTCCCGTTCCACCATCGTTGCCAGGTCTGGGAATGGTCGATGGACAGCAGGAGTCCTGCAGTGCAGAGGAGAAGAAAGCAAGATTGTCAGTCACCCCACATATGCGGCATTGAACACACTCAATATCACAACATACATCATCATGAGGCACAACTACATGAAGTGTGCAGTTCCGTAAGGACATGTATGGTACATACATGGCCAACATCTGTCATCACGGTTCAACAAGTGGCATCAATAAGTCCCAGGTTGGCCCATTGGATATCATGAGGCCGTGTCACAGTTCCCATCTCCTGCTGCCATGTCACAATCACCCCCACAGTGACATGTGAGGACAGATGTGCCCCAGGCATCACAGCTCAACGACAGGTACATTCCCAGGGACCCTGTATTGCCACATGGACACTGGCATTACATGGAGTATCAGGTATACACCACAGCAAAACAACCATGACCCCCACAGGTAGTGGTCCCACTTGCCACTGCAGGACAGACATGGACGTCTGTGACACACACACGCACAACATCAAAGTCCATGCACACACAACGTGGATGTGGAGACTGCCTCCCATTGTGTACATGAAATCAGAGACATTGTAAACACTACATGCACACAGACTGTGGAGGACCATCACTATTGTGCCACTGGGACACCCTGGCTCAAACATACCGTCCCACATGGGACTCACGGGGTATGTGACATGACATACACATACACCACCGTGAAATGTGACCATGGCACATGCACAGATATGAACAGTTGCACATCACAGTGGTCATGTACACGTAACACCCAGGATCCTGTCCCCATGAACACGTGCACAGCCTGGGGGTGGCTGCCCCCAGGTGACACCCACAGGACAACATGTACACCAACATACACACAATAGGAAATGCAGCCTTACATGCCTTATAATACAGTTTGGACAGGCTGTCGTGTTGTAGGTGTGCCCCTCACTCCCTGGGAGCTATCTGTGGCTGGCATATGTTCATCTGAGACAGGCATGGTGACATATGCCAGTCACTTGTACAGGGATGCGTTGAACAGCAATGGACCGATCGGTGCCCCCGGCCGGCCCATTGCATTCAATGTGTGCAGGTACGCGTTGTACCCCTGTACGCGTTGTACCGCAATGGACCGATCGGTGCCCCGGCCGGCCCATTGCATTCAATGTGTGCGGGTACGTGTTGTACCCCTGTACGCGTTGATCAGCAATGGACCGATCGGTGCCCCCGGCCGGCCCATTGCATTCAATGTGTGCGGGTACGCGTTGTACCCCTGTACGCGTTGTACCGCAATGGACCGATCGGTGCCCCGGCCGGCCCATTGCATTCAATGTGTGCGGGTACGCGTTGTACCCCTGTACGCGTTAGTACCGCAATGGACCGATCGGTGCCCCGGCCGGCCCATTGCATTCAATGTGTGTGGGTACGCGTTGTACCCCTGTACGCGTTAGTACCGCAATGGACCGATCGGTGCCCCCGGCCGGCCCATTGCATTCAATGTGCAGGTACGCGTTGTACCCCTGTACGCGTTGATCAGCAATGGACCGATCGGTGCCCCGGCCGGCCCATTGCATTCAATGTGTGCGGGTACGCGTTGTACCCCTGTACGCGTTGTACCGCAATGGACCGATCGGTGCCCCGGCCGGCCCATTGCATTCAATGTGTGCAGGTACGCGTTGTACCCCTGTACGCGTTGATCAGCAATGGACCGATCGGTGCCCCCGGCCGGCCCATTGCATTCAATGTATGCGGGTACGCGTTGTACCCCTGTACGCGTTGTACCGCATTGGACTGATCGGTGCCCCCGGCCGGCCCATTGCATTCAATGTGTGCAGGTACGCGTTGTACCCCTGTACGCGTTGATCAGCAATGGACCGATCGGTGCCCCCGGCCGGCCCATTGCATTCAATGTGTGCGGGTACGCGTTGTACCCCTGTACGCGTTGTACCGCAATGGACCGATTGGTGCCCCCGGCCGGCCCATTGCATTCAATGTGTGCGGGTACGCGTTGTATCCCTGTACGCGTTGATCAGCAATGGACCGATCGGTGCGCACCCATTGACAATGGCCTAGCCTGGGAACGGACGCGTTTTCGAAATTCGAACGAGTCGGTTGCTGGAAATTCAGTTGGTCACCCACAACAATGTTGCAAAATCATGTATGTCATGAAGTTGAAGATTTGAAGGATGCTGTGGGCGTGTATTGGTGCTGCTATTCCATGGATTGGCCAGATTCAGAAGATGCAAACGACTTGGACCTATCACTTTGGACACATGGGACAGTATCTGCCTCTCCAGCACATATATATTGCTGGCTGTTCCCCTGAGAGCTCACTTGCCTGCACTACATGCTCCAGGACGACATCTGCCACTGCACTGCTGCTGTCTCTGCCCCCTCTGGACCCTGCAATGGCACATACTGTGGAGAGAGCCCCAGCCTTCAGCCTTGAGGAGAACCAGGCCCTGCTGGACAGCCTACTTCCACAGTACAGCAAGCTGTATGGGACACCAGGGGAGCAGGTGAGTGTTCTGTGCACTGCCTTTCTGAATGTGCATTTTGTCTGACTAGCAAGGCTGAAAGTCTGCACGCCACTGGCTAGCAGGCTCACTGAGTAGTTGTCACCCCCCATAGTGTGTAGTGACATGCACTGGACAGGTATGGTGCAGTGACAGTGCATTTGAACAAGGTTTTACTTCCCATGCAATGATACCATGTAGTGACTTCTGGCAAACTGTCCATAGGCAGCGTTGCACTGCCTGTGTACATCATGTGCCCCTGTGATTGAGACATGTATATACAACTGTGTCATGCACGGATATGTTGCATGTGTAGTAATGGCCTTTTCACTTTGTCATCCTGACAGGTTAATGCCCATCGGAAGCAGGAGATCTGGAAGGACATCGTCCGGGCTGTCCGGTCCGTGGGGGTCTACAAGCGCCGGATCCGCAACTGCCAGAAGAGGTGGCAGGACCTTCGGGGCTGGACCCGGAGGATTGCACGGGTCCAGCTGAAGCTGTCGCCTCCTCGCAGGAGGGGCGGAACACGGACCCTGACCCCCACATGCTCCAGATCCTGGCGGTGGTGTTTCCAGACCTGGATGGGCAGCTGAAGGCCAGACAGCAGCAAGGAGGGGGTGAGTCAAAGACTGCACTGTGAACTCTGTATTACATGCTATGTGCCCTCCTCTGGCCTGGTTCAACTGCCACAGTACAGCAGTCATGTTGTCCAGGAGCCATGTCCCTCTATTGTGCACTGCCCACTCCTCATCTGATACCCAGGTGTGGCCCTTACATTCAGGGAATTGTGTCACTTGGGACTGTGTCCTTGCAGTTTGCTTCACTCAAGGTGGGGGACAGCATCTGTTTCCCTAACTCTGTTGTGGGCATCATGGGTGGGTCAATTGTTCACACAACGCCTGTGTTCGGACATGTAATCTGCGTGTTGCTTTGATATGCGGTCCACTTGCTGAGCTGAGCCACCACATGTGCCTGGGGTATGTGGCACACGCCCATGCAGCGGGTGGGAACAATGTTTGGGCCCCAGGAGTGTGCAGATTACGTGTGTCACACATACATAGCCAGCTATCCACTGTCCAGGGCTCATCCCTCATTCATGTGGGGCAGGACAGTCATGCCTACTCCAGGCCATGCAATGCACTCTGTACTCCCACTCCTGTGTATCAGCTGACACATTGTGCGCAGTGATTTGACCCCTCAGGTGTCTGCCTCTGTGTCAGTGTGCTGTGGATTTGTTGCCAGGACTGCTGGGGTGTTTCTCGGTAGGGGCTCAGCATGCCACTGGAGATGTGACCATAGGAGACGATAATTGTGTGTCACATAGGTGTTTGATCAGCTGGCCGTGCAGACTGGGGTATGCGAATGTGAAGTTCAGGCAGCTGTTTCCCATTCACAGCAGATTGTGAGGGGCTCAGGTTCAGAGGGTAGTGTCACAGGTCTCCCATATGTCCAATAGGTATGACCTGGACAGATGAGGGTTAAGATGATGTGTTGTGTGGGGGATGTACATGTGCACTTGTGCAGCTCCAGGACTTGCATTCCCCATGACCTACTATTGTGACACAGTGCAGAGTGTTGTTGTCTGGCTGCCAAGTCATACATCACTGAGACAGTGATGTACGACTTAGCAGTCATGCCTCCGCCATGGCATGTGTCTACTTATTGGTGATCCTGCAGGGGAGTGACATGTGCTACATGCACACCATTGTGGCGATGGCTATCAGGACATGGGTGCATCATGGTGTCTGTCGCTGGTATGCATCACATGCATTTCCTATTTGACTCTGGGCATCCCTTTCATCCGGAAACCTGTACTGACTCAGTGGCAAGAGTTGTGATGTGTGCATGTCCACATGCTACACCGTGTCCTCTGCACTGTCCAACTACTGTGTAGTTGGTGCATGTGTCCACACTGGGGTGTTGCTATCCAACAGACACCAGACAGATGGGTGCAAGGCCATGTGGGATGTGAGTGCCATGGTTGGCATCAGACTGACAATTGGCTTCTCCTGTTCAGTTAGGGCACTTTTAGCAATGTACAACTAATGATGCCAGGGCTTGCTCTGTAATGTGCTGTGCTCACAGTGGTGTGTGCGTTTGGTGCAGGTGACTGATGTCTGTCTGTTTCCCCATTGTTTGCAGATACATCCACGGCCACGGAAGGGGACAGCTCCACGGACCAGGAGGAGCCGGAGAGCCAGACTGGGTCAGCAGCCGAGGAGTGGTCGGAGGGACCCAGTGGCACGGAGGGCGAGGGGAGCCACACCGAGGAGTCCTCAGCACCATCCACCTCAGCTGAGGACCAGAGCAACTCGGAGGATGACTCCCTTATGGAGGCGGGTGTCATCAGCCACCACACCCCAGCTAGTGTTGCTGTCCCCGCCACCACCAGCACCACCACCGCCCTCCCATCGGATCCCATTCCCCAGGTCCGTGGAGGCTCCCATGTTCGGGAGCGTGTCTCCTTTGGGCCAGGCACCGCACCCCCTGCCCCTGTGTCCCCTGCTGCCCTGAGTGAGGAGTCTGTGTACCTCCTTCGCCAGCTCCACGTAGGGCAGACAGCCATGCTGAGTGTCCTCCATGCGCACACCGCTCTGTTGACTCAGCTGGTGTCGTTCATGGAGGGCATCTCATCGGGCATGTCTGACCTACAGAGGGGCAATAGGTCCATGGACTCCTCCCTGACGGCAGCAGTGTCCCTCCTCAGACAGTCCCTCACCCCTCCTGCCTCTGCTCCATCCACACTCCCCAGCACCTTACCCGTCCCAAGCACACACACACCGGCACAGGCACACACCAGCACACACACATCCAGCACACAGACACACACGCCACAAACAAAACGCACACGCACGCACAGTCAGGGGACTGAAACCAGACTCACAGGGGATGGGGCCCTGGAACACACACACGCATCCACGAGCACTGCGCAGTCCTCAGTTGCCTCTCCCTCCAAAGCACCCTCCCTTGCCTCACCTGCAACCCCAAAGACCCAGCGGCTCTTCCTCAGTGACCTCGGCCTCTTCCCCTCTGATCCAGCTGATACAGCATTCAGGGGGAAGAGGAAGCCCACCCACATGGAGCAGAGTGCCCCTCGCCCCCGGACACCCTCCCCCAGGCGCAGACAGACTGAGGCCCCCACCCGCAAGTCCCCCGGAGTCGTAAGAGCAAGACCCCGCCGCCGCCCTGCAGCTCAGGCACCAGGTCTCCTTCCTCCATCCCTCAGGCCCCCACTCCACAGGTGCCCCACCACACCCTTCCCCAGGTTCCCCCACCCACAGATATACCATCCCCAAGAGGATCCGGCCTTCTCCCCCTGCCACTTGCTCTCCCGGCACCACACCCCCCGCTGCGCTTGTCTGTGCCACTGATGTGGTGAGGGTGTCCTCCCCCTCTGTCCAGCCCACCTTGCCTGTTCCCCATTCTCCTCCCCTGGTGGTAGGCACTGCAGTGGAGTCCACTACCACCCTGTCTGACTTGGGCACTGCAGTGGCGGACCTGTCCACTCCATCTGCAGGGTCCACTGCAGTCGTGCCGGCACCCACAACATCTGAGTCATGCCCCCAGTTGTGCCGGCACACACCATGTCAGACACCTCCACTGCAGTTGTCAGTGGCTCTCCAGCACCCACCACCCCTTCCCTGCTTCCTCCTGGTGAGCCCTGATCCTGTCCCTGAGGTGCCTGGCCTGCCCCCCCGGTTGCCCCTCCTAGTGGATTGTCCCTGGTTTTGTGCAGGCATGCGTAGGGTGACATCTGCCACTGTCACCCTGTTTGGACTTTGACAATTGAGTGGCCATTGGCCTTTGTGTTTTTTCTGGACTTTCATTTTTCATTACACACATATGCTGAATAAAGCAACTTTCTGTTCTCTAGTGCTTATGCTTCTGATGTACATGTTGTTGATGATGCTAAACATGCCCTTGCTGCAGTGATGGTGATATTTGGTCTCATGATAATGAAGTGTTACTGTGCAGGAACCCATGTGATCCAGGGGGAATGTGTCCTATCCTGTGGTGTATCCATGTCATCCATAGCAGCATCTGAGGGTGTCATGTGTTCAGTATTTGGCAATGGGATTTCCTACTTACATTAGCAATTTCACATCTGTGGCTTCCACCCCTGCACATCTGTTGTGCCTGCCATTGTTCAATTCGTCTACTTCCCTGACCGTGTGGCCATCTCCACTGGACATGCAGGTTTGGGCATCAATGGGGAAGGACTCATCTGTGTTGTCAGTGCAACATTGCTATACAAGTGTGTTGGATCTGTGCTGATGATTTCGTTGGCACTTCCATGACCAGGCTGATGTGACGGGAGCCCTCATTTGGTGCTAATTGTTGATTGTGTGACCAAGTGCTCAGCTGACATGATGGGGCCCTACTGAGGCAACATATGGCACAGCTTTCCTCACACAGGAGTGGAGTCCCCTCATGGCAGTGTGTACTCCTATGACATTGCCTGCGCCCAAGGTGTGTGTTGTATGAGCATGTCTGTGTGTTCACTTCCGTTTTGCTGTGCATGCTGGGATCCCTAGTGTTGTACCTGTTTGTGATGCTTGCTGAGTTGACCTATGTTCCCCCAAAGTCTTCTCCCTGGGTTCTCTGTGATGTGGGTGCATGGCACATTACTGGTCATCAGGGTGTCACCCATAGGTGTGTTTGCTGTCAGGGCTGAGTTTGTGTGCAGACGCAGATGGGTCACAGTCAGGTTTCCCCTTGGCACTTGTTGTTTGCCCCTGTCATGTGATTTCCAGTTTGTGTTATCTTTCAGTGATTGTGACACGTTGTGTGTGTGACTGCTGGCACTCCTCAGGGTCCGGGCTGCAATGTTGGTTGTTGTCTATGTGTGTTCTTTGTGGGTGACCTTGGCTTCTTCATTGGTGTGTGACTGTGGCTGGGAACCCATTGGTTGGTGTGGTATTGCCGTCATGTCCATGTACAGCGTAGTGTGGAGTGTGTCAGACATTCAGGAGTCTTGTTGAGTGGCCATGTGTGATGTGTTTCTGCACCTTGGTTCCCACCCACCACCCTGGAATAGTCATGGGTGCATGTGCAATGTCACCAGTGCATGTGTGCTTCACTGCTGCACATTGTTGGAGGTCGAGGGGTGTGGTGTTGAGTGTGTGCAGATGAGAGTTGTTGCCCGGCTAGGCCCCTGCCTCCATGTTGGCCTTGGCTTACTGGCCGTGCTGATTGATTTGTGCTTGTGTAGGTGTGATGGTAGTTTGTTGCTCAGGACACATGACTGTGGTTCACAGTGTGAACGACATTTAGCTTTGTCATCACAGTGGGATTGTAATGCAGCCCAGGGTCACCACATTGTGGGGGCCCTGGGGGTAGTGCTGTGGTGTGTCTGTGTCTTGCTGTGTCAGTTGCTGTTCCTACGTGCCTGTGTGACATGTGTGATTTGTGCTCCCTCTCATCTGACAATGCCTGCTTGCCCACATAGGGGATTTGGATCCATGAGTTACCTTTGTGTGGCACTGTATGCACATCTGTATGATTGGTATTCAGGTCTCCTCATGTGTTGTGTGGTTGCCTGGGGACACTGGCACCCCCTCACCTGTTGTGTATGATGTGCAGTGTGGGTCTGCCTGTTTGTGTTTGTGCATCTGCACCACTGCATTGGCATATCTTGGGTGTGCCATTGGCTGTATGTAGTTTGGTGGGTTTCCCCTGCTGTCCCTGGGACTCCTAGGTCATCGGTCAGCACAATGATCATGGTTTGTGTGTCCCATTGCTGCCATGGTATGGTATCTGTTCACCTCACATCTACAGTCTCCACAGGGTATCTGCATTTGTGTGCCCATTGGTGCAAATATGTGGGTCTGCATTCTGATGGTCACTTCTGTCATTGTGTCATTGATGAATGTTGACAGTGTCAGCCCCCATGGGTGTTGTTTGTCTGCACATGGCCAAAGGTATGTCTTATTTGCACTGCAGTATTTGCCTCCCCCAATTTATGTTGCAATGGGACACATGCACTACTTTGCCACTGATGTGCTTTATGTTCTGTGACCAGGAATCATCCATGCAGTTTGGCAGTTGCAGCTCTTTCTTTGTCAACACTTACATTTTGGTCACTGTGATGATGGGGGTTTGGACCCCATTGCCACAATGTTCAAAATGTGCTTCAGCTATGGACCCCACACTTACATTTTGGTCACTGTGATGATGGGGGTTTGGACCCCATTGCCACACTGTTCAAAATGTGCTTCAGCTATGGACCCCACACTTACATTTTGGTCACTGTGATGATGGGGGTTTGGACCCCATTGCCACAATGTTCAAAATGTGCTTCAGCTATGGACCCCACACTTACATTTTGGTCACTGTGATGATGGGGGTTTGGACCCCATTGCCACACTGTTCAAAATGTGCTTCAGCTATGGACCCCACACTTACATTTTGGTCACTGTGATGATGGGGGTTTGGACCCCATTGCCACAATGTTCAAAATGTGCTTCAGCTATGGACCCCACACTTACATTTTGGTCACTGTGATGATGGGGGTTTGGACCCCATTGCCACAATGTTCAAAATGTGCTTCAGCTATGGACCCCACACTTACATTTTGGTCACAGTGATGATGGGGGTTTGGACCCCATTGCCACACTGTTCAAAATGTGCTTCAGCTATGGACCCCACACTTACATTTTGGTCACTGTGATGATGGGGGTTTGGACCCCATTGCCACAATGTTCAAAATGTGCTTCAGCTATGGACCCCACACTTACATTTTGGTCACTGTGATGATGGGGGTTTGGACCCCATTGCCACAATGTTCAAAATGTGCTTCAGCTATGGACCCCACACTTACATTTTGGTCAATGTGATGATGGGGGTTTGGACCCCATTGCCACAATGTTCAAAATGTGCTTCAGCTATGGACCCCACACTTACATTTTGGTCACTGTGATGATGGGGGTTTGGACCCCATTGCCACAATGGTCATGGCCTGCTTGCATTGTGGGGGCCACACACATATATGTGTGGCACATGTGATAGGGGTCACATTGTATGTTCAAAGTCATGTTCAGTGTTGTAGGCATTTGACACAGTCTACACGCGCTTGTCATGGTGTTGGGGGATGTCTTTTTCTTGCATTCCCTAGGTTGTGGTGTGCTGGTTGTGTCATGCATTGTCCATCCTATGAGTGGGGGTGGTGTTGGTGGTAGGCATCCAGCCCCCCATGGGTAGAGGTGGTAGTAGTGACAGGCATCCAGCCCCCTGGGTAAGGGTGGTAGTAGTGGTAGGCATCTGGCACCCCCTGGGTAAGGGTGGTAGTAGTGGTAGGCATCCAGCCCCCCTGGGTAAGGGTGGTAGTGGTGGTAGGCATCTGGCACCCCCCTGGCTAAGGGTGGTAGTAGTGGTAAGCATCCAGCCCCCCTGGGTAAGGGTGGTAGTAGTGGTAGGCATCCAGCCCCCCTGGGTAAGGGTGGTAGTGGTGGTAGGCATCTGGCACCCCCTGGCTAAGGGTGGTAGTAGTGGTAGGCATCCAGCCCCCTGGGTAAGGGTGGTAGTAGTGGTAGGCATCTGGTACCCCTGGGTAAGGGTGGTAGTAGTGGTAGGCATCTGGCACCCCCTGGGTAAGGGTGGTAGTAGTGGTAGGCATCCAGCCCCCCCTGGGTAAGGGTGGTAGTTGTGGTAGGCATCCAGCCCCCCTGGGTAAGGGTGGTAGTAGTGGTGGGCATCTGGCACCCCCATGGCTAAGGGTGGTAGCAGTGGTAGGCATCCAGCCCCCCTGGGTAAGGGTGGTAGTAGTGGTAGGCATCTGGCACCCCCTGACTATGGGTGGTAGTAGTGGTAGGCATCCAGCCCCCCTGGGTAAGGGTGGTAGTGGTGGTAGGCATCTGGCACCCCCTGGCTAAGGGTGGTAGTAGTGGTAGGCATCCAGCCCCCCTGGGTAAGGGTGGTAGTGGTGGTAGGCATCTGGCACCCCCTGGGTAAGGGTGGTAGTAGTGGTAGGCATCCAGCCCCCCTGGGTAAGGGTGGTAGTGGTGGTAGGCATCTGGCACCCCCTGGCTAAGGGTGGTAGTAGTGGTAGGCATCCAGCCCCCTGGGTAAGGGTGGTAGTAGTGGTAGGCATCTGGCACCCCCTGGGTAAGGGCGGTAGTAGTGGTAGGCATCTGGCACCCCCTGGGTAAGGGTGGTAGTAGTGGTAGGCATCCAGCCCCCCCTGGGTAAGGGTGGTAGTAGTGGTAGGCATCTGGCACCCCCCTGGCTAAGGGTGGTAGTAGTGGTAGGCATCCAGCCCCCCTGAGTAAGGGTGGTGGTGCGCATTCAGGCCCCTGTGTGCATATGTGGCATTGGTGATGGGCATCCCGCCCCTATGGTGCTGCTGTTGCTGGTGTAAGTAAATTCTGCATCCCTCTGTGTGTGTGTGATGTGTCGTGTACGTGTTGTATGTGTTTTGTGGTTGGTGTCTGACTTACCTTCTGCGCCGTACGCGTCCGTGCCTGTTCCGGTAGTAAATGTAGAATATTGGTATGATCGGGACGAAGGGATTCATGGTTGGTTCGTGTCGTTCGTCTTTCTCGTTGCTTCGCGTCGTCCTCGTCGCTTCGCGTCGTCCTCGTCGCTGGCGTGTTCGCCTCGTAGCCGTGGATCGTGTTGTGGCGCGAATCGGAGCTTATGTGCGCCTCTCCCGGATGCTTTGACGTGCCGTGCGTAGCGACGGGTTTGGCGCGTACGGAAAGCGCATCGTACTTGTTCGGCCGGACGGAGCTGCATTTTCCCTTCCGTGCGACTCGATTCTGCGTTTCCGGATTCGCCTCGGTCGGAGAACAGGACCTGGATTGGGTGAGTACGACTCGGCCGGATTCTGTGCTGTTGTGCGCATCGTACTTACTCGTTCGGTATGCTGTACGGATCGGTCGGGAAACAGGCATTCGCATGGCTTTTTTCCCGACCGAATGGTATTGGGTGCGCCTCCGACCGAGATCGCAATCGGCCCCTGAATGTTCAAGCGAAAACGCCCATTTTTGATGAAAGTGATAAAACCCCCCTTACGATATCCTTCAGAAAGGTCAAAAATTGTCGACTTTTAAATGTTGCATCTTTCAACTACATCTCACATTTGTAAGTGGATCATCACATTTAGAGACAAAATGAGCTAGTTTAAAGTGACTTTTGTGCTTCTAGAGGCCCTTAAAGCAAGATTTGTGGAATGGGTAAAAGTGAAGGGAAATGGACAGTTTACTCTCTCTGAACCATTAAAAAGTGTTTCTTCACCCCTGGAAGTGAATTAAATAACATTTGGAGGCATTTAATGTTCAAACGAAAACACCCGATTTTTTATGAAAGAGATAACACCCCTCCCCCGTACGACATTCTTCAGAAAGGTCAAAAATTGTCGATTTTAAAATTTTCCATCTATCAACTACATCTCACATTTGAATGTGGATCATCACTTTTAGAGATAAAATGAGCTTGTTTAAAGTGGTTTTCGTGGTTCCAAGGGCCCTAAATGCAACATTTGTGGAATGGGTAAAAGTGAATGAAAATGTCCAGTTTGCTCACTCTGAGCAGTAAAAAAGTGTTTCTTCACCCAGGGAAGTGAATTAAATAACATTTGGAGGCATTTACTGTTCAAGCGAAAACACCCGATTTTTGATGAAAGAGATAACACCCCCCCGTACGACATTCTTCAGAAAGGTCAAAAATTGTCGATTTTTAAATGTTGCATCTTTCAACTACATCTCACATTTGTAAGAGGATCATCACTTTTAGAGATAAAATGAGCTAGTTTAAAGTGACTTATGTGCTCCTAGGTGCCCTAAAAGCAAGATTTGTGCAATGGGTAAAAGTGAAGGAAAATGGACAATTTACTCACTCTGAGGCCTTAAAAAGTGCTTCTTCAACCCGGGAAGTGAATTAAATAAAATTTGGAGGTATTTAATGTTCGAACGAAAATGCCCAATTATTTATGAAAGAGATTACATTTTTAAATGTTGCATCTTTCAGCTACATCTCACATTTCTAAGTGGATCATCACTTTTAGAGATAAATTGAGCTTGTTTAAAGTGATTTTTGTGCTTCTAGGGGCCCTAAACGGAAGATTTGTGGAATGATTAAAAATGAAGGAAAATGGACAATTTACTCACTCTGAGCCGTAAAAAAGTGTTTCTTCACCCAGTGAAGTGAATTAAATAACATTTGGAGGCATTTCATGTGCAAACGAAAATTCCCCGATTTTTGATGAAAGAGATTACACCTCCCCATACAACATTCTTCAGAAAGGTCAAAAATTGTTGATTTTCAAATGTTGCATCTTTCAACTACATATTACATTTCTAAGTGGATCATCACTTTTAGAGATAAAATTAGCTGGTTTAAAGTGAATTGTGTGCTTCTACGGGCACTAAAAGCAAGATTTACTCACTCTGAGCCATTAAAAAGTGTTTCTTCACCCAAGGAAGTGAATTAAATAACATTTGGTGGGAACTAATGTTCAAACGAAAATGCCTGATTTTGATGAAAGAGATAACACCCCCTTACGAAAATCTGCAGAAAGATAATAAATGGACCACTTTCAAATGTTGCATCTTTCAACTATATCTCACATTTCTAACTGGATCATCACTTTTAGAGATAAATTGAGCTTGTTTAAAGTGATTTTTGTGCTTCTGTGGGGTCTCAAAGCAACATTTGTGGAATGGGTAAAAGTTAAGGAAAATGGCCAATTAACTCACTCTGAGGCCTTAAAAAGTACTTCTTCACCCCGGGAAGTCAATTAAATAATATTTCGAGGCATTTAATGTTCAAACAAAAACGCCCGATTTTTGATGAAAGAGATAACACCCCCTTACAAAAATCTGCAGAAAGATAATAAATGGTCCATTTTCAATTGTTGCATCTTTCAACTACATATTACATTTCTAAGTGGATCATCACTTTTAGAGATAAAATTAGCTTGTTTAAAGTGATTTTTGTGCTTCTAGGCCCTAAAAGCAAGATATGGGGAAAAGTGAAGGAAAATGGCTAATTTACTCACTCTGAGGCCTTAACAAGTGTTTCTTCACCCCTGGAAGTGAATTAAATAACATTTGGAGGCATTTAATGTTCAAACGAAAACGCCCGACTTTTGATGAAAGAGATAACACCCCCCCCCCCACGACATTCTGCAGAAAGATAAAAAATGGTCCATTTTAAAATTTTCCATCTTTTAACTACATCTCACATTTGAATGTGGATCATCACTTTTAGAATTAAAATAAGCTTGTTTAAGTGACTCTCGTGCTTCCAAGGGCCCTAACTGCAAGATTTGTGGAATGGGTAAAAGTGAATGAAAAAGTCCAATTTACTCACTCTGAGCCGTAAAAAAGTGTTTCTTCACCCAGGGAAATGAATTAAATAACATTTGGAGGCATTTACTGTTCAAGCGAAAACACCCGAGATTTGATGAAAGAGATAACCCCCCCCCCTTACGACATTCTGCAGAAAGGTAAAAAATAGACCATTTTCAAATGTTGCATCTTTCAGCTACATCTCACATTTCTAAGTGGATCACCACTTTTAGAGATAAATTGAGCTTGTTTAAAGTGATTTTCGTGCTTCCAAGGGCCCTAAATGCAAGATTTGTGGAATGGGTAAAAGTGAATGAAAATGTCCAGTTTGCTCACTCTGAGCCGTAAAAAAGTGTTTCTTCACCCCGGGAAGTGAATTAAATAACATTTGGAGGCATTTCAAGTTCAAACAAAAATGCCAATTTTTGATGAAAGAGATAACACCCCCACTTACGACATTCTTCAGAAAGGTCAAAAATAATTGATTTTCAATTGTTGCATCTTTCAACTACATCTCACATTTCTAAGTGAATCATCACTTTTAGAAATAAAATTAGCTTGTTTAAAGTGAATTTTGTGCTTCTAAGGGCACTAAAAGCAAGATTTGTGAAATGGGTAAAAGTGAAGGGAAATGGACAATTTACTCACTCTGAGCCATTAAAAAGTGTTTCTTCACCCCGGGAAGTGAATTAAATAACATTTGGAGGCATTTAATGTTCAAACGAAAACGCCCGATTTTTGATGAAGAGATAACCCCCCTTACGACAACTTGCAGAAAGGTAAAAAAAATGGTCTATTTTCAAATGTTACATCTTTCAACTACATCTCACATTTGAATTTGGATCATCACTTTTAGAGATAAAATAATCATGTTTAAAGCGATAATTGTGCTTCCAAGGGCCCTAAATGCAAGATTTGTGAAATGGGTAAAAGTAAATGAAAATGTCCAATTTACTCACTCTAAGCCGTTAAAATGTGTTTATTCACCCTGGGAATCGAATTAAATAACATTTGGAGGCATTTACTGTTCAAGCGAAAATGCCCCTTTGTTGATTAAAGAGATATCACCCCCCTTTCGACATTCTTCTGAAAGGTAAAAAATTGTCGATTTTTAAATGTTGCATCTTTCAACTACATCTCACATTTGTAAGTGGATCATCACTTTTAGAGATAAAATGAGCAAGTTTAAAGTGACTTTTGTGCTTCTAGAGGCCCTGAAGGCAAGATTTGTGAAATGGGTAAAAGTGAAGGAAAATAGACAATAAAATCACTCTGAGGCCTTAAAAGTGTTTCTTCACCCCGGGAAGTGAATTAAATAACATTTGGAGGCATTAAATGTTCAAACGAAAATGTCCGATTTTTTATGAAAGAGATAAAACACCCCCTTACGACATTCTGCAGAAAGGTCAAAGATGGTCGATTTTCAAATAAAGCATCGTTCAACTATATCTCACATTTCTAAGTGGATCATCACTTTTAGAGATAAAATGAGCTTGTGTAAAGTGACTTTTGTGCTTTTAGGGGCCCTAAACGCAAGATTTGTGGAATGGGTACAAGTGAATGAAAATGGCCAATTTACTCACTTAGAGGCCTTCAAAAGTCTTTTCTTCACCCTGGTAAGTGAATTAAATACCATTTGGAGACCTTTAATGTTCAATCAAAAACATCAATTTATGATGAAAGAGATAACAATCCCCCCACCCCCTTACGACATTCTGCAGAAAGGTAAAAAAATGGACCATTTTCAAATGTTGTATCTTTCAGGAACATCTCACATTTCTAAGTGAATCATCACTTTTAGAGATAAATTGAGCTTGTTTAAAGTGATTTTTGTGCTTCTGTGGGCCCTAAAAGCAAGATTTGTGGAAAGGGTAAAAGTGAAGGAAAATGGCCAATTTACTCACTCTGAGGCCTTAAAAAGTGCTTCTTAACCCCGGGAAGAGAATTAAATAATATTTCGAGGCATTTCATGTTCAAACGAAAACGCCCGATTTTTGATGAAAGAGATAACACACCCCCTTATGACATTCTGCAGAAAGGTTTAAAATTGTTGATTTTTAAATGTTCCATCTTTCAACTACATCTCACATTTGAATGTGGATCATCACTTTTAGGGATAAAATAAGCTTGTTTAAAGGGATTTTCGTGCTTCCAGGGGCCTAAAAGGAAGATTTGTAGGATGGTTAAAAGTGAATGAAAATAGCCAATTAACTCACTCTAAGCCCTTAAAAAGTGTGTTTTTCACCCCGGAAAGTGAATTAAATAACATTTGGAGGCATTTAATGTTCAAGCAAAAATGCCAGATTTTTTATGAAAGAGATAACACCCTCCCACTTACGACATGCTTCAGAAAGGTAAGAAATGGTCCATTTTCAAATGTTGCATCTTTCAACTACATCCCACATTTGTATGTGGATCATCACTTTTAGAGATAAAATAAGCTTGTTTAAAGTGATTTTCGTGCTTCCAGCGACCCTAAATTCAAAATTTGTGGAATAGGCAAAAGTGAATGAAAATGGCCAATTTACTTACTCTGAGGCCTTAAAACGTGTTTCTTCAACCTGGGAAGTGAATTAAATAACATTTGGAGGCATTTAAAGTTCAAGTGAATGCACCCGATTTTTGATGAAAGAGATAACACCCCCCTTACGACATGCTTCAGAAAGGTAAAAAAAATTCAGTTTTCAAATGTTGCATCTTTCAACTACATCTCACATATGTATGTGGATCATCAATGTGATTTTTGTGCTTTCATGGGTCCTAAACGCAAGATTTGTGTAATGGGTAAAAGTGAATGAAAATGGCCAATGTACTCACTCTGAGGCCTTAAAAGGTGTTTCTTCACTCTGGGAAGTGAATTAAATAACATTTGGAGGCATTTAATGTTCAAGCGAAAACACCCGATTTTTGATGAAAGAGATAAAACCCACCCTTACGGAATTCTTCCGAAACGTCAAAAATAGTTGATTTTCAAATGTTGGATCTGTCAACTACATCTCACATTTCTAAGTGGATCATCACTTTTAGAGATAAAATTAGCTTGTTTAAAGTGATTTTTGTGCATCTAGGAGCCCTAAAACCAAGATTTGTGGAATGGGTAAAAGTGAACGAAAATGGACAATTTACTCACTCTGAGCCCTTAAAAAGTGTTTCTTAATCCCGGGAAGTGAATTAAATAACATTTGGAGGCATTTCATGTTCAAACAAAAACACCTGATTTTTGATGAAAGAGATAATCCCCCCCTATAACGTTCTGCAGAAAGGTAAAAAATGGTCCATTTTCAAATGGTGCATCTTTCAACTACATCTCACATTTGAATGTGCATCATCACTTTTAGAGATAAAATAAGCTTGTTTAAAGTGATTTTGGTGCTTCCAAGGGCCCTAAACGCAAGATTTGTGGAATGGGTAAAAGTGAATGAAAATGTCCAATTTACTCACTCTGAACCATTAAAAAGTGTTTCTTCACCTAGGGAAGTGAATTAAATAACATTTGGAGGCATTTACTGTTCAAGCGAAAAAGCCCCTTTGTTGATCAAAGAGAGAACACCCCCCTTACAACATTCTTCACAAAGGTAAAAAATTGTCGATTTTTAAATGTTGCATCTTTCAACTACATCTCACATTTGTAAGTGGATCAACACTTTTAGAGATAAAATGACCTTGTTTGTAGTGACTTTTGTGCTTCTAGAGGCCCTGAAAGCAAGATTTGTTGAATAGGCAAAATTGAAGGAAAATGGACAATTTACTCACTCTGAGGCCTTAAAAAGTGTTTCTTCAACCCGGGAAGTGAATTAAATAACATTTGGAGGCATTAAATGTTCAAACGAAAATGTCTGATTTTTGATGAAAGAGATAACACACCCCCACTTACGCCTTGCTACAGAAATGTAAAAATTGGTCAGTTTTCAAATGTTGCAGCTTTCAACTACATCTCACATGTGTATTTGGATCATCACATTTAGAGAAAAAATGAGTATGTTAAAAAGTGATTTTCGCACTTCCAGGGGCCTAAAAGGAAGATTTGTGTAAAGGGTAAAAGTGAATGAAAATGGCTAATTTACTCACTCTGAGGCCCTAAAAAGTGTTTCTTGGGGGGCGTGGCTGGGCCGCGAGCGAAGATGGCAGTCAGTGGGGACGAATCCTGCCATCCAACCAAAAATCCGACGCAACTCAGATAAACTAAAACCGGCGGAGAGATCCCTAAGGTGCAGTGACCCGCAGGAGCCGGAAATATTTGAATGGGAGCCGCGTCTTGGTGGTGAATGGCGGAGTCAGGCAGATGAGCCGTGCGTCACGAGGCCTTGCCCTGGGAAGTGAGTCGGGGCTCTCGCGGATCCCGGCTCTGGAGTAACTGCCTGCAACCTGTTCGGAGATGCAAGGTATCCGGGGGGGCCAGGCGGTGTGTGACTGGGGTCCGGCCGAGGTGCCCGTGAAATAAAGTCAGAGTGCGAAGGAGCCCAGACCGCATAGACAGCGGCGCATATTCCCCAGGGCAAGTTGCAGAGTGAGTGCGACACGGGGCGGGGGAGCCCCGGGGCCTTGCCTGGAAGCTGAGAAGCGGCCGAGTGTGACAGAGTGCCACGGCCTGAAGATCCGAGCCAAGGGTGGGGATAATCCGAATACGCCACACCCGTTGCCGGGGCCCGGTGCTTCAGATCTGCAGATACATGAGTCTATTCTTTATAGGCAGTGCAATTGGAATTTGAAATTCACTGTCACCGGCGTTATTGACCTCCCTTGACTTGCAACTCTGGTTGTGATACAAACTCTATTGTGCACGCAGGAACTATAGCTTTACTGCATCCTGGTGCCCTAAGGGGGTTGTAACGGCACACCGGATAACTGGCCCGTCACCTAATGACCGTCTTCATTACTTACAGAAATAAAGTAACTTCACCGAGTTTAACATTAAGATCTGCAAAAATGAAGTGGCTTTCAAATGCAAGAGAATGAAATACGAGAGCGAGCGCAACAAAGACACTTTCCGGTCAGACGGCCACCGGATTACTGGGGCAGCACATCTAGACTAGTCTTGGATATTAGTCCTGGCTCCTTATTGAAGAAAGAGCATACTTTAAGGCGACATGCGTCATTGACAAACCGTTACAGACGTTTGCTCCCTGGAATGCAGCTTAGGCATTGAAAATCTCAGTAAGTCAACAAAGGTTACTTAATGCAGAATCCCTTCTCCTTCAGACTCTTACATTTAAAAAGTACTTCCCACCGTGAACCAGGGGTGGAGTGGAACATCGAGCGGTCTGGACGGGGGGCTTTCTTTAGGAGTACCCGGCGCACAGCAGTAAATAGAGTGGAGGTCATACAACTTCCCCCCCTCCCCCGGCGGCAGCAGCGCTGGACTCTTGGGCACGAGGGGGCAATTGTAGGAGGGCAGCAGGGTAGATCTTAATTGCCCGACGTTGAGGGGAGGGGCAAGAACATTAACAGACGGAGAGACAGAAGCTCACTATTCTGCCCCACAGGCGTCCCATAATGGTAAAACCAAAAGGACTAGCTGGGGCACAATCCAACAAGATGGACAGCTATACTGTCCCGAGGCACCAGCCTATGGTGGGAGGTGAGTAACCTGCAGAACCCTCCCTAAATGCTATCATGGTGGCCGTACAAGAAAAAAAACACCCTGGAGCCAAAGATAGACACTGTGACGTTGGAAGTAAATTTAATCCGTGCAGATTTATCCAAACTCAGGGAGAAAGTCAAAACCACCGAAACGCAAATAGCTCAATTACAAGTAGTGTAAAAAAAACTGGAGGGGCAAGTGCAGAAACTGACCCACCAAACCACGACGATGGCGGCTAAACTTAAAGACAAGGAGGGCAGGGCGAGGCGGAACAACATCAGAGTGGTGGGAGTTCCGGAGGGCACGGAGGGCCCCAGCGTGGAGCTATTCATGGAAGACTTTATTATGAACACACTGAAACTAAAGAGGTTGTCTACATTTTTCTCCATTGAAAGAGCGCACTTGGCACCAGTCCTGCCGCCTAGGCCTGGGGCTTCTCCAAGGACAATAATCGCCTGACTTTTCAATTACCGCAATCGAGATGCCATCCTTCAGGCGGCCAGGGCGGTTGGAGAAATACAGCTTGGAAATGCTCAAATAAGAATTTTGCCAGATTTCACTCTGTTGGTGCAGAAACAACGCAGGAGCTTCAAGGAGGCAAAGAGGAAATTACGCAAGAAGGGTATTAAATATATGATGCTCTTTCTGGCCAATCTGAAAATCATCAGCGACAGTAAGACATGGTAGTTCACCAACCCGGAGAAGTATAGGACTGGCTGGAGAGGCAACATCCGGGATCCCGTACCCAAGGAAGTGGCCCATGACAGAATCAAAGGGACCCTGATAGAGCACAAAACATCAAAGACCGTTCGAGATCCATGGAGGCCAGGGAGAGGGACGATAGAGTCCTGAATGAAGCAGGAGCTGTGGCAAGTTGAGTTGGACTGAGGCCACGCGGTGGAGGAACCCGAAGAAGGGACTCACAGCGGGACCACTGTGGTAAAGTACTTGGGGATTGAAAGACTGCCAGCCATAAGAACACAAGTATGGCAGACAGAGACTAATAAATGTAGTAACAAGGATTGTCATAACGCTTGAGTGGAGTGGCGCGCCCTTGAGGTTGAGACACCCCCCCATCATTGTGTTGAAACAGTTCAGTTTTAGGGCGACAGGCACTCTGCAGGTTGACAAGTTGGGAAGGTACAACCTATTTAGCAGGGTAGCAGGGTGGGGGGCGGAGGGTGGTTAATTCCTTCTAGGGATCATGGTTGATATTAGTTTAATAGTTCAGGTTCAAGCTCAGGCAAAGACACAGAGTAGTTGCATCACTAGAAAGACTGACACTTTAATCATCATGTCCCACACCGAGACACGGGAAGGGTGGGGGAGTCTGAATTCAGACTTAGTGGATGGCGTCCCAGGAACCTATCGGTGGACAGATAAAGATCTGGTCCTGGAATGTCAATGGTCTGAACGGGGGACTGAAGCGAACGATGGTGCTTCAGTTCATCAAGCGGCATGCCCCAGACATTGTCCTGATTCAAGAATCCCACCTCCTCGGCAGTCAATGTAAAGCACTAAATAGATTCGGGTACACCTTGCTGGCCCACGCAGGCTACACCATAGGATCAAGGGGGGTGGGAATATTGTGCAAAGCATCGTTTCCATACATTGTGACAGCACAGTGGTCAGACCCCCTGGGCAGATATATGGCAGTGAGTGGCCGATGGGACAGTAAGATCCTAAACCTATATTCAGTGTACGCCGCTCTGGGCCTACAGGGGGCTACACTTGACTCACTTGGTTCGGTGCTGCTGGCGCTCCCAGAGGGCTGACTGATTCTTGGGGGTAACATGAATGATGTGGTCTCCGGGGACCTGGACACCTTGAGAGGGGCAGTGGGGGGGAGATGACAGGGGCCGTTGGGAGACTTCCTCCGAACACTTGGACTTAGTGACATTTGGCAACACCTACACCCGGGGATTAAACAATACACACATGTCTCGGAGTCGCACGGGAGCCTCGCTCGGCTGGACAACATTCTCAGACCGGCTGCTACCCTGGGGGACTTTAGCAGGGCTTCCCATGTGGCTCGGGGAGTGTCTGACCACTCCCCAGGAGAGGTGATTCTGGAGGGTCCGCGGAGAGACTATACCCTACCCCCCAGAATTGATCCGTGGTATCTCAAAGACCCCAAATTCAAGAAGGCGTTAAGGAAGGGAGCTCAGCACTATTTCAGCAAAAACGTGGGGTCTGTGTCTTCAAAAATAACGCTCTGGGAAGCATTTAAAATGGTCATGAGAGGGCAGGCACAGGCACACATTGATGTGACCAAAAAAGACAAGATTCAGAAATGCCAGGCCCTAGAGCATGAGGTGGCGAGCGTCAAGGCACAACTGTGTAAAGGTGAGGCAGACGATGCAAGCACACGACGCAAGTTACAATTAAAGCAAAAGGAGTTGAGGAACTTAATGGACGATAGTGCTAGAAACTTAGCCCGGGCCACACAGCATAGGCTCTATGATATAGGGGATAAGGCAAGCAAGCTGTTGGTTTGGCTTGATAAGAAAAGAATGGAACGTAACTGGGTTCCCAGAATAATAGACGAGAGAGGGCACCTACATGAAACTGGGACCGCAATAGCAGAGGCGTTTGCTACATACTACGAGTCATTATATTTAGCCCCTCCTCAAAATCTGAAATGGAATGTAAGGAATTCCTAAAAGACATCCGAATGCCGCTTCTTTCCGAGGCTGACAGGGAGATGCTAGAAGGTGATCTCACAGTAGAGGAACTCAAGGCAGCCACACGAGCGCTACAATCTGGGAAGGCGGCGAGACCGAATGGTCTGCCACTTGAACTATTTAAAGTACTGCTAGATAAAACAGCGGAGCACTTCCTTCCAATGTACGAGGAGGCCAAAACGGCAGGGACTCTTCCGCCTGACCAGAGGCTGGCAACAATAGTCGTAATCCCAAAGGAAGGTAAACCCCCTGAAAAATGTGAATCGTATAGGCCAATTTCTCTGATAAATTACGAGGCAAAGGACCTGGCCAAGACCTTGGCGACACGACTATTGAAGGAAATTACGTCCCTCATACATCCGGATCAGGCAGGGTTTATGCCACACAGAAGCACAAGACTTAATCTACGGAGATTGTTCGGGGTCCTCCATATAACATCCACAGAGGATTCACAACCGGCAGCCTTGCTGTCCCTCGATGCCAAAATGGCCTTTGATAACATCGAGTGGAATTATCTGTTTGCAGTACTGGACCATTTGGGCTTTGGACCCAATTTTGTCCAATGGGTGAAGTTTCTACATAGCCAGCCCATGGCGCGAGTGAGGGTTAACTCATTGGTATCCCGAGCATTCACGTTGCAGAAGGGAACTAGACAGGGGTGCCCCCTTTCCCGCTCCTATTTGCCTTGGCCCTCGAACCTCTGGCGGCATGGATTTGCTGCGACCCACTGATCTGGGGGATACCCATTGGAGAGGGATGGGAGGAGCGCATATCGTTATAGGCTGACGAGGTCCTACTGTATGCAAGGAAACCCAGGCAATAAATAGATAGGCTGCTCCAAATTCTACGCATATACGGCAATTACGCTGGCTATCGCATAAATTGGGACAAATCTTTGCTCTTCCCGCTGGCACTCACAAGTAGATGTGTGATCCCCATTGAAACCGAAGGCTTCAAATATCTGGGTATTTATATTACCAGGAATCCACAGGACTTTTATCAGAGAAACATCGAACGGCCGTTGACCCGCTTCAAAACAGACGCCAAACGATGGAAAAAATTGCCCCTCACTTTAATGGGCCGCGCTGCCCTTTTCAAAATGATGACCTTCCCGCAACTCCTCTACGACATACAAAACACCCCTTTCGAGGTTCCTAGCGCATTCTTTACTCGGGTGGAGGCCGAGCTGAGAGCCCTATTTTGAAATGGTGGTCCACCGCTCATAGCTCTGCGGAAATTACAGAGGGAGATTTATGATGGGGGGTTAGCGGTGCCAAACATTAGGCTATATTATTGGGCTTCGCAGTTAGTATGCGTTAACGATTGGGTATTTGGAGACAGGGCGGACCCGGCCTATCGTGTTGACAGAGATAGTATGGGAGAGAGAGGCTACCCACACCTCCTTTACAACCCAGGGAAAGTCGAAGCTCTGTCACCGCATACACTCACAGCCATAAAAGCATGGAATGCTGCCCACACACACTTAGGGTGGAAAGGGGTACTACCTTAAATGATGCCACTCTGGGAAAGTAAGCAACTCGAGGGGTCGGGCAACCTGCAAGGCTTTCACAAATGGAGGTTACTGGGCTTAGAACCACTGGGAGATGTGTGGAGGGGAAGAGCCTACATAACATTCACAGATCTGCAAAAAGACTATGACCTAAATCAGGGAGAATGGTTGAGGTATCTCCAGTTGGGACATGCCCTAAAAGCATATATATAGGAGGGGATGGCCGTACCAGTGTCGTCTCTATTGGAAGACAGGCCAGTAAAGCCATATCATGTATATACAGAAAGCTCATCAACAACTCCCCAGATCCCTTGGTGACATTGAAAGCTCAATGGTAGGTGGACCTAGGGCAGATAGATGAGAAAGAATGGAGGGACGTGGTACAGGGGCCACAAGAAGTGGCGATCCGTTCTCGCTTCCAACTCATCCAATTAGAAATCCTGCATAGGGTGTATTACTCCCGTGAGGCAATATACCGCATGGGACGTATAGAGGATAATCAATGTCAGAGGCGATGCAGGCAGGTGGGGTCTTATTTTCATATGTTGTGAGATTGCTCAGCGCTACAAAGGTACTGGAAGAAAGTAGGGGATGTTATGACAGAAGTGGTGGGGTCGGAGGTCTTATTAGACACAAGATGGTTCCTGCTGCTTATTCCTAATGAACAGTCGTGGCCCAGATACACGGAAAAATGGTTAAAATTGGCGGCAATCATTGCAAAATGGAACATTGCTAAGCACTGGGGGGGTGGCGGCCACACCGGAGGTGTCACAATAGATTGCGGACCTTGATTGGTGTCAACAAGCAGAGCACATGGTTTATTTGAGCAGGGGGTGCCTGAAGAAATGGGATAGAATCTGGGAACAATGGCGGGCATACCGGGATGGGGGATGACTGACACATGTACTAAGGATGGGTGGGGGGGTGGGAAGGCACTGAGGTCGTCTGTCGAAACATATGTTTATTACAATTTGAAAACAAAGGCATGTAACTTATTCTGTGCTACAATGTAACAAGTGAATTACCAAATGCTAAGCATGTTAATAAAAAAAGATTTTTTTTTTTAAAGTGTTTCTTCACCCCGGGAAGTGAATGAAATAACATTTGGAGCCATTTAATGTTCAAGCGAAAATGCCTGATTTTTGATGAAAGAGATAACATCCCCCCTTAAGACATGCTTCAGAAAGGTAATAAATGGTCTGTTTTCAAATGTTGCATCTTTAAATTACATCCCACATTTGTATGTGGATGATAACTTTTAGAGATAAAATGAGCATGTTAAAAGTGATTTTTGTGCTTCTAGGGCCCTTAAATGGAAGATTTGTAGAATGGGTAAAAGGGAATGAAAATAGCAAATTGACTCATTCTGAGCCCTTAAAAAGTGTTTCTTCACCCTGGGAAGTTAATTAAATAATATTAGGAGGCATTTAATGTTCAAGCGAAAACACACGATTTTTGATGAAAGGGATAACACCCCCCTGAGGACATAGTCCAGAAAGGTAAAACATGGTCCATTTTCAAATGTTACATCTTTCAACTACATCTCACATATGTGGATCATCACTTTTAGAGATAAAATGAGCTTGGTTAAAGTGATTTTTGTATTTCTAGGGGCCCTAAACCCAATATTTGTGGAATGGGTAAAAGTGAATGAAAATGGCCAATTTACTCACTCTGACGCCTTAAAAAGTGTTTCTTCACCACATTGTTAGGAATGCCTTTCAGAAGGCTTAAGTATGATTTTGTCATTGAGAAGGTTCTACAGTACTTGGTGAGTTTTCAGTGCCTGTAAAATAAATGACAATGACAATGTTGCTTTGTATTGTCCATGTTCTTTTATATGACTCTAACAATTCTTTCACAATCTTAAATGCTGCTGATAAGAGTTCTGCAACTAAGCATATTCTTTCATTTAAGATTCTGAAGTCACTATCTTTTATTCTAATTGATTGTTTAAAGTTTTCAGTGCGAATTTGTCAAATCCGTCTATAGTGTTATTAGATCTCGTTTAGATGTATTCAATATTTATGGACCGTAAAACACTTATATTTATGTTCTTATTAAAAGATTCAATGTACTTCATGATTAAAGTCGGTGAACAATCATTAACCCGTGTTTGACATGATGTTCTCCACACTATATGTTCTGATTTGAATCTTACCATCACTAGAACCAGTTTGTTGCTACATGGCCCTGTGACTCCTTTGGCAAATAATCTGTGACGCTCCTTTGTGTGTAAATTTAAAGTACAAGTTCCCTTAGTTTGACAAGCTATATGAAATATACTATTTCCTAGAAATGCTTCAAGTTCAGAACTTCCTACCATTCCACTCAACTTCCAGTCCACAGAATGCAAATAGTTTTGACATGGTACTGATAATATTATAAATTCTCTAGTGCAAGCAAATCCAAAACATGATATATTTCATATGGTATTGTTTGAAAACACAAAGTCCATGGATAATAACAAGATGGAAATAGAGTGTCTGTTCCTTGTATATGCCAAGTGTCTGTTCCCTAGACTCCCTGTAAAAGACCACATATTGTTTTTCAACATATTTATTTAGGGATAAAGATGTAAGTATCATTTTATGCACAGAAAGAAGGACATGACAATGTTTGCTGTATTTTTGATTTTAGGGTGTGTGAGGGACAAACTGATATTTTAATGAGGCTTTCAAATGGGGGGAAATGACTATGAATTTAAGTGAACTGTCACAGTTTGGAATAGACAAATGCTCATATTACAAATAGAAACCCCTATCCTTTGGGTAACTAACATGTGTAAGAACCTATCAGCATATCTATTGTAACAATACATGTCTTTGCAGTTATCCCTGTTCAAATAAGGATAAGCATGATATAAAGAAGCATAGGCATGTAGATCAGTGAGGGGATTCTTGACAGTGTTGACATTCTGTTTGCTGGCAGAAGGGATTGGTGTCATGAAGGTTACGATTAAAGCTATGAGGCACCTGCGCTATGTTGCTCCCAGAATCTGATCATCTATTTTCTTTCAATCAACACCATCCTGCAGTGAGTTCAGCATCAGGATGATAATAGATACACTTCTTAAAGATCAATAGAACAAACACTATGCTGGACATGTTTTTTCAAAATCTGCCAAGTACTATCCATGCACCATTTACATGAGATACAGTGTTGCAAATGTGAGTACTGCCAAGACTATGGAGTACATAAGTCTCTGGAAGCCTTGTACTCTTATTTAGTCCTTCTACATGGCCCAGCTTCGTCACCAATTTAAACTTTGACTTTGATTTAAAGCTAACTCAAATGTGTATGGTTTAAAGATTGCAGTTCATGTATCACCTTGCCCTGCCAAACCCGGGCAATCTATCAAAAATGTTTCACAACATGACAGTTCTGATTCTGGTGCATTGATTATTTGATTCAGTTTTTTTAATCTCTTTATTGAGCATGCAATCAAACCACTCTTACAATTAAATATCATCAAGCAAATGTGTTTTTGGCAACATCCGGAGCAGGAAATGCAATATTGCATACATTTGGGAAGGATCACAGACATCACACATGATACATCTTAGAATTATTTCTCAATTGCTCCCTCGCTTTTGGCCCCCCCAGGCAGGTCCTATATTTCTCCTATGGGTTCCAAATGTTTTCCCATTTTTTGGGGCAACCTCTACTTTTATATACATTTGATTCAGTGTTAGTCTAAGTATCCTTCACCTCTCGCACAAATGTGGCTGTCGACATTGCAAGAGTATAATCTGCAGTATAGCATACTGTCTTTCTCTTTCAACCACCACATTGAATAGCACTTGTTAAACTGCAGTTGGAATTGGGCTGCACATCTAGTGAGAGACTTCTAGTAGTGGCATTACATGGGGTCTTTCCTGGCATAGTCACTAAATGACTGAATAACATGAGAGGAGCATTTCCATGCTTGGATTATCACAGAACAGCTGCAAACTTTGACTGAAATGCAGCCCTGCGGACCCCAGCCTCCATCCTGATAACCTGTGCACTGCGACTGGCTTCCTGGCACTTAAGACCAAGGTATGGGGGCTGGGCTATCCCAACTGGTCTGGCAGAATGGTACTCACGCTATGCTCTCTTTAGTATAGTATTAGATACAGATAGGAGTGAGCAAACATTGGCAGCAATTAACACGCTTGAATTGTTCATATTGTTTACCATTCTAATAATGATGATTACAGTAACATGTCTCATCTTTCTAATCATTACAGCTCACGCTTTTTAGACAATAATACGATAATTTCAATGAATGTTGAAAATTACTTTGTCGTATCTTTCTTGTGTTCACCTTGGGCATAGAAGAGTGACCAAACAAAAGGGTTAGGTCTGTTTCCACTGATTTCTTGGGAGTCAGAGTGTCATGTTCAAGGTTGCCAATAACATCTGTTACCCTGGTTGGTTTAGGGGTCGGATGTGGTACTGTGAGCTAGTCGAAACCCACCAACACTCACTGATGATAGATGTGGATTAAGTCTCTATACTTTGAAGTTTGTATTGATCTAATACAAAATACTGCTATATATGTAGGAACCATATAAAATAGCTCCACCAATGTTTTAGGTCCGGAACTTATTTATTAGGTCTCCTAAGTAGTTTTCTCGCGTGTGCCCAAGGCTCTTTTTTCACCTCTACACAGAGACGTCTGTGGTGAAAAGGATTCATCCTCCTCAGCTTACTAGGAACCACCTATTTATGTCTGTGGGTTGTTCAATCTTGAACCTTTAAAAAGGATCTCCCCACTGTAGTGTTAACTTTCTTTGAATTACATTCATTAAATATGGTGCAAGCAGTTAATATTCCTGTAAATGTTAGATGGGCAGTAACTGCTCACTTAACTGCACATGGGCTCGTCAATGGCGGGGGACATGTTTCCTTCATGATTGAGGCACACAAAGCATATAAATGCAAAGTTTACTATTCCTGGGAAAACCTTCCTGCAGTTTTTGCTCACACAAACATTTCATACATACACTTTGGTAGCAGCTCCAGCTGCATAAAGACTTTATGAATACTTAGAAATACCATTAACTTAGCAGGAACAACAGAATTGGTTCCAAGGTGCCCTCCCATACACACTACAACATGTGAGACTGGGTCCTCTCAGTAATGAAGGGACAACCTTGCCAGTCTTAGCTGGCTACCCACCATTTCCTAATGTAGGTGCATTAAATAGTTGTGAATTGTTCGGTCTTTACACTGACTTAGACTGTATTGAAGCTCAATGCAGTTTTGTTATGTATACAACAACAACTGCCCCAGAATGGGCTGTTCAAGCTGTGCAGTCACAGTTAGCTTTGTCTGCCATTAATCCAGTTACTATTAATGTCATTATGGGTAAAGTACCAACCAAATGGGAGGAAATTCCATTTTGGATAGCACAAAAAACTAATCAGCTTGAGGTAAAGTGTTTCCCCTTATGAGACCTTAAGATAAATGTAGAAGTCTCACTATGTGTCTTCCACTTGGGAAGGTCACCCAATTGAAGATTGTGCGACATGGGGTACTGTTTTTGCTGCCATATATACCATAACACAAGGAACCACATGAATTGCTGTTTTGCCTGAAGTGCTAAAGCAAATTCAAAATAAAAAATGGCGGCCCCTGCCCTGGACTTAGGGAAGAAATTAATTGGTAAATTTGCCACCGTATCCTCAATGATTTTAAGTAATGTTAAAGGGGAGGCAGCATCATTGCCAATACACCAATGTCTTGCAGCAATTCCTTCTCGAAATCAGGAACGCAAGCTACCAAATATTATTTCTGAGACCTATGCTTCTATAGGTCGTAATTATTTTGGAACCAGGCCTGGTAAGCCACAACTTAAAACAAAATCTGAGTCAGATACCACGAAGCAAGGCACTTGAGTCTTCTAAAAAACGCAGGGATAGAAACAATAAAAAATAAAAACAGAAAACACAGAGTGGATCTCCCCAACAGGAGTCCGCTGAAAAACGCTATAATTTACATAACTGTGATACAATTAAACAGCCTGATAGGTATCAGTATTCTGATACACATCCTTCTCATTCCTTTCAGGACTCGTCAGGCAGACAGTCACAGAGACGGGGACGAGGCGAACAAAGACAGGAGTAGTACGTGAAACAGAAAAAGGATTCATACGCTCCTCTGATGCCATCATAAAAAAGGAACAGAAACATCCATAGCAAAAACAACACTTTTAAAAGAAGAAAGTGGCAGGAATATCTGCTAAATATGCCACAAATACTCAGGACGCTTTTCGAGAACAAGTCATGGGCAAAAATACTATTCAACAGTGCACCAGAGGTCATAATAGTTTGCCAGACTCTTCAAGAGTTTCTTATGGCAAGACTGACTGATGATTATATTCAAGTTGAAACTCCAGATCAGCGGCTGAGCTCTCCGGATAGACTTTATGATTTGGATATCCAAATTGAGGGTGATATTCCGTGCACTATTAAAGTAATATTCTAGCAGAACTTGTCTAATGCTTAAGACATTTTCTTGGATGAGGTAGATTGACCGCCTGAGATTGTTATAAAAGTCCCACAGGAGAAGGAGGTAGTATTATCATCGTATTTGGTTCTTGTTCCCGAGGAAGTTAAAGAATTGTTTGCCACAGAATGGGCTCTTGCACAAGCCCCTGCATTATATCACAATCAAGCAGACTGGGATAAGGACTCGCCTTATCATATAATACCCATAAGGTCTAGCCCACAAGTGCAACCACAAAACCCTATTAAACATGAAGCAAGACAGCCGGTTCAGGAAATTCTATCACAATTAGAATATCAAGGTGTGATTGCGCCTTGCATCTCTCCTATGAATAATCCTTTATTTCCTTTAGCTAAACCGGGTCATTCCTATCGTATAGTCTTAGACTATAGGAATTTAAACAGTCATACAGGCACTTTGGCCATACAAAATTTGCACAGCTTTAATCACACCTTTGTTCGTAAAAAATACAAAACTACATTAAAATTTGCTGCTTCATTTTGGTAAACTTGTGCACCGCATATTTAATGCTTCAAACACCACTAGTGGTGTACACTTTTTTAAAGCGAGTGGATCTGGATTTGTTTTGGCATTCCAGCTTTTTGGGAGGAATTCAGTTGGTATTATCCCTGTTGATTGATGTTTTGGTACTATTTTTATTGCTACTCATTGGATATTCACCAGCAAGGCCAAATGGTGAAGGAATTGCCACACGTTGGTTCTGTACCGTGACCTTATGGTGCAGTACTTTGGATTCTTTTTGCTACTGGAATGAAAAGACAACTGGTCTTTGTCTTTCCAGCATGTGGTTTCAGAGTGTACAGGCTGTGTTTAGCTGCCTCTTGTGCTCTTTTGAACTTCCACTAGACATATACCTTGCTAAGCAACTGGCTCAGACTGCGGACATGGATCTGCTCATATATCCATTGAGGGTGTGCCCCCAGTGCTGTCCTATGTTGCTACAGTTGCTGCAAAATGCTCATTATGAGGTGCCCGCGCCAGATTGTATGGATCCTTTTGCTCCAGGATCTGTGGTGTCTGGCTTCTCTTCTGAGGATACATTTCTGGCATCCCTGCCCTTGGCTTTTGCTGACAGGGCTGGCACTGACCAGGTTGGTTCTTTGGAACTTGCTCTCCAGGCTAATGCGGATCTGTTGATTGCAGATGCGGATTCCTTCCAGGACCCATATGACTTTCTGGACATGGTGGACCTTTCCAGGCTACCGTCCTGTAGTATGGACGCCTTGTTGACCATTTTAATTTGACATTTTTGTTTTAGAATAATTTTATTGATTTTTATTTGTAGTTTGCAGGATTTTTTAATTGGCTTTTTTAATTACTTTTTATTGGCTTACATTGTGAACGTTTTAAATTAAATAATGTATGCCTTTTAAATGCTTATAGAGTGGCTAGCGTTTAGTGAATAAGTCTCCTTTCTGACCAAGAGGAGGGTGTTGCATGGCGCACATGTAGTCCCCATTTTAGATTCAACTCCTTAGATTGACATCTCTTTCTCATGGTACCCTTTGCTACACATTCTGTTAGTGCATGAGTGTGTTGTATGTGCATCTCTGTAGTCTGTACAGTTAGTTTCAGGGTCACACATGAAGAACACAAAGCCATTGTTTACCTTTCTTTCTGTGCTTGTTAGGAGACACTTAATTTTAGCTAGACGAAACCAAATGAGCTGCTCTGCACCTCTGCCACAGTTGATAAGAACAGTACTTTATTATATAAACAGTTTCCATGCTAAAGCTCTTTAAGAGGAGCATTTCTATGCTGGGATTATTACGGAACCTCTGCGAACTGTCACTGAGATGCAACCCTGCTGACTTGGACCTCCATCCTGCTAAGGAAGATAACCTGTGCACTGCGACCAACTTCCTGACATCCAAGCCCAAGGTATGGGGGTTGTGCTATCCCAATCGATCTGGCAGAATGGTGCTCACGCTATGCTCTATTTAGAATAGTATTTGATACAGATAGGAGTAAGCAAACATGAGCAATAATTAATATGGTTGAATTGTTCATATTGTTTACCCTTCTCATAATGCTGATTAAAGTAAAATGTCTCATCTTTCTAATAATCGCAGATCATGCTTTTTATGCAAGAATACGATCTTATCAATATATGTTTGAAAATGCATTCTCGTATTTTTCTTGTGTTTACCTTGGGCATAGAAGAGTGACCAAATTAAAGGTTTAGATCTGTTTCCTGTGAGCTAGCCGAAACCCACCAACACTCACTGATGGTATATGTGGACTGACCATGAAGTTTGTGTTGGTCTAATACACAGTCCTGCTATATTTGTAGGAACTGTATAACAAGAGGGGGCAGCAACATACGCTTCTGACAAACTGTATTGCGTTTACGGTAAATCTTGTAGCATTAGAGGTGGATCATGAGTAAGGCTCCCAGTTTTCCATTTTTACTGATTTTTACAGATAAATACAGACAGAAAACAATGTGATTCATGTCTGTATTTATTTTTAAAAGTGGGAAAATACTGAAAATTGTGCTTTTAATGAGTGACTTTCCATGCTGTCAGTTGTGAATTCCAAGACAACAGATGAGCAGATAGATATCATTGGGACTTGAAAAAACAGGTTAAGATATCTTCAAATACAGACATATGAGAAAATATATTTGTAGTAAATTGCTAATACCTGTGGGTGTAGGGTTTTGCTATATTTGGCTGCTGAATTTGCTAAAACGCGACAGGCATCAAAGTATGAGTGAATTTTTATCAGTTAGATAAATGTGGAAATATACCAATTTTGACTCCACTTATTCGTAAACAACAAAATAAATATGGTTAAATACTAATAAGATGGGCAAAAAATAAATATGGATAAATACAGACGGAAATGTTAAAAAAAGAAATACCATAAAACCGGGAGCCCTAATCATGAGGATTCCCGTCAAAGGTAGGTCTAATATATACATCTTTATGCTAAATAATACTTCATTTAGTCAAACTATACATTACTTAGAAAGTATTTAATGCTATCATTGTGCTATATAGGCTATTTAGTCATGATATAATATTACTTAAGACCCATGCAGACAAAGCTTGTTTAAGCATGCCTTTGCTCCTTTTTACCAGTCCATTTAAATTCAGTGTTAAGGGAGTTAGAGAACTGAAGATGTATTTCCTCCTCAGTAAGTGTCTCTGCTAATATTTTAGAAGTGAAAGCTAGCCCTAGATCCAAGGGAAAGGTACTGACTCGACCCAGTGCTACTAAGCACAAATCTTTTACAACTGCACCAGATGTGGTTTTATGCTTAGGCCAAACCATATGAATCAAAAAGAGGAACCTACCACTCCCAGTATGTATTTATTGGTTGGAGTGAACCAATATGATCGGAATAAATTATTTTGAAAGGTTGAGCTGCTTTTAGGAGGGGCATATGAGTTGGCCGGGCAAGTGTTGATGGTTTAGTAACTGGAAAATTTTGCATTTTAGTGCACACTGCCTCGTTTCCTGGGGCATTAATGACCACCAATAATGGTTATGTAACATATGCAGAGTAGCTGAGACCCTAGCACGAGCTGAACTTGTCCCTTCATGAAAAGGCCTGATTAAGTCAAGACTGGCAAACTCATTTGATATGTTGCATTTACCCGCTCCCAGTATTCTAACTTTAGGAAGCGAATCTTGTCCCAGGAAGTAAAAGTGATTGTACTTGACTGGAAAGACAGAAAGTGGGCTGTTTTATTGTGTGATGACTGTAATGCTGAGATTATTTCTGGGTACATTTTAGTCTGTAGTATTGTTACTGCTGCTACATTTGGCAGCTAAACTGCAGATTCTGCAGCTTAAATTGCCTTTTGAGAGCATTCCTTAACTTAGGTGTGTCAATGTGTGTTGGACATCCATCAATGAAAGCTGTCTTTTAGGCTTAACTGTTGTTGTTTTTTTTAATTGTCTAATAAAGAGAAACATATACCATCACCTGTAACCATCCTGAGGATGAGGAAACAAAAGTAATCTTACTAAAAAAGAATAGGAACAAACTCTACAACAGAAACCCATAACAAAATTCCTCCCTTCCCTTCTCAAGGAGCACCAACACAGCAGGTGAAAGTTAAGAACAGTTGCAACAGGTTTGAGACGTATCAAGGATTCTAAGTTCCCACAACACATGCCACTACCATGCAGTATTTTTCAATGTGTAAAACAACTGATGCCACTACAACACATTTATTTTAAAAGCACGTAATGCCGTTTTACATCCCATCACCACGCATTGAAATGTAATTCAATGTATACTTGTGTTGTTTGTAATGCATGCTTCCACAGTGAAAGTAAGAGAAGAGCAACCTAAATTACTACCCCATCTTTCCTGAAACTGAATATTCTAAATACATCTCTAATATGGCTGCCATGCATTGTACAACACTATAATGAAAGAATCATATTTTAAAACATTTCTCCCAAAAATATTCTCACACAATTTAGGCATACATAAAAATAAAATCCAACCATACAAAATACATGTAAAGCAGTAAACGCCTTAGAAACAAATAAAAGGGATTGCTATGACAATCAGTCACTTGAAGAGACCAAGCACCACCTGATAGGGAGCAAGGAGTGACAGCACAGCATAAACACTACTTCGTACCCATTAACAAGTACTACAAAGTGGAGTAATTTTATACTCTACACATGTACATAGACAGTCTTGGGAAGACAATCATGGGTAAGGAAGGCCAACAATCAAGATGGGTGGAGCACTTTGGAGCACTGCGGAATCAGCCCAAGCTGCAGTCTCCACCAGACATACAGCCAGCTGACAAGGACATGCCAGTCGACTGCAGCAGACCAACTAAGGTAGAAATACAATAAGCCATCAAATATTTGAAAAATTGGAAGGCAGCAATACCTGACAACATTCCTGCAGAGGCACTAGAGGCAGACTGTAACAGGCTAACAGAGATGCGGGACACAAACCAGTGTTGGAAGTGTCTTTTATTCAGGCACTTAGTAATATTTGTACAGGAGTTTTGGGTATTGGGTGGAAATAAACAAAAGAATGTCCGTTTGGCTTTTTCCAGAGTTCCTTAACTCCTTTTGAGCCACACCGGATTGTGTCCTGCTTCACTTTCTCAGCATTCGGATTGGTGGACTAGCCATCCCTCGGAAAAATAAAAGAGATTCTCAGTAGGAGTCCTTTGCTCCTATTATTACTGTCACCAGTCACCATTATGGTGTTAAAGAGGTTAATAGGGTTTTGTGCTGTGATTTCTTTGATGTCCTCCATACTTCCGGAAATACCACACCGTGGAATCAAAATCTGCCCAATGTGCCCACTCCACTCTTAGACTCCTAACACCACTACTGAATACAGTGCCACTCATTCATCAGGTGGGCGATTTCTTGCCTGAAGCTACGGCCCACAACTCAGGCCACAGCCATGGAGACCTCAACACCTCCTTTCCTTGGGTTGCTGGGGCTGTTCAGTGTCTTAGCCTCTCGCCAGTCCTCGCCCTTGGAGCGCGTTGCGCTGTCCTGGATCCTCTGGTCCTGGGCTGCTTTCCTCCTCCGAGTGCGTTTTGATGTCTTCTGCTCCGGCAATTGTGACGTCTCTTTTGGTGGCATCCCGTGTTCTCCTGCAGTTGCGATAATGACACTCCTCTCTGCGTCCTCCAGAGGACACCCCCTCCTCTTGTTCTGTCTTCACTTTTGTGGTTGTTTCTGGTGTGACGTAATCCTGCAGGGCTCTTCCCAATGTCTACCGCTGGAACAGCCGCCACGCAAGTCAGCCCATCCTGGATACCCCTAGATGTCTAGCTTTAAGAAATGGGCAGGTTTGCTAGTTTTCCCTAGGTGCAGGCTGAGCTAGAGTTCACAATCTACAGCTACCCACATTGGAAAAAAGGGTCAGTTTTGAGTGGAAAAATGCAATGCTTCCATGTTGCAGTTTGGGCCATTGTTTGTTGCAGTCACTAGGCCTAGCCACACAAGTGAGGTACCATTTTTATTGGGAGACCTGGGGGAATGTCGGGTGTAAGGAAGTTTGTGGCTACCCAGAGATTCCAGAACTTTCCATCACAGAAATGTGAGGAAAATGTGTTTTTTTTTGTCAATGTTTGAGGTTTGCAAGGGATTTTGGGTAACAAAAACTTGTGAAAGCCATGCAAGCCACCCCACCCTGGATTACCCTTAGGTGTCTAGTTTTAAAAAATGTACAGTTTTGCTATGTTTCCCTAGTGCCGGCTGAGCTAGGGTCCGAAATCTAGAGCTACCCACATTGGAAAAAAGAGTGAGTTTTCAGTGGAAAAATGTGATGTATCCAAGTTGCGTTTTGGCCCATTTTCTTTTGCAGTCACCAAGCCTACCCACACAAGTCAAGTACCATTTTTATTGGAAGACTTGTGGGAGCAAAGCATAGTAGAACATTTGTTACCAACTGGATTTCGCTGCATTGGTGCCTTTCAATTATAAGCCAGTGTGTCAGAACCCAACAACGTCTCAGGCAGGCTAAAAGATCTGTTAATTCCATAACCCTGAAAACCCCTCTTCCATTTAGGAGAAAAGTGTTGTTCAGATTGAGGAAGTACAAAAGGAATTCCAAGATGGCCGCAAGGAAGTTGTTCACAGTGCTGCGTTCTAGTGTTGCATCTGTGGAATCGCGTTTAGAATGTCCAGGAGAGTCTCCTTTGGAATCTCACACTTCACCTGAGATTCCTGAGGAGAAGGACCCGTTTCCTAGTCTCGGCGCGAAAGATAGATAGGGTAGAGTGTTGCGTGATTATTCGACGTTTTAGTTTCGTCGCGCACAAGAATTGGTTACCTGAAGTTTGGGGCTCATCTGCAGTCGTTCAAGTAAGGTCTCCGTGTCATTTAAGACTCGAGCGAGTCTGCGCATAATTAGTGTTTCAGGTTTTGAGTATGCGCAGTGACTAGTTTGTTGAAGTGTTCTCGGAAATCTCTGAGACTCATTTTGTTTCTGACATGCGTGTAGGTGTATAGTAGTCAAAGCTATACATGCGCATAAAAACGTTAGCATTCTTGCATTTACTGCGCTTGCGCTAAGGCATTTCTGATAAGTCTAGAATTCAATTAGCTTGTGTCTGGTTAAAATACCAATGTAGAAAACGGTAGTTTGGTAGTGGGATAGAACTTGTGCTTCTCAGTCCGTTAGAATCTTTTGTTAATATCTAATATCCCACGCATCTTAGGAGCCAGCACAGAAAATTACTAGGTTGTGTTACTTAGCATCATAGCTTGTGTGTCTTTCACTTACCTGATATTAGAGTGAAGTTTGGAATCTCTGGGTGATCTTTCGTTTCTTCGTGAGTCACAGTTCCTGAAAAAAGCAAAGAAGGACTGTACATTAAATAATAGAGAACAACCATTTACATCCTAAAATGCAGCATGCCTGAAAATATTAAAGAGTTACTTAGCCTACAAATAAGAAAACAATAGAATACAGAAGAGAGGCTAGAGCCAAGAAAATACTAGGTATGTTATTTTATTAAATGTAAATATTAAAGAGTCAAAAAGGGGCAAGAGTGGAGAGAGTAAGTTGTGCATGTTTACTTGAAGTTCTTCGCCAGAATACTAGCGCTCAGAAGACAAAACAAGAGAGAATAGGCGCGTGCAAGAAGACTGGGAGAAGAATTAAAGAAGACTTGGCTGTCTCTTCTCTGTCCCCTTCCCCTTTCCCCCCTTTGAGTTTTCTTGTCGTGCAAGTTAAATATTGGCGACGGGAGAGTCGAAGAGGGGCATTGAGTTCAAGCGTCATTCTGCTCCTGTGCATATTGTAGTGAGCCTATCTGACAGAGTGAAGTGCCCACGTTAACTTTGCACCCGAGTAGAATGGCGGAGGGTTTGGATCTTAAGAGGTTAGGTGAAATTTTAGAAGGAATTCAAAAGGAATTAATTGCGGTAAGAGATGAGAATAGAGACTTGAAGCAAGATATAATATTCGCTAGGAGAGAAACCGCAGATTTAGCAGTCAAAATGAATAATGTAGTTCCAGGACCAAGTTTTAAAATTCCTACATCTCAGGATGAAGTTCTCAGTGACACTACAAGCTCACAACCCAAGATTACAACCCAGGTTATTCATTCTTTATCACCAGTAATACCTCTAGCACCTCCGGAGCATTTTAATGGAGTCCCGCAGAAGGCTCAAATATTTTTGACACAATGCACCTTACACTTCATGTGCCAACCAGCGGTTTTCCCAGACGCACAATCGCGAGTGGCCTTCATACTGTCATATATCTCAGTGGTGACGTAGCATCATGGTCAATGCCATTGGTCTCCAGAAATGATCCAATTTTATATAATTTAGAGGAGCTCAAGAAGGAATTTCTTCAAATTTTCGATCGGAGGAAAACTTCTTAAGCAACAGACAATGAGCAATTGAAGTTGAGACAGGGTAATCGAGATTTAATAGCATATCTAGCCCAGTTTAACAAACTGGTAGTAGAAACTGATTGGCCTGAAAATAAAAGATCAGCAGTGTTTTATCGTGGGTTGAAAGACGAACTAAAAGATGCTCTTGCACAGGTGCCTAACAGACCCTCTGAAATTTCAGCCTTAATAGATTTGGTTCTTGAAATAGACTTCCGACAAAGCAAAAGAAGGGGTGAGAAAAGACGAGACTTTCGTTCCAGTATACCACGATTTGGCCGAGTTAAGATGGAAGTTTCAAAATCTGGTGAAGGTCAACATGGTGTTGAACCGATGCAAATAGGAGCCATTCGTGGACCATTATCGAAAGAGGAGAAGGAAAAATGAAGACAGAATAAACTATGTCTCTACTGTGGCAACAGTGGTCATTTTGTCCGGAATTGTCCAAAGAAACCTAAACAACTTTTGAAGGAAAACTCGCAGCACCATCAGTGACCGGAGTTGGACTGGTGGATGCAAATTTGCACTCAACTCCAAAAGACCATCTCTTGGCCAACACTCTACAGGCGTCTTCTCCTCATCTCATGATGTCAATGTCCCTTAAGTTCCAAGAAAAACATTTGAAGAATATTTCTGTGATGGTAGATTCCGGGGCCATGGGAAACCTTTGTGACCTAAAATTCGCAGAAAAGGTTGGATTAAGATCTCTAAAAAAGGAGAAAAGTGAGGCAATCCGGGCAGTGGATGGTACTAACCTTTCATCAGGACCAATAGTCAGTCACACAGAGCCAGTAGAGTTGGAATCCTCCGAAGGTCATTATGAAGTCCTGCAATTCAATTTGATTGATGCCCCACAATTCCAGTTGATATTGGGGTTACCTTGGCTTACTGAGCATAACCCCACTATCGATTGGAGCGCTCGAACAATTGTCTTGGACTCCGAATTTTGCAAAGAAAATTGTTATCGGCATGGAGAACCTAGATGTCAGCACTCGCTGGCTACTCTTCTATGTGAAGGAGGGGCAACAGTCTGTGTGATTCACACCACAGAAATACCACTCGAGTATGCTGAATATAAGGATGTTTTCAGTGAAATTGAGGCGGAGAAACTACCCCCACACATAGCATTCAACTGTAAAATAGAATTAGAGCCTGGTACAAATTTGCCTTGCAGCAGAATATATGCATTAACAGAAAAAGAGAACCAGCATTTAAAAGAATACATCCAAAAGAATTTAAAAAATGGATTCATCCATCCTTCTCAATCACCTGTGTCCTCCCCGCTTTTCTTTATGCCTAAGAAGGAAGGCGAGTTGAGAACTTGCATAGATTACAGAGCCATCAATCGAATTACAGTTAAAAACCGATACCCGCTGCCTTTGATCTCTGTATTGTTAGACCAGGTGAAAGAAGCTAAAGTGTATATGAAACTGGATTTGAGAGGAGCGTATCATCTTGTTCGTATCCGAGAAGGTGACGAATGGAAGACGGCCTTCAGGACTAAATATGGGCTCTTTGATTACCAAGTTATGCCTTACGGTCTCTGCAACGCTCCTGCAGCCTTCCAATATTTCATAAACGATGTGTTAAAAGATTTCATTGATCAGTGTGCCATCATTTACATTGATGACATTATAATATATTCAAATTCAGAAGAAGAGCATGAAGGATACGTGAAAGGTGTTTTACAGAAATTAAGAGAGAACAGCTTGTTTGTAAACCTAGAGAAATGTGCTTTCAGTGTCACATCAGTGGAATTTTTAAGATTTGTACTGTTCCCCGCTGGAATAACTATGGATCAGCAAAAAGTCAAGGCGGTGACAGAATGGAAATCACCAAGATCAGCTAAAGAAGTTCAAAGCTTCATAGGATTCACAAATTTCTACAGAAGATTCATCCAGGATTTTTCCAAGAAATTAATTCCACTTACTCGTTTTCTAAGGAAAGGAACACCCTTTGAATGGTCGAAGGATTCAGAAGAAGCATTCGCTTCTCTAAAAGAAGATTTTACAACAGCCCCAGTGTTACTTCATGCGGACCCAACAGAGCCATTCTTCATAGAAACAGATGCTTTTAATCTAGCCTTAGGAGGTGTGTTGTCTCAAAGGCACAAGAGAACTGGGCAACTGCATCCAGTGGCTTTCCGATCACGAAAATTGACCCCAGCGGAGGTAAACTACACCATCACAGAAAAGGAGTTGTTGACTATAAAGGACGCCTTCAAGGAGTGGAAACATTACCTCATGGGTGCTAAACACACAGTTACAGTCTTTACAGACCATCGGAATTTGAAGTTTTTGAAATCAGCCAAAACTCTAACACCAAGACAACTTAGATGGTCATTATATTTTGCTGATTACGATTTTGTCATCACGTATCGACAAAGAATGGAAAAGCTGATGCATTATCCATATTGGGCACTGAAGAATTACAAGAAAAAATTGAAGAACAAAACATAATTCCTGAGGAAAAGGTTGTAGGCGCAACCCTACAAAAGGCAGAAGGAAATTTAATTCAGAAATCAATGAGTCAGACCGAAATGGAAGAATTGGTAGTTCAAGATCCTAAGAGAGAGATCAGAAGAATTCTACCATATCATGATGGTGCCTTATACTTACCCACACCAGAGTTACACGACAAAGCCTTAAAAGAATGTCATGATCACCAACTGTATGGTCATAAAGGAATTCACAAGACGGAAGAGTTGGCAAAACGTAGATTCTGGTAGCCTCAAATGACCAAGGACATTCGACAGTATGTGGTTACTTGCGAAGTGTGTGCTTGGGGAAAACCAGATAGACATTCTCCAATAGGACTGTTACAGCCCTTACCCAATCCACCACACCCTTGGCGTACAGTAACGTTAGATCTGATAGTGGACCTACCATCTAGTCAGGGTTTTGATACAATTCTAGTTTGTGTGGATGCTTACAGTAAAATGGCTCATTTTGTCCCCTTAAAAGGGGTGCCAACTGCAAAAAGATTAGCACAAGTTTTTAGTCAAAACATAGTGTGGGCACATGGCATTCCAAAGGTTCTAGTTTCTGATCGTGGTTCCCAATTTCTTTCCCACTTTTGGAAGGCTTTTGCCAAGAAATTGAATATTGAGACCAGATACTCCACTAGTTACCATCCATAAACAGATGGGCAGACAGAGAGAACCAATCAAGAACTAGAGCAATACCTTAGATTATATTTATTAGATCAGGAAGGAGATTGGCCGGAATACCTTTAGGCAGCTGAATTTGCGTTTAATAATGCAGAAAATGTTTCCATTGGTTATTCCCCCTTTTTTATGAATGCAGGCAGACATCCAAATCTATCAGTGAGTTTCCAAGAAGGAACAGTTCCAGCGGTAAAAGATTTAGTACAGCATATGGCTCTCATACATAATTCAGCAATGGAGAATTTGACTAAGGTTAAGGAGAGCTACAAGCTCTATGCGGACAGGAAAAGAAGATCAGGTCCAGAGTTTAAAAGTTGGGACGAAGTGTGGTTAAACACTAGAAACATGAGACTCAAGGACAATAGGAAGTTGCAACCTAGATTTGTAGGTCCGTACACTATAGAAAGGAAACTAAATTCAGTCACCTATAAGTTGAATCTCCCTAAAAGTCTAAGAATACATCCAGTATTTCATGTTTCCTTGCTTAAAAAGACATCGGAAGGATTAAGAAAAACTTTGCCCCCCTCTTCAATACAAACTGAACAGGGAACTGAGTTTGAGGTAAAACAGATTTTAGATTCAAAAGAAATCCATGGTCAGGTTTACTATTTAATAGATTGGAAGGGATATGGTCCTGAAGAGAGGTCTTGGGAGTTTTTTTCCGAAGTTCATGCTCCCCGAATTGCAAGAGCATTTCATAAGAAGTTTCCACGCAAACCCCGACCCGAAGAATCTGACTTGCGAGGGGGTGCTGTCAGAACCCAGCAAAGTCTCAGTCAGGCTAAAAGATCTGTTAATTCCATAACCCTGAAAACCCCTCTTCCATTTAGGAGAAAAGTGTTGTTCAGATTGAGGAAGTACAAAAGGAATTCCAAGATGGCCGCAAGGAAGCTGTTCACAGTGCAGCGTTCTAGTGTTGCATCTGTGGAAGAGCGTTTAGAATGTCCAGGAGAGTCTCCTTTGGAATCTCGCACTTCATCTGAGATTCCTGAGGCGAAGGACCCGTTTCCTAGTCTCGGCGCGAAAGATAGATAGGTTAGAGCGTTGCGTGATTATTCGACGCTTTAGTTTCATCGCGCACAAGAATTGGTAACCTGAAGTTTGGGGCTCGTCTGCAGTCGTTCAAGTAAGGTCTCCGTGTCATTTAAGACTCGAGCGAGTCTGCGCATAATTAGTGTTTCAAGTTTTGAATATGCGCAGTGACTAGTTTGTTGAAGTGTTCTCGGAAATCTCTGAGACTCATTTTGTTTCTGACATGCGCGTAGGTGTATAGTAGTCAAAGCTATACATGCGCATAAAAACGTTAGCATTCTTGCATTTACCTCGCTCAATCAATCAATCACAGAATTTGTAAAGCGCACTACTTACCCGCGAGGGTCTCAAGGCGCTAGGGAAAAAAAGGGGGGGGTGCTGCTACTGGTCGAACAGCCAGGTCTTGAGTAGCCTCCTGAAGGTCAGCAGGTCTTGGGTCTGTCGTAGGCTTAGTGGAAGGGTGTTCCAGGTCTTGGCGGCGAGGTGGGAGAAGGATCTGCCACCAGTGGTCGTTCTTCGAATGCGAGGGACGGTGGCGAGGGAGAGGTCGGCGGAGCGGAGTTGGCGGTTGGGGACGTAGAAGAGGAGTCGTCTGTTGAGGTAGGCTGGGCCAGTCTTGTGGAGTGCCTTGTGTGCGTGGATGAGGAGTTTGAAGGAGATTCTCCTATCGACGGGGAGCCAGTGCAGGTTCCTCAGGTGGGGGGTGATGTGGCTGTGGCGTGGTACATCGAGGATCAGGCGTGCGGAGGCGTTTTGTATGCGTTGCAGTCGCTTGATGAGCTTGGCCGGGGCTCCCGCGTAGAGGGCGTTCCCATAGTCAAGTCTGCTACTGACGAGGGCCTGGGTGACTGTTCTTCTTGTGTCTGTCGGGATCCACCTGTAGATCTTGCGAAGCATGCGGAGGGTGTTGAAGCAGGAGGATGAGACTGCGTTGACTTGCTTGGCAATGGAGAGCGTTGAGTCGAGGATGACTCCCAGGTTGCGTGCGTGGTCGGTGGGTGTCGGGGCTGCTCCCAGCGTCGTTGGCCACCAGGAGTCGTCCCAGGCTGAGGGGTTGGAGCCGAGGATGAGGACCTCTGTCTTCTCCGTGTTCAGTTTTAGTCGGCTGATCTTCATCCAATCGGCGACGGCCTTCATTCCTTCATGGAGGTTGGATTTGGCGGCGAGGGTCCTTGGTGAGGGAGAGGATCAGTTGAGTGTCGTCGGCGTAGGAGATTATGTTGAGGTCGTGCTGTCTGGCGATGCGTGCGAGCGGGCCATGTAGATGTTGAACAGTGTTGGGCTGAGGGACGATCCCTGGGGTACGCCGCAGATGATCTCGGAGGCTTCGGATCGGAATGGTGGGAGGCGGACTCTCTGGGTTCTGCCGGCGAGGAAGGAGGTGGCCCATTCCAGGGCCTTGTCTCGGATCCCTGCGTCGTGGAGGCGTGCGCGTAGAGTGCGGTGGCAGACAGTGTCGAAGGCGGCGGAGAGGTCCAGCAGGATGAGGGCTGCGGTCTCAGCGTTGTCCAGCAGGATCCTGATGTCGTCGGTGGCGGCGATGAGGGCAGTCTCAGTGCTGTGGTTGCTGCGGAACCCCAATTGGGATGGGTCCAGGATGCTGTTTTCTTCGAGGTATCGGGTTAGCTGTTTGTTGACGATCTTCTCGATGACCTTGGCTGGGAACGGAAGCAGGGAGATGGGCCGGAAGTTCTTGAGGTCTCTCGGGTCCGCCTTGGGTTTTTGAGTAGGGCGTTGATCTCTGCGTGTTTCCAGCTCTCTGGGAAGGTCGCGGTCTCGAAGGAGAGATTGATGACGTTGCACAGGTGGGGTGCGATGGAGCTGCTGGCTTTGTTGAAGATGTGGTGCGGGAAAGGGTCTGACGGGGAGCCGGAGTGTATTGTGCTCATGGTCTTGATGGTGTCCTCGATGTTCATGCTGGCCCAGGCTGGCAGGGGGTCGTGGTCGATGGTGTGCGGCGGGTCTGGTGCATCGATCTTAGTTGGGGCTGTCTGGGTGTTGAAGCTGTCGTGGATGTCGGCGATCTTGCGGTGGAAGAAGGTGGCGAGGGAATCGCACAGGGGTTGCGACAGGCGGGATGTCGTTGGTGTTGGAGCTGGGGTTGGAGAGTTCCTTCACGATGTTGAAAAGCTCCTTGCTGTTGTGTGCATTGTTGTCGAGGCGGTCTTTGAAGGAGATTCTCTTGGCGGACTTGATGAGGTGGTGGTGGTTACGGATGGCGTCTTTGTGGGCTGCGTGGCTATCCGGTGTCTTATCACTGTGCCATTTCTTCTCTAGTTTTCGGCAGGTACGCTTGGAAGCTAGGAGTTCCGAGGTGAACCAGCTGCACTTTTGGTGGTGTCACTGTAGGTGAGTTTTTTCAGCGGGGCGAGGGTGTTGGCTTGCGCTAAGGCATTCCTGATAAGTCTAGCATTCAATTAGTTTGGGTCTGGTTAAAATACCAATGTAGAAAACGGTAGTTTGGTTGTGCAATATAACTTGTGCTTCTCAGTTAGTCCGTTAGAATCCTTTGTTAGTATCTAATATCCCACGCATCTTAGGAGCCAGCACAGAAAATTACTAGGTTGTGTTACTTAGCATCATAGCTTGTGTGTCTTTCACTTACCTGATATTAGAGTAAAGTTTGGAATCTCTGGGTAATCTTTCGTTTCTTCGTGAGTCACAGTTCCTGAAAAAAGCAAAGAAGGATTGTACATTAAATAATAGAGAACAACCATTTACATCCTAAAATGCAGCATGCCTGAAAATATTAAAGAGTTACTTAGCCTACAAATAAGAAAGCAGTAGAATACAGAAGAGAGGCTAGAGCCAAGAAAATACTAGGTATGTTATTTTATGAAATGTAAATATTAAAGAGTCAAAAAGGGGCAAGAGTGGATAGGCGTGCAAGAAGACTGGGAGAAGAATTAAAGAAGACTTGGCTGTCTCTTCTCTGTCCCCTTCCCCTTTCCCCCCTTTGAGTTTTCTTGTCGTGCAAGTTAAATATTGGCGACGGGAGAGTCGTAGAGGGGTATTGGGTTCAAGCATCATTCTGCTCCTGTGAGCTTATCTGACACAGTGTATAAGAAAGAAGACATTTTGAAAAACCCCTAAATCATATGCTAGTACGGGTACCCACAAACTAAGAGATGTACACATAACCTATGTTCCTAAACTCCACCTCTTGTGCCCATTTCAGAAATACATAGGTTTTCTTGATGTCCATTTTTCCTTCTACCTATTTCACTATACAAATTAGTCTATACTAGGTACTCAATGAAAAACCATTGTACAATGCATCTCCGTTGTTGGCTCTGGGCACCTTGGTTTCTTGGAGAACTGTGAACCCCTATATATCCCCACAACCAGAAGGGTCCAGTGGACATAATAGTATATTGCTTTTGTAAATTGGCCATCATGAGAAAAAGTTACAGAAGCAAATGTTGTCACAAATGGCTGTTTTTTTCTTCTCATTTTCAATATTTCTTTAGTTCAAAACATTTTTCTTGGGAAAACCTTGAAGGATCTACACATATGACCCCTTGCTGAATTCATGTGTGTTTTCACACTGGTTTCCACCACAAACTGGAAGTAGGTTGAGAGCACAAAATTAATGAAAAATGGTCTATCGCTTTGAAAAATGCCAAAACTGTGTTACAAAATTAGGTTTTTTGATTCAGCTCTGCATGTTCCTGAAAGCTAGGTAGATGGTGACTTTAGTACAGCAAACCGTTTGTTAATGCCATTTTTAGGGGAAAAAACAGACATTTTTATCAGGAGCACTTTTTCCCTATTTCTCTCAAAAAAACTGAACTTTTCTATATTTATGCCTCTTTCTCGGTCCCCTCCAGGGGAATCCACAAACCCTGGGTACCTTTAGAATCCCCAGGAGTTTGGAAAAAAAGGATACAAATTTGGCGTGGATGCCTTATGTGGAAAACAAATTATGGATCGATCCCTAAGCGCGAACTACCCCAAATAGCCAAAAAATGGCTCAGCACTTGACGGGGGAGGAGAAGTCCCAGCAGCTAAAGGGTTACTCAATGTTTTAATTCAAAGTGAATTTAATAGTGCTTTAGCCTTTTTTTTTACTTTGGTCTACATTGAAAGTAAATTTATAAAATTAATTTACATTAATTTTTTACTTTAAGTTATTTTTAATATTTATTTCAAGGTATATTAACCTTCTCCCTATACTTTACCACGCAGAGATCTCTGCCCCAACTGCGGATTCTCCCTCTGGTGAAGTATAAGAAATATTTTTAAAAACTGGAGTTCACATTTGAATTTTCTGTTATGTTGGGAACTGTCATCTTCTGACACTAGCTGGCAGCACTTGCCCCGGTTACTCTTTGCTCCCCTGCTGTCCACATGGCAGCAGGATTCTATGTTAAAAGTTGCCCATTCTTCAATATTGTTCTAAACACTGATGGTAAGTAATTTTTCATTGGTTGGTTTGACACACACTGTAAAAAAAACATTATGGCTAAATTTCCAAGTTCACCATGCAATAATATTGCTATTTCTAGATGCCAGTCCACTTTCAGAGTAAAAATTGTGTAACAGGTTCTTCCCACCACAGCTTTTGCTGTTAATAGCCATGCTTGTCATTTTTTCCTTTGTGATACAAGTCTGTTGCACAGTCTTTTAAAGCGTATGTTTGCATTTTAACAGTCTTTAGTATGTATGCATGTGGAATTTCTCTAGCACGAACCTAGCCGCATTACAGGGCCAAAGGCAAGCATAATGTCAACAGGTGATAGGAGAAGTAGTAGGTTATTGGATTGTTACTGCATTGGGATGTTGTTTTCTTTACAGAGGTGTGTCTTCAGCTCTTTCTTGATTTGGAGCAGCTTTAGGACGGTCTTGATGGATATGTGGTTACGGAAATGTTGTTGTACATCCTTATTGCACAGAAGGAAAAGGCCTGCTGCTTTATTTATTTTTTATTTTTTATACTTCTTAGTCTGCAGTCGGCTGGTGTCCCGGCTTCAGGTGTGCCAAGAAATAACAGAGGTGGCAAACTTGTCTGTATGATAAGCAGGCGTGCTGATTGTGATAGTTTTGTAAATGATGCAGTGGTTTGAAAGTCTGTGCATCCCAGTAAGGGGAGTCAGTGGAATTTACATCAGGATGGGGGTGATGTGATTTCCTCAAGCCCTGAAGGTGCTGATAGGTGTTTCAGGCAAGTTACAATTATTTTGATAAACTCCATAGCCTGTTTACGTTCTAGGATAACCACTAGCCAATTCTTTTAAACACATAAAGGAGCTCTATATGATCCTTACACACTTTACCAGACAAAAACTCTTAAAATGTTTTTGACCTTATTAAGGCAAATGCAAAACACTACTGCCCTTATTTTGAGTGGCCCATAAATTACAAAGGAAATACCAGGAGTCTGGTCACTCAAAATAATAACGTTTTAATTTTGACACTGATCTTTTGTCCACTGAAAGCAGCCAAAATCTCCATTTGAAACTCCTAGGGAAAACATGCAGAAAATGGCAGGCAAACACAGATTCCTGCTTGTTAACTCAAAAAGTTGTAATCCTTGTTTTTTCTTTGGTTCCGGGAATTACCAGGGCGCCCTGTGACAGTTAATCTAGGACCGCGAAAAAAAAAAGGATTATTCAGGGCCATTCGTAAGTAGGGCCTTCCATTCCTTCATGGTTAGCAGTACAATATACTGTGCCCAAACTTCTAGCCCTTCTTTTTTCATGTCTTATAACATCTGAAGTACTCCCTTTCTATATCCAAGCTTTTCTGAAATACATGTTCAAGTTTCCTAATAACATCACATCCACATCCTTTGTATTTGATGTGTCTCCCATTAATGTGATGAAGTATTTTTAAGTGTGGCATAACTGAGGGGTATTGGAGTGCTATACATGAAACTGTAGAAGTACATAAGCAAGACAGAGAGGGTAGGAAGCAACAAAGTGCCTGATATGATTATGAAATTTGTCACTAAGATCAAAGTTTTAAATCCATTTGGGAAGAAAGTAGAATGTTGGTGGTTTCACATAGCTTTATAGTTGCCTACTAAATTGAGTCATATGCCACTGCCTATTTTACACTTGAGCATACTAGTCCTGCTGATTAGGCTGAGCCTGGAGATTTGACAATTCCTAATTGAGCCAGTGAGAATCCCTCAAATGATTAAATTGAGATACCTTCACCTTCTGTTTCTCTTCAAACCAATTGTCAAAGTTTTTCTGATGTGCAATTTTGGGTGACAAATTATTTGTGCAAATTAGTAATTTTCATGATGCATATGACCGCAACCGATGAAGTAATGTTTTTGTGCTAAAAAGAATATGATTATTTCATTTGGAATTATCATTAATAAGGCTGTAAAGTTAAGCCACATTTTTGTGCGAGACACCATCATTTTAAAATGGATGCAGCTTCTGGTGTTCTGCTCATCCTGCTCCTGCTCATTCCCCCTCCCAATCAGCTACGCGCTGCTAGTCTTCTCGCCCTAGTTTCTGCAGAACATGTACAGCAAAGACGCAAATGGACTGTAGTGTTAGAGAGCATGTATTGTGAATGAAACTTTCCATTGTGTACCTGATGTATCATTTTGAAAGGTTTCCGTTGTTAGTTCCGATGCAGGCGTGCAGAGAACATAATTCTATGAGATATTGTTAAGAACATTTTTCATATTTGTGTGGTACATCTGTGAAGTCCTCGTGCAGATCCTCGTGCCAGCTCCCCCTGTGACAGTTCGCCTGTGCAGCTTGCCCACAGTATGCTACCCTCTGCTGCCTGTCTGCCTGCTGCCCTCTGTTTGTGCCTCCTCTGCTCGTTTCTTGCTCTGTTTTGCCTTTTTTGCTCATTTTTCAGCCCTCTGTTTTGCCTTTTTCTGCTCGTTTTTCTGCCCTCTGTTTTGCTTTTTTCTGTTTGTTTCTTCCCTCTTCTTGCTGTTTTACTCCTCCCGCCACCCAGTGCCCCGCCCTACCCCCAGGACCAACTTAATGGAGACCGCCGCGTGACCCCATTAAGCAGGTCCTCGTGCCAGCTCCCCCTGTGACAGTTCTCCTGTCCAGCTTGCTGGCAGTCCGCTACCCTCTGCTGTCTGTCTACCTGCTGCCCTCTGTTTGTGCCTCCTCTGTTCATTTCTTGCTCTGTTCTACCTTTTCTGCTTGTTTTTCTGCCCTCTGTTTTGCCTTTTCCGCTAGTTTTTCTCCCCTCTGTTTTGCCTTTCCTGCTCATTTTTCTGCCCTGTTATTCCTTTTCTGTTTGTTTTTTCTGCCCTTCGTTTTGCCTTTTCTGCTTGTTTTTCTGCCTTCTGTTTTGCCCTCTTCTGCTCTGTTTTGCCTTTTCTGCTCATTTTTTTGCCCTCTGTTTTGCCTTTTCTGCTTGTTTTTCTGCCCTTTGTTTTGCCTTTTCTGCTTGTTTTTCTGCCCTTTGTTTTGCCATTTCTGCTTGTTTTTCTTCCCTCTATTTTGCCTTTTCTGCTTGCTCGTTTTTCTGCCCTCTGTTTTGCCATTTTCTGCTTCTTTCTTCCCTCTTCCTGCCATTTCTTCAGACCTGGCTTTTTTACGGAGACCTCGCACCCAGCGCCAGATACCCACAGGGGGGCGCTCTACAAATGCTGATTGATTGATTGATTGAAGTGCAGTTGCTGAAGAAGAAAGTGGAAGATTACTCTTACCTTAAGAAATGGGTTAGTTGTAAGAACCTTTCAGATTTATATTGTTTTTGATTTGCTAATGCAACCTATCCATGATCGTACCATGCTAAGTTTGCAGTTTTATTAATTAATATACATAAATTGTGTATAAAAAACCTTGGTTTTGAAGGATGGGGGGCCAACTTTCCCTTTTCCTCCTGAAACTCTGTCAGATTATTCTGAGCTTTCCCAATTTAGGATGATGTCAGTACTCTTTATGAGTTTGCCACTTGGAATTTTGAGACTTCTTTATTGACTAACTAGGGTTTCTGTTATGATCTGTGATTCTGTATTCTGAGCCTTCATAGAAAAATATGTAAATTTTCTCTGTAATGCTTTATTTAACAATTCTGTATTAAACCTTCTGCTAAGTTTGTGCTATTCATGGGGACGGTAGTCTCTTACTGTTAGATCAATGAGAATATTCACTGAGCTGAACTGCTTAAGGAAAACTTTGGGGTTCAATAAAATTGGGGTTCAGAGGATTATTGGGGTTTGGCTCTCACAAATCTTCGTAGCAGAGGATTGTAAGAGTAAGAGCACTGCTCTTTAAGTGTTCCCCTGAAGTCCTTTTGTAGTTTTTGAACCATTCATGCCCAAATGGATGGAGTGATAGAGGGAAGAATGAATGCATTGTGTATCGACCCTCACAGATATAAGACCCCAGACACCCATACGGACCTTTCAGGTTAGAGATAGCTTCAAACCTATGTAATCAGTGACAGGCTCATACATAGAAAAAATCTTCATGCTGATAGGCAGTGGGTTAAGCAGAACCCAGCAGGTCTCATGCTAGTCACAATATTGATTACAGAGCACAACCACAAGTCAGTCAAATGACCTTGTTGTCAATTCATTTTAATAGATATCGCACCATGCCATAGTATAGAGTATGCAACCATATAAATACAACAAAGCTTCAACACAAATGGTCTTAATTGCGTTGACACGAAGTCTGCAGTGTTGTTGAAGACAGCCGACACGTGTTTCGTCGTATAGACGACTTTTTCAAGGCTGTTAAAAGACATTGTATCCAACATTTTAAAATACATATGAGGTTACATCTTCTCTTAATTAACACCAAACAAAAAGATGGTTAAAAGGTGTAGTTACACCAGGCCAACTCCAAGGAGGAAAACAGAAAAGGTATCTCCGTGCGTGATTAGTAACCAAACTTGTTCGGAACTACCCGACAAGTTGTTGAGAAACTCTCCGTAACACCCGTGTATAGGTGAAATTTAAGAAAAAAGGAGGGGAAGAAAGAAGAAGGAAAGTAAAGAAAATCGGAGCCCGTGAATTTTAAAAATTGCAAAAACAAAATAAGAAGTGACAACTGTGACTATGCACCGCAATCCAAAAGTGGCCTTACCGTTGGGGACCGTGGGGGGAGCCCCAATGCCTCCACGGTCCCGCCGGCTCCCGCCTCCTGCAGGAGCCGGCATTGCTTTTGCACAAGGGGAGCTGCTCACATGCAGCTCCCCTTGTACAAAATCAATCTGTTTTGGTTTTTGGAAGCGAGAGCAGGTTTCCTGCTTTCGCTTACAAAAACCAAAGCAGGAGTTTGCTATGGCAGGGCGGGAGGCGTGCTCCCGCCCTGCCATAGCAAACAGCAATGTCCCGGGGGTGGGCTACCTGGGACATTGCAGGAGCTGGCCCCCTGGGGGGTGGCGGTCCCCAGGGCCATCAAGGGCTCCAGGAGGGGCGCCGCACGGCCCCCCTCCCTTACTGTTTAAAGACCCGGGGAGGTGGTGGTCTCCGGGGCTCGGGGGTCCGCAATGGACCCCTGCATTTAATTAAAGAGTGCCCCGGGGAGGTGGTGGTCCCCGGGGCAGTGTGGGGGGGCAGGAGCCCCCCCCCACACTTCATTTTTTTATTTTACGCCCCAGGGAGGGGGCAGTCCCCGGGGCTTAGGGGGGCCCACAAGGCCCCCCGCACATTAATAAGGATTGCCCCGGGGAGGTGGCAGTCCCTGGGGCAGCGTGGGGGGGCAGGAGCCCCCCCACGCATTTTAAATATAAGCCCCAGGGAGGTGGCAGTCCCCGGGACTGCGGGGGGCCGCGTGCGCCCTGCGCATAAACAATTAAGCCCCGGGGAGGTGGCAGTCCCCGGGGCTGCGGGGGCCCCCGCGGGCCCCCGCTACATAAATAAGCATTGCCCCCGGGACCTGGCCCACCCGGGGGCTTTAAAAAATGAAGCACGGGAACCCGCGCTTTGTTTTTTTTTTCATTTTTGACCGGGTTCGCGCACCCGGCGCGACTACGGCGGAAAATAGAGAAAAAAAAATGCGAGCAGGCCTAGGGGGTTAGGGTGTTTTTACCCTGCCCCCTTTTCTTCTTTTTAATGTTTTACTCACCTTTTTCCTTCTCCCTCGGTACCGAGTCACAAGATGGCTGCCAACACTTCCTGGTTTGAAGTGTTGGCAGCCAATCAGAGGCAAGCTCGTGCTCGGAAGGACTCAGCCAATCAGATCTCACAATTCTCAAATATCGATATCTGTAAATCTTTAAATATCTCAAAAACTACTGATCGGAATTACACCATTTAAAAAAAAAGTGTGCTTTCTGGACCAAGAGCTATCTCTCTGCCAAATTTGGTGTAATTCCGTTCAGCAGTTCAGGCTGTAGCCGTGTCTAAAGTTTCCTATGGAAATTAATGGAGAAAACACGTTATGGGACCCCCCTTTTTCTTGGCCCCCCTTGACGAATCACCCCGAAACTTTCAGAATAGGAGCTGACCTGAGTGAACAATTAGTTTTGAAAATTTCGTGAAGATTCGTCAAACGGCGCCAAAGTTATTGGCAAATCAAAAAACGCTTTTCCTATGGAAACTAGGTTCTAACTATAACTACCTACTGGCGACCGCCAGTAGGTAATATATATATATATACTCACACGCACACATACACACACACACACACACATACATACATACATACATATATACATACATACATACACTTAGCTTAGGCTACCTTGCCATAGGCATATTCTTTGTAAAATCCAAAGACGCATGCATTGTAAAGCCTGTGTGGTAATGGCATGCGGGGTTCAGACGTCGTGGTAAAGGCTGTTTCCCCACAGTGCTTAAAGAACAGTAGATTGATGTGTTATGAGCAAGCTATTCTTGTAATAGAGAACAATTCCATTTGAAGATGTAATGTCTTGAATCCAGCAACAAGGCTTTCAATTTCAGACAAGGTTTGCAAAGGCAGGGAAGATGAAAATGACAACAAGCTGGAGAATGATTGCATAGAGATGACCAAACTATGCACAAAAACCAAGACTAGACTTAAAAGAAGTTCAGTTCGAACTGGAAGATCTGACATGATTTGTTGATGGTTCTTGTTAAAGGGACCAATATGGATGACTCAGAGCTGCCTATGCAGTATGCTCGATCACAGAGACACTTGAGGCATCCTCCTTACCAAACATGACATCAGTTCAAGTAGCAGAATGATTTTCCCTAACGAGAACTTGCTGCTTGTCAGTGTAATGATCTTTCCAGATAGCCAGTATGGTTTTGGTGTTGTTCATGACTAGAAACAACTGTGGTCGCACAGGGGATTTATGACATCAAAACTAGAATGTATATTTTGGATTTTTAGGGTGCAATTAAGAAACCAAAAGGAGTGGCTGTGGTTAAGTGCAAAGCCCATAAGGCTGACAAAGACATGGTCAATTTGGGAAATAGATATGTGCATCAGATGGCCAGGTATTGTGCCCTATGAGAAGAAACATTTGTTAAGCAAAATGAAAATGGTGATTCCATAAATTATATTGTATAGTGTTCAAATAATGTAAGTTATTTATTTCTGTATTTAATGCAGACATTCTTGAGCAGGCTAAGGAACGTGCAGGAGGATGCTCTTGAAAATGAGAAAACAAAATGGGAAAAGTTGGGCTATGAAAAGAATTATCAGGATGATGTGTAAATTCAGAACAAAAATAAGTCCCGCCAGACTCAATGTTACTGCCCATGTGTAAATATTTACATAATCATACTCATGCAGGAAGAGATAGTCTGGTAAGGATTTTTGGGAAATATTGGGAGAACACAGGATTGTGACATGTTGCTCAGGATGTTTGTAGCCGCTGCCACATAAATAATCAGGGCAAGAAAACTGTTACGGTTATGGATCACATTGGCAAATCAGAAGGCCCATTTACGAGATTGCAGGCAGACTTTATTGAGACAACACAGTTGCTAAATTGCTGTTGAGGGAGTTGATACCGAGATTCGGACTCCCAACTTCTAATGACACCAATTGTGGCGAACACTTCAAGAATTAAGATGACTGACAAGAAGGAGGGTCCTCATGCCTCTTTCTTCCATCACAATCTCTTCCTGACTGAATACGCTGTGTGTGTGAGGCGGTGATGCAGGCTGTTGGCTGAGTACGCCAAGCCACTCCCCCCACGTCAGGACGACGCGTACGCGCCCGGCAATGGCCGCGGTAGAGGATCGAGTAGCCTGAGGGATTACAATGCCTTCCCCACCGGGGTTGCTAAGCTGAGAGAATCTGACTGCATCTTCCCAACGGGTGTTCGTCCTCACTGCTGATGACAGGTGAAAGGCAAGAGTGCTGCTTGGGAGCTGACGAAGCAGGCTGTCGGTTGTAAGGGCTTACAGAGTTCTCGGTTCTGCCGGCTGTGCTGCCCCATTACTCGGTGGCTGGATTTTACAGGCAAAGGAACAAACCCCTGAACCTGCATTTTCGGCGCCCTCGTAATTTATAAGGCAGCAGCTGGGAGAAACTTCCCTCAACTGACTTTGTTCACCGTGGTTCAGAGGATGCTGAGAGATACCTGAACCGGCTGTGCAGCCTCCCGGAACCATAATAGATCAGTTACATACGTGCGGTGTCTTCTTGCCTTCATAGACCACCAGGTTTCTCGCCAGGGGGTAAGTGCATGCTTCTGCTGCTGGTCCTGGCAAAGGGATTCAGCACTACCTGGCAGGGGGTTGCTGGGGGGGTTCTATGCGCAACAATATTACATTTTCTGCTTTTGGAACTCTTGCAATTTCTGTAACTGCAGCAAGCAGTATACAATTTCAGTAGTGACTTTGATTAGTGAATAATTCTCAAGTTGTGTGGGAGGAGGAGGAGAGGAGGTGAGGAAGAGTTGAGAGAGCGAAAGTAAAAATTCATTGGAGGACCTTTCAACATGCGAAATTTTTCTAAAGGTACTGCCGCAACCCATCTCGATTCTCCGGTCCTGGCTCAGAGGGTCAAAACACGAGTAGGACAAGCAGTAGCCTGGGCAAATCATGCTGCTTCTTCACGGAAAGATCTGGTAATGCCCACAGAAAATCCAGAGTACAGGTTGGCAGCCCCAGAGCTTTCTCAGAAAAACTGTCAGGGGGTGCCTCAGCTGACTTGGATATGAGCCTTAGTCCCGCTCTTAATGATTCCGTAGGGGGGGGTCCAGCTGTACAAATACCTGTAGAAGAATCAGAGGAGGCCAACTCAATGTATGATGCTGAGGCTGGGAAATTCAAGGAACTTAAAAAATACCTTTATCCATTAAGGCTAAATCCGGCTCAACACCTGGCATAGATGGGTTGGAGAGCGTTCAGTCGTCAGCTGCACAGTCCCTGGGTTCAAAGGAGGGCATGTCTCCCAGGGGCAACAGTAATGTTTGGTAAACATCAATCACCCCGCATCCGTCACCCCGCATGTTGTTACAACGCGGTCGTTACAACGACCGCGTTGTAACAACGCAATACCATTACCCTGCAAGTCGTTACAACGACTTGCGGAGGGGGGAGAAGGTGTTGGATTTAAAATCCAACACCTTCCCTACTGTCCACACAGACTGGAGTTGGAATAGTAAATTATACTATTCCAACATCCAGCGCCCCCCTCCGCAAGTCGTTGTAACGACTTGCGGGGTAATGGTATTGCGTTGTTACAACACGGTCATTATAACGACCGCGTTGTAACAACTTGCGGGGTGAGGGAAAGCGGGAAAAGGAGGCATATTCGTAATCTTTCATTGCAACTTTCATCACAATCTTTGGTGTCTCTCTCACAGAGGCCATTGGGAACAGCCTTGTCAGAAATCACAGGGCAGGCCGTGATGGGAAGCACTGAAGCACTAGCAGCACAAACTAAATCAGGGACTGACTCAATTCAGGAGGGTCCCTCTCAGGTCGACACGCCCTTTACTCTGCAATGGGATGCCAAGAGCCTGCTCAATCTAATTCTGGAGGAGATTAGGGAACTTAAAGCCTCTCAAACTGTGGTGATTGCAGCTATACATGCCCAGCTTACAAAAATCGAAGATACTATGGCCCGGATCCCGGCGCGACTAAATGAGGCAGAAGCAAGAATATCGCAGCTGGAGGATCAGGTCGTCCTCATAAAAGATAAGGTAGCTGCTTTCCAGAGCGAAAAATCAGCAATGGAATATAAATTGGAGGAATTGGAGAATCATTCTAGACGCTCTAATCTTCATATTCTCGGAATTCCAGAGGGTCTTGAGGGCCAGCAGACACTCCAATGGGTTGATTCTTTTATTTAAAAATACCTCCTCCCAGAATATAATGGGGATTTGACTCTTACGAGGGTCCACCGCGTGCCGGCACATCTCCCTCCTAACTCCAAATTCCCTCGGACGATCTTGGTCAATTTCGGAGATTACCGGGTGAAAGAACAAATTCTATCCAAGGCGGTTAAGCAGCGACAGTTCACCTCACCGGAAGTTTCATTATGTGGTATCTTCCCAGATATGTCCACTTCCGCAGCCAAAAGACGGAAATAATTTGTCAAAATGCTGCATCTGTTCAAGAAACAGGGGGCACAGGCAATGATTGCACAGCAAAGTAAACTAAAAGTGCTTGTAAAAGGAGGATTTCATGTATTCTGCAATGTCCCTGAAGCCCAGGAGCTGTTGCAGCAAATTTCTAACAAGTCCTAAGCCTGGGGCTTTCAAATTGATTCTATGATCATTTGTACATCTCCTTGTCTTTCTTTTCCCTCTCTCTCCCTTACTTCTCCCTCTTTCCTCTAATTTTTCTCGGGCATTATTTGGGTCTTTCTCTTTTCACGTCATGGGGTGGGGAGAGAAGGGGTGGGTAGGCCGATAGCTTCTGGCACAAAGTCAAGGTGCCAGTTTCGGGGCATGGGGTAAGCCTGTCAGGTGTGAGCGGGACGGTGGACCGCTCACCGTGGCTTTCGGGTGGGGGTGGAACATGGGTGTGGTGGGGTGGAGGTGGTTTGTGGGAATGGGCAGTGAGAGGGAAAAAAGAGAGCCATTTCTAAAATTAAAAGCCAAACTTAAATTGTACTATCCGAACTTCACTTGTGAATGTACAACTTTTGAGTGTCAAGCGCTTTGTCAAACAGCAGACCTTTGGGGGCTGGCCAGGTATATTGGAGGGCTTATTTGCCCTAAAGTCTCCCTTTATATTTGAGACACTCTATGGTTAAATAGCATATCGTGCTAAAGGATAAAAGGGAAATCTTAAAGGTGGTCTCCTTCAATGTTAATGGCCTCAATAACAAAAAGAAAATGCGGGCCATCGAATCCTGGATTAAGACGGAAAATCCATCTGTAATTTTGATCCAAGAAACTCATATACTGGCAGGGAAGTTAGCGGAATTCCCCATGTTCAGATCTTGGGCAGCATATTGGGGCTTCTCCTCTTCCCAGGCAACACATCGGGGCACTGCGATCTTTCTGGGTAAAAATATTCAAGCAGAGGTGGTGAACTTCGTAAGTGATAAGAATGGAAGGTGGTGCTGGGTGACTTGTAAGTTGGGGGGCAGATATCTTACCTTCGCTATCAATTACACCCCAGTTGAAGATAATGCTGAGCCATATGAAAAATTATTTCAATCACTAATACTGGTGAAATAATCATAGGAGGAGACTTCAATTTTTTACCAAACCCTAAGATTGATTCCTCAGTCATATCCAAAAGGCAATTAAAACATAAAACCTTTAAAATTATTCAAAATTATAGCAAAACTCTGGAGTTAATTGATCCCTGGAGGGAAGTATTTCCTATCAAAATTGCATATACCTGTTTTTTGAGTAGATTCCGCACTTCTTCACGTATAGACTTTTTTCTTATATCCAAGACCCTGAATTTTAGTAATCAGAGAATCTTGCCTAATGGATTTTCAGATCATGCAATGATTATTTTAGAGGTTTAGTTAAGTAAAATCTTAGTACACCCTAAGAGATGGGTTCTTAATAGACAGTATTTACTGGAAGAAAGCTGGGTGCTATTCTGAAAAACAGAGATAAATGAATTTCTTGCAACAAACCATGGGACGGCTCCTCCTCATATTGTCTGGGATTCCCTTAAGGCATATATTCGTGGGTTGGTTAAAGGTAAGGACGTGGTAAGTTTTTAAAAAGATCAAGAACAAAAGCAAATCTTAGAACAGAACGTTCAGCTGTGCTACGATACCTTACTTAGAAGTCCTTCAGCTCTCAATCAACAAAAGCTCGATCAGGCTAAACGGGCGCTAAAAGAGGCATAATTTTTAAAATGTGAAACCTCGAACCGTACCTATATGCAAAAGGTATATGAAGAAAGTAATTTTACAGGGAGGTTTCTTGCATGGCAGGCTCGGGGGCAGGCCGCAAGTAATCGGATAAGCACTTTGAAATGCCCTGTCACCGGTATCCGAAGTGAGGAACCGTCTAACATAGGGGATATAATGCTGGAACACTACAGGCACATCTATGGTCAAAAACAATCAATCAATAATGAGTCCCTGGAGATGTTCCTTCGGGAACAGAACTTACCGGTACTCTCCGAGACCGAAAAGGCTAATATGATGCGCCCCTTTTCTAAAGAAGAACCGTGGGAAGTTATAAGGAACCTCCCAAATGGTAAAGCCTGCAAACCGGATGGTCTACCGGGGGAATTATTTAAAGCATTCTCTGGGGTTTTATCAGAATATTTTCCACTGGTTGCCAATATAATGCTAGAGGGAGGCCCGATACCAGCATCATTTCGAAAAGAGAATGTAGTTAGCTCTTTAAAAAGGGGAAGGACGTTGAGGATCCTAACTGATATCGCCCAATCACACTTTTGAACTCTGACTACAAAATTATTACAAACCATTTAGCCAATAGATTCAACATAATAGCACCAAATCTGATCCATTCTGATCAAAATGGTTTTATTGCAGGGAGACAGCTTGGGACAAACACGCATTATTTAGCCGAAGCATTAGACTACTTCGAGACCAAGAAAATACCGGCCCTGGTTCTCCTGTTGGATGCAGAGAAGGCTTTCGACCTCGTTGTCTGGGAGACTTTATTCCGTATCTTGTCCAGGTTTGGTGTACCCCCCCAGATCACGGGGTTGATTCAGAGAATGTACTACAATGCAGAAGCCAGCATCATTGTTAATACCTCAGAGGTAGGAAAAGTTAGCCTTAAACGAGACCAGACAAGGATGCCTGCAGTCTCCTGTTTTATTTGCCTTTTTTATTGAGCCTCTGGCTATTGCCATTCCAGATAACGCAGATATTCGCCCCCCTCTACCAACTATGGGGAAACTAAAATTATACTCCAACGATATTGTGCTAATTCTCAACTGTGATAAGGGGGTCCAAGCAAAGGTCTTTGAGATCTTCGCACAGTTTGAAGCTCTCGGCAGGTATAAAATTAATAAAAAGAAAACGGAAATAATTTGATGCAGATACAAGTCAGACGTCTTGCATACTGATATCGTTTCATGCGTAAATTGTCAACACAAAAAATATTTGGGAATCAATTTTTCGTCACGAATCGCTGACTTGTATGATTTAAATTTCTCTCCGCTGCTTTTAAAAGTACAGGATTTATTGCTCCGCTGGAACTCTCTCCCATTAACTATTATGGGGAGGGTTTCGCTGATTAAGATGTCTGTTTTCCCGCTGTTCAATTTCTTATTCTCTGCTATTCCGTGTGTTTTAACAGCACCTTTCTTGGGTAAGCTTGAGTCCATGTTTAGGTCCTTTCTTTGGGGAAAAAAATCCCCCCAAATTGCACTAAGCACTTTATACGAGGATTTGGAGAAGGGCGGGTTAGCGCTCCCTAATCTCAGGGATTATTATTTTGCATACTTTGTACAATACATGTCCAGGTTCAAATCAGAATCGCATACAGGAATATTCGTGAATTATTTCATGAGCTTAATCTGTATAGAGCACCAGATACGTAGTCAATTAAAAATTACGAAATCACCAAAACTAGTTCGCTATAAGTGCATGCAGTGGTCAGGATTTTTATAGAAGATATACAATCCCAGTTATCAATACTTCAACCCCCTTATCCGAACTTACTTTGGTATTAGGGATTAGAGACTCATCTGAAATCATTTAAAAATGGGCCAAGGCCGGATTTGGAAAATCTCAGACTTTGTGATTGATAGGTGGCTCAGTATCTCCGAAATGATTTCCTTCCTCTTCGGGTCCTACAGAATGCTCTACAAATTTCTTAGTAATCTGGATTTGACGCAGATTAACAAGTGTAAAAATCTGGCGCTTGCGCTATTTGTGAAGGTGTGGATAGGAAACCCGGGGAGTCGAATAAACTTTTGGCCCCTACCAAAGGGCCGGACCTAGCTCAGAAAACAATAATAAAATGGGAAAAACATGAAGGGCTGGAGGTAACAGCGTGAATGTGGACCGAAGTGAATAAACTTAATTTTAAGCATGTTACTAATTGGTGCAGGTTGCTATTCTTTAGCAAATGGCTGCTATATAGAACCACACAGTTTTTATCCCAGGTTTACCCTAATCAATCTAGTCAGTGTTTTTGGTGTTCAAATCAGTCAACAGCTAACTGGACGCATATCATCGCACAGTGCCCTTTTTTAATGCAGGGGTTTTGGAATGATATCTTCCGACACTTGGAGGCTGAATGTCTAATTAAACTGGACTCTAACAGTTGGCTGAAAGTTCTGGGTTACGATCCTTCCCTTCGTCTATCTGATAAATGGGTTAAATTAATATATATCGCAATGGTGGTTGCCAGGTCGCTGCTGCTTCAAAGATGGCGAGCATGTCAGGTTCCAACAAAGTGTGAGTGGGTCCGGAAAATGAAGCAGGTCAGAAATAGTGAACGATTGTTTGCAATGCGAAATGGGGGGATTAGGAAATTTGAAAAAGTATGGGAATCATAGTTTGACTAAATGCTAAGGGGAGCTCAAAATTTGAACGTAATGCTAATATGATGAAATACTATCAGAAATCCCGATTTGCACTTTAATACATTATAGACACTTTAGTCGCTCTTAAAAAGAAAGTCGGTACTGTATATGGTCTCATATGATTTTTAGTCCAACGCTACTTTGGCTTTAATTCTTATTGTGTATTCTTTTTACTCATGAATATGTATGCTGTATTTATTGACCTGAAGTGCATTACTAGATATTGGTTCTGTGTTATATGAATGAATTTGTAAATTTGAATGGATCTCAATAAAAAAAAGAATTAAGTGTTGCAAATAATCTGCATAGCTGTTGAGATCAAGCAGAGATTTTATTGTAGTTATCAATCACAATCCTTAGATTTAGTGGAATGTAATAATGCCACACTCAAGAATAAACTGGCAAAGGTCTGTGACTCAACTGGTCTGAAGTGGCCTGATGCTTTTCTTCTTGTTTTGATGATTATGAGAAGTATTCCAGACGGAAAGACAGGATTGACTCCCCATGAGATCCTGATGGACAGGGCATCGATACAGAAACTGAAGAAAAGCCACCCTGAATGTAGAAATAAAGAGTTTATCCAGTACGAATGAGGAAGATACATGAAAGAATCTAGGAGACTTTATGACAGATTTGTTTTGAAGTTTTAAGATATGAACTTTTACAAAGACTGAAAAGCTGATCAAATGTTTTTCTGTTTTATCATTGTTTTAAAGAAATAAGAACAGAATGAAAAAAAAATCTTTTAAAGAAACTTTTGGTTCAATATTTAATTTTGCCACAAAAGGATTTTTGGTCTCAAACGAGAAGATGGGAAATATCAGATGCTGTAAAATTGCAGGGATAACACTACTAATTATAACCTTATTGGTATTAGATGGCCTGATGGTGTGCGTACTGACTCCTGTGGGAAATGTTTCAAGTTATATGAATAGTAATGTTGAAACTGAAACTAATCTTGAAGAACTTAGAAAACATTATACTAATACATGAAGAGAATTTAGTTCGTGGTTTTAAAGATAATGTGTATACTAAAATGATTAGGAAATATATTAACATACTCAAGATTAGAAGGTGCTATGTGTGCACCTATCTTCCTACATCAGCGGGGGAAGGCTTGACATTTGTACATTTAGAGATGTTGTATTCACTGTCTTGCAACATTTTTATAGCTATTTTTAAGCATCAGAAATTTCTTCTTCCTTACATAACTGATTTTAATGTGTTCTTGAAAAATGTGTTCACTAACAAAAATGATAAAGAATTTAAATATGGTGGGTATTTGAGAGTGTTTGTGCAAAACAGATATTATACTAACCTGAACAGAGATTATTTGTGTTTATTGGGTAGTGAGGCGTGCAATTTTATTACAGAATATGATGAGAGTAGAATGAAGGAAGTGAGAAAGTTAGAGGAGCAGAAGATTGCTCTAGAAGAAATACAAGACAATGAAGAATTTAGATTTTCAGGTTTGCAATCTCGCTTAAAAGTGGATCAGGAAAGAAATGATAAGATGGTAAGGCATAGTGTTATGGAGAAGAAGGAAGTAGAATTTGAAAGTGAAAGTGTATTTGACAAATATTGAGGTCAGTGGAGATCTTTTGTGTGGAGGAGAACCTATGATGTTTGAGGTAAAACTGCTTATTTTAATCTGCCAAAAACTTGAATGGGTTTGTGTTATTTGCTTTAGTTTTCCTTACAATTTAACGTGTACATGAGTTGATGAGTGATTTTATACATTGCAGGGGTGATTATTCCACCAAGAGGTGTAGCCATGAATGTTCTAAAAATTAGACAACTGTCTACAGTAGAAGATAGACTTGCTGTAGATATTGCAGGGTGTTTTAAATTAGTAAATGTGGAAATGGTTGTAATTAGATCAATGGTTATGCAGAACTGTCTTGCTTTGGATATTCTTCTTTAGGAAAAGAGGGCGGAGTTTTGAAAGTAATTAAGGCAAAGAGGTGTTGTAAGTAAGTAAGAAAGGATTGATTGATTTTTTTTATTACTAGCATAACTAATTTGACTCCTGAGAATAGATCATTGACAGAGCCAGGATTATGGGAAAGTGTAGGATCCTGGGTAAGAGAATTAGGAAGAAGCTTTGGTAAAGTAGGTAAATTGTTAGGTAATATTGGTGGTAGTGTTCTTCGATCGTTTCTAACACCTATAATAATTATGATGATTTGTGCAATTGCTCTATTATTCTTCCTAAAGTTTTTAGAATATATAATTAGTAGACATATTAATAAGACTAAAAACTGTAATAATTAGAGCAAAAGGCAAAGATTGATCAATGTGGAATTGGAACAAATGTATCAACAATTGAAGCAATTGGAGAGTGCACGATTATCCAAGAAGATGAAGGTTTTGACAAGCTAATGAACTAATGGCTGATTAATAAAGTTTATCAATGGGGATTTTTGTGATTATTAAAAAATAATCATGGGGGGAGTATGTCAAAGTTTTTTCTGATGTGCAATTTTGGGTGACAATTTATTTGTGAGAATTAGTAATTTTAATGATGTAAATGACCATAACCAATGAACTAATGATTTTGTGCTTAAAAATATGATTATTTCATATAGAAGTGTGATTAATAATTTGGTATATTTATGTCACATTTTCGCATGAAACATCATTATTTTACAATAGATGCAGCTTCTGGTGTTCTGCTCATCTTGCTCCTGCTCATTCCCTCTCCCAGTCAGCACCCTGCTGCGAGTCTTCTCTTGTTAAAGTTTTCACAGAACACAGAGGGCAATGACGTAAATGGACTGTAATGTTAGAAAGCACGTATTGTGAATTAAACTTTCAAACTATGGAGTGCAGTCATGAGGTAGCAAGTGGAAGATTTCTCCTACCTTAAGAAATGGGTTAGTGTAAAAAACCTTTCAGATTTTTTAAATTGTTATTGATTTGTCAATGTGACCTAACCATGATCGCACCATGCTGAGTTTGCAGTTTTATTAATTTAATATGCATAAATATTTGTATATAAAAATACCTTGTTTTGAAGGATTGGGGCAACTTTCCATTTTCCTCTAACGACTCTGGGGTCGATTCCGATCTCGGTCGGAGGCGCACCCAACACTATTTGGCCGGGAAAAAAGCCAGGCGAATGCCTGTTTCCCAACCGATTCGCACATTCTTCCGAACGAGCAAGTACGATGCGCCCAACTGCATAGATTCCGACCCAGTCGTACTCACCCAATCCAGGTCCTGTTCTCCGACCGAGCCGGATCCGTAAACGCAGAATCGAGTCGCACGGAAGCCAAAATGCAGCCCCGTCCGGCCGGACAAGTACGATGCGCTTTCCGTACGCGCCGAACCCGTCGCTACGCACGGCACGTCAAAGCATCCGGGAGAGGCGCACATAAGCTCCGATTCGCGCCACAACACGATCCACGGCTACGAGACGAACACGCCAGCGACGAGGACGAGGCGAAGCAAAGAGAAAGACGAACGAGACGAACCAACTATGAATCCCATCGTGCCGATCCTACCAATATTCTACATCTACTACCGGAACAGGCATGGACGCGTACGGCGCAGAAGGTAAGTCAGACACCAAGCACAAGAAAAAACTACACGTACCCGACATATCACACACACACAGAGGGATGCAGAAATTACTTACACCAGCAACAGCACCACCATAGGGGCGGGATGGCCATCACCAATACCACATATACACATAGGGGCCTGGATGCCCACCACCACTACCACCCCTACTCAGGGGGTGCCAGATGCCTGTCACTACTCCCACCTCTACCCAGGGGGTGCCAGATGCCTACCACTACTACCACCTCTACCCAGGGTGTGCCAGATGCCTACCACTACTACCACCCCTCCCCAGGGGGTGCCAGATGCCTACCACTACTACCACCCTCACCCAGGGGGTGCCAGATGCCCACCACCACTACCACCCCTACTCAGGGGGTGCCAGATGCCTATCACTACTCCCACCTCTACCCAGGGGGTGCCAGATGCCTACCACTACTACCACCTCTACCCAGGGGGTACCAGATGCCTACCACTACTACCACCTCTACCCAGGGTGTGCCAGATGCCTACCACTACTACCACCCCTCCCCAGGGGGTGCCAGATGCCTACCACTACTACCACCCTTACCCAGGGGGTGCCAGATGCCTACCACTACTAACACCCTTACCCAGGGGGTGCCAGATGCCTACCACTACTACCACCTCTACCCATGGGGGGCTGGATGCCTGTCACTACTCCCACCTCTATCCAGGGGTGCCAGATGCCTACCACTACTACAACCTCTACCCAGGGTATGCCAGATGCCTACCACTACTACCACCCTTACCCAGGGGGTACCAGATGCCTACCACTACTACCACCCCTACCCAGGGGGTGCCAGATGCCTACCACTACTACCACCTCTACCCATGGGGGCTGGATGCCTGTCACTACTCCCACCTCTACCCAGGGGTGCCAGATGCCTACCACTACTACCACCCTTACCCAGGGGGTACCAGATGCCTACCACTACTACCACCCCTACCCAGGGGTGCCAGATGCCTACCACTACTACCACCTCTACCCATGGGGGCTGGATGCCTGTCACTACTCCCACCTCTACCCAGGGGTGCCAGATGCCCACCACTACTACCACCTCTACCCATGGGGGCTGGATGCCTGTCACTACTCCCACCTCTACCCAGGGGGTGCCAGATGCCCACCACTACTACCACCTCTACCCATGGGGGCTGGATGCCTACCACTACTACCACCTCTACCCAAGGGGTGCCAGATGCCTACCACTACCACCACCTCTACCCATGGGGGGCTGGATGCCTACTACCACTACCACCCCTACCCAGGGGGTGCCAGATGCCTACCACTACTACCACCTCTACCCATGGGGGCTGGATGCCTGTCACTACTCCCACCTCTACCCAGGGGTGCCAGATGCCCACCAATACTATCACCTCTACCCATGGGGGCTGGATGCCTGTCACTACTCCCACCTCTATCCAGGGGTGCCAGATGCCTACCACTACTACAACCTCTACCCAGGGTGTGCCAGATGCCCACCACTACTACCACCCCTACCCAGGGGGTGCCAGATGCCTACCACTACTACCACCCTTACCCAGGGGGGGCTGGATGCCTGTCACTACTACCACCTCTACCCATGGGGGGCTGGATGCCTGTCACCACTACCACCCCTACCCATGGGGGGCTGGATGCCTACCACCACTACCACCCCTACCCAGGGGGTGCCAGATGCCTACCACTACCACCACCTCTACCCATGGGGGGCTGGATGCCTACCACCACTACCACCCCTACCCAGGGGGTGCCAGATGCCTACCACTACTACCACCTCTACCCATGGGGGGCTGGATGCCTGTCACTACTCCCACCTCTACCCAGGGTGTGCCAGATGCCTACCACTACTACCACCCCTCCCCAGGGGATGCCAGATGCCTACCACTACTACCACCCCTACCCAGGGGGTGCCAGATGCCTACCACTACTACCACCTCCACCCATGGGGGGCTGGATGCCTGTCACTACTCCCACCTCTATCCAGGGGGTGCCAGATGCCTACCACTACTACCACCTCTACCCAGGGTGTGCCAGATGCCTACCATTACTACCACCCCTCCCCAGGGGTTGCCAGATGCCTACCACTACTACCACCCTTACCCAGGGGGAGCCAGATGCCTACCACTACTACCACCCCCACTCACAGGATGGCTAATACATGACACAACAAGCACACACCAACATAAACAATGCAACATAAAGACATCCCCCAACACCATGACAAGCGTGTGTAGACTGTGTCAAATGCCTACAACACTGAACATGACTTTGAACATACAATGTGACCCCCTATCAGATGTGCCACACATAAATGTGTGTGGCCCCCACAATGCAAGCAGACCATGACCACTGTGGCAATGGGGTCCAACCCCCATCATCACAGTGACCAAAATGTAAGTGTGGGGCCCATAGCTGAAGCACATCTTGAACATTGTGGCAATGGGGTTCAAACCCCCATCATCACAGTGACCAAAATGTAAGTGTGGGGCCCATAGCTGAAGCACATCCTGAACATTGTGGCAATGGGGTTCAAACCCCCATCATCACAGTGACCAAAAGGTAAGTGTGGGGCCCATAGCTGAAGCACATCTTGAACATTGTGGCAATGGGGTACAAACCCCCATCATCACAGTGACCAAAAGGTAAGTGTGGGGCCCATAGCTGAAGCACATCTTGAACATTGTGGCAATGGGGTTCAAACCCCCATCATCACAGTGACCAAAATGTAAGTGTTGACATTGAAAAAGCTGCAACTGCCAAACTGCATGGATGATTCCTGGTCACAGAACAACAAACACATCAGTGGCAAAGTAGTGCTTGTGTCCCATAGCAACATAGATTGGGGGAGGCAAACACTGCAGTGCAAATAAGACATACCTTTGGCCATGTGCAGACAAACATCACCCATGGGGGCTGACACTGTCAACATTCATCAATGACACAATGACAGAAGTGACCATGATGATGCAGACCCACATATTTGCACCAATGGGCACACAAATGCAGATACCCTGTGGAGACTGTAGATGTGAGGTGAACAGATACCATACCATGGCAGCAATGGGACACACAAACAATAATCATTGTGCTGACTGATGACCTAGGAGTCCCAGGGACAGCAGGGGAAACCCACCAAACAACATACAGCCAATGGCACACTAAAGACATGCCAATGCAGTGGTGCAGATGTACAAACAGGCAGACCCACACTGCACATCAAACACAACAGGTGAGGGGGGGGTGCCAGTGTCCCCAGGCAACCACACAACACATGATGAGGCCTGAATACCAATTACACAGATGTGCATACAGTGCCACACAAAGGTAACTCATGGATCCAAATCCCCTATGTGGGCAATCAGGCATTGTTAGATGAGAGGGAGCACAAATCACACATGTCACACAAGCATGTAGGAACAGCAACTGACACAGCAAGACACAGAGACACCACAGCACTACCCCCAGGGTCCACACAATGTGGTGACCCTGGGCTGCATTACAATCCCACTGTGATGACAAAGCTAGATGTTGTTCACACTGTGAACCACAGTCATGTGTCCTGAGCAACAAACTACCATCACACCTACACAAGCACAAATCAATCAGCACGGCCAGTAAGCCAAGGCCAACATGGAGGCAGGGGTCTAGCCGTGCAACAACTCTCATCTGCACACACTCAACACCACACACCTCGACCTCCAACAATGTGCAGCAGTGAAGCTCACATGCACTGGTGACATTTCACATGCACCCATGACAATCCCATGGGTGGTGGTGGGAACCAAGGTGCAGAAACACATCACACATGGCCACTCAACAAGACTCTTGAATGTCTGACACACTGCACACTACGCTGTACATGGACATGACGGCAATACCACACCAACCAATGGGATCCCATCCACAGTCCCACACCAATGAAGAAGCCAAGGTCACCCACAAAGAACACACATAGACAACTACCAACATTGCAGCCCTGACCCTGAGGAGTGCCAGCAGTCACACACACAACGTGTCACAATCACTGAAAGCTAACACAAACTGGAAATCACATGACAGGTGTAAACAACAAGTGCCAAGGGAATCCTGACTGTGACCCATCTGCGTCTGCCCACAAACTCAGCCCTCACAGCCAACACACCTATGGGTGACACCCTGATGACCAGTAATGTGCCATGCACCCACATCACAGAGAACCCAGGGAGAAGACTTTGGGGGAACATAGGTCAACTCAGCAGGCATCACAAACAGGAACACCACTAGGGATCCCAGCATGCACAGCAAAATGGAAGTGAACACACAGACATGCTCATACAACACACACCTTGGGCGCAGGCGATGTCACAGGAGTACACACTGCCATGAGGGGACTCCACTCCTGTGTGAGGAAAGCTGTGCCATATGTTGCCACAGTAGGGCTCCATCATGTCAGCAGAACACTTGGTCACACAGTCAACAATTTGCACCAAATGAAGGCTCCCGTCACATCAGCCTGGTCATGGGAGTGTCAACGAAATCATCAGCACAGATCCAACACACATGTATAGCAAGTTGCACTGACAACACAGATGAGTCCTTCCCCATTGATTCCCAAACCTGCATGTCCAGTGGAGATGGCCACACGGTCAGGGAAGTAGACTAATTGAACAATGGCAAGCACAACAGATGTGCAGGGGTGGAAGCCACAGATGTGACATTGCTAATGTAAGTAGGAAATCCCATTGCCAAATATTGAAAACATGACACCCTCAGATGCTGCTAAGGATGACATGGATACACCACAGGATAGGACACATTCCCCTAGACCACATGGGTTCCTGAACAGTAACACTTCATTTTCATGAGACCAAATATCACCATCACTGCAGCAAGGGCATGGTTAGCATCATCAACATCATGTACATCAGAAGCAAAAGCACTAGAGAACAGAAAGTCGCTTTATTCAGCATATGTGGGTTCAAAAGTTGAAGTCCAGTAAAAAGAAACAAAGGCCAATGGCCAGTCCATCCTGAAAGTCAAAACAGGGTGACAGTGGCAGATGTCACCCTACGCATGCCTGCACTGATAAAAACCAGGGACAATCCCCTCGGAGGGGTATACGGGGGGCAGGCCAGGCACCGCAGGGACAGGATCAGGGCTCACCAGAAGGAGGCAGGGAAGGGGTGGTGGGTGCTGAAGAGCCACTGACAACTGCAGTGGAGGTGTCTGACATGGTGTGTGCCGGCACAACTGGGGGGCATGACTCTGATGGTGTGGGTGCCGGCACGACTGCAGTGGACCGTGCAGATGGAGTGGACAGGTTCCCCACTGCAGTGCCCAAGTCAGACAGGGTGGTAGTGGACTCCACTGCAGTGCCTACCTCCAGGGGAGGAGAATGGGGATCAGGTAAGGTGGGCAGGACAGAGGGGAGGACACCGTCTCCACACCAGTGGCACAGACAAGCGCAGCGGGGGGTGTGGGGCCGGAAGAGCAAGTGGCAGGGGGAGAAGGCCGGATCTTTTTGGGGATGGTGTATCTGTGGGTGGGGGAACCTGGGGCAGGGTGTGGTGGGGGCACCTGTGGAGTGGGGGCCTGAGGGATGGAGGAAGGAGACTTGGTGCCTGAGCTGCAGGGCGGCGGCAGGGTCTTGCTCTTCCGGGTCCGGGGGACTTGCAGATGGGGACGTCAGTCGGTCTGCGCCTGGGGGAGGGTGTCCGGGGGCGAGGGGCACTCTGCTCCGTGTGGGTGGGCTTCCTCTTCCCCCTGAATGCTGGATCAGCTGGATAGGAGGGGAAGAGGCCTAGGTCACTGAGGAAGAGCCGCTGTGTCTTTGGGGTTGCAGGTGAGGCAAGGGAGGGGGCTTTGGAGGGAGAGGCAACTGAGGACTACGCAGTGCTCGTGGATGCGTGTGTGTGTGCCTGGGCCCCATCCCCTGTGAGTGTGGTTTCAGTCCCCTGACTGTGCATGCGTGTGCGTCTTGTTTGTGGTGTGTGTGTCTGTGTGCTGCTCGTGTCTGTGCTGGTGTGTGCCTGTGCCGGAGTGTGTGTGCTTGGGACAGGTAAGGTGCTGGGGAGTGTGGATGGGGCAGAGGCAGGAGGGGTGAGGGACTGTTGGAGGAGGGACACTGCTGCCATCAGGGAGGAGTCCATGGACTTTTTGCCCCTCTGTAGGGCAGACATGCCCGATGAGATGCCCTCCATGAACGACACCAGCTGAGTCAACAGAGTGGTGTGTGCATGGAGGACACTCAGCATCGCTGTCTGCCCTACATGGAGCTGGCGAAGGAGGTACACAGACTCCTCACTCAGGGCAGCAGGGGACACAGGGGCAGGGGTGCGGTGCCTGGCCCGAAGGAGACACGCTCCCGAACATGGGAGCCTCCACGGACCTCGGGAATGGGAGCCGATGGGAGGACGGTGGTGGTGGTGGTGGTGGTGGCGGGGACAGCAACACTAGCTGGGGTGTGGTGGCTGCTGACACCCGCATCCACAAGGGAGTCATCCTCCAAGCTGCTGTGGTCCTCAGCTGAGGTGGATGGTGCTGAGGACTCCTCGGTGTGGCTCCCCTCGCCCTCCGTGCCACTGGGTCCCTCCGACCACTCCTCGGCTGCTGACCCAGTCTGGCTCTGTGGCTCCTCCTGGTCCGTAGAGCTGTCCCCTCCTGTGGCTGTGGATGTATCTGCAAACAATAGGGAAACAGACAGACATCAGTCACCTGCACCGAACGCACACACCACAGTAAGTACAGCACATTACAGAGCAAGCCCTGGCATCCTTAGTTGAACATTGCCAAAAGTGCCCAAACAGAATAGGAGTAGCCAATTGTCAGTCTGATGGTCAACCATGGCACTCACATCCCTCCTGGCCTTGCACCCATCTGTCTGGTGTCTGTTGGATGGCAATACCCCAGTGTGGACACATGCACCACCTACACAGTAGTTGGACAGTGCAGAAAACACGGTGAAGCATGTGAACATGCACACATCACAACTCTTGCCACTGAGTCAGTACAGGTGTCCGGATGAAAGGGATGCCCAGAGTCAAATATGAAATGCATGTGATGCATACCAGCGACAGACACCATGATGCACCCATGTCCTGATAGCGATTGCCACAATGGTGTGCATGTAGCACATGTCACTCCCCTGCAGGATCACTCATAGGAAGTTACATGCCATGGCACAGGCATGCGTGCTAAGTCATACATCACTGTCTCCAGTCACATGGGCAGGGCAGCCAGACAACAACAGTCTGCACTGTGTCACAATAGTAGGTCATGGGGAATGCAAGTCCTGGAGCTGAACAAGTGCACATGTACATCCCCCACACACCACATCATCTGAACCCTTATCTGTCCAGGTCATACCGATTGGACATATGGGAGACCTGTAACACAACCCTCTGAACCTGAGCACCTCACAATCTGCTGTGAATGGGAAACAGCTGCCTGAACTTCACATTCGCATACCCCAGTCTGCACGGTCAGGTGATCAAACACCTATGTGTCACCCAAGTATCGTCTCCTATGGTCACATCTCCGGTGGCATGCTGAGCCCCAACCGAGAGACACCCCAGCAGTCATGACAACGAAGCCACAGCACACTGACACAGAGGCAGACACCTGAGGGGACATATCACTGAGCACAACGTGTCAGCTGATACACGGGAGTGGGAGTACAGAGTGTATTGTATGGCCTGGAGTAGGCATGACTGTCCTGCCCCACATGAATGAGTGATGAGCCCTGTACAGTAGGCAGCTGGCTAAGTATGTGTGACACACGTAATATACACACTCCTGGGGCCCAAGCATTGTTCCCACCCGCAGCATGGGTGTGTGCCAGATACCCCAGGCACATGTGGTGGATCAGCTCAGAAATTGGACCACATATCAAAGTAACACGCAGATTACATGTCAGAACACAGGCATTGTGTAAGCAAAGGACCCACCCATGATGCCCACCACAGAGTTAGGGGAACAGATGTTGTCCCCCACCTTGAGTCAAGCAAACTGCAAGGACACAGTACCCAAGTGACACAATTCCCTGACTGCAAGGGCCACACCTGGGTATCAGATGAGGAGTGGGCAGTGCACAATCGAGGGACATGGGTCCTGGACCACATGACTGATGTACTGTGGAAGTTTAACCAGGCCAGAGGAGGGCACATAGCATGGCAGACAAAGTTCACAATGCAGTCATGGACTCCCCCTCCTTGCTGCTCTCTGGCCTTCAGCTGCCCATCCAGATCAGGGAAGACCACCGCCAGGATCCTGAGCATGTGGGGGTCAGGGTCCGGTGTCCGCCCCTCCTGCGAGGAGGCGACAGCTTCAGCTGGACCCGTGCGATCCTCCGGGTCCAGCCCCGAAGGTCCTGCCACCTCTTCTGGCAGTTGCGGATCCGGCGCTTGTAGTCCGCCACGGATCTCACTGCCCGGACGATGGTCAGCCATATCTTCTGCTTCTGGTGGGCATCAACCTGTGAGGATGACAAAGTGAGAATGCCATTACTACACATGCAACATATCCGTGCATTACACAGTTGGATATACATGTCTCAATCACAGGGGCACATGATGTACACAGGCAGTGCAACGATGGCTATGGACAGTATGCCAGCAGTTACTACATGGTATCATTGCCTGGGAAGTAAAACCTTGTTTAAATGCACTGTCACTGCACTATACCTGTTCAGTGCATGTAACTACACACTATGGGGGTGACAACTACTCAGTGAGCCTGCTAGCCAGTGGCGTGCAGACTGTTAGCCTTGCTAGTCAGACAACATGCACATTTAGTAAGGCAATGGACAGCACACTCACCTGCTCCCCTGCTTTCCCATACAGCTTGCTGTACTGTGGAAGGAGGCTGTCCAGCAGGGCCTGGTTCTCCTCAGTGCTGAAGGCTGGGGCTCTCTCCACAGTACGTGCCATTGCAGGGTCCAGAGGGTGCAGATACAGCAGCAGTGGTGGTGGCAGATGTCGTCCTGGAGCATGTAGTGCAGGCAAGTTAGCTCTCAGGGGAACAGCCAGCATTATATGTGTGCTGCAGAGGCAGATACTGTCCCGTGTCCAAAGTGATAGGTCCAAGTCTTTAGCATCTTCTGAATCTGGCCAATCCATGGAATTGCACCACTTACACACGCCCACAGCATCCTTCAAAAGTTCAACTTCATGACACCCATGAATTTGCAACATTGTTGTGGGTGACCAACTGAATTTCCAGCATCAGACTCGTTCAAGATTTGAAAACGCATCCGTTGCCAGGCCAGGCCATAGCCAATGGGTGCGCACCGATCGGTCCATTGCTGTTCAACGCGTATTGCGGATACAACGCTGTACCCGCTCACATTGAATGCAATGGGCCGGCCGGGCACACCGATCGGTCCATTGCTGTTCAACACGTACTCGGGATACAACGCGTACCCGCTCACATTGAATGCAATGGGCCGGCCGGGCACACCGATCGGTCCATTGCTGTTCAACGCGTACCCGGGATACAACGCGTACTCCGCTCACATTGAATGCAATGGGCCGGCCGGGCACACCGATCGGTCCATTGCTGTTCAACTCGTATTGCGGATACAACGCGTACCCGCTCACATTGAATGCAATGGGCCGGCCGGGCACACCGATCGGTCCATTGCTGTTCAACGCGTACCCGGGATACAACGCGTACCCGCTCACATTGAATGCAATGGGCCGGCCGGGCACACCGATCGGTCCATTGCTGTTCAACGCGTACCCGGGATACAACGCGTACCCGCTCACATTGAATGCAATGGGCCGGCCGGGCACACCAATCGGTCCATTGCTGTTCAATGCGTATTGCGGATACAACGCGTACCCGCTCACATTGAATGCAATGGGCCGGCCGGGCACACCGATCGGTCCATTGCTGTTCAACGCGTACCCAGATACAACGCGTACCCGCTCACATTGAATGCAATGGCCAATGTGTGCGCACCGATCGGTCCATTGCTGTCCAACGCGTATTGCGAATACAACGCGTACCCGCTCACATTGAATGCAATGGCCAATGTGTGCGCACCGATCGGTCCATTGCTGTCCAATGCGTATTGCGAATACAACGCGTACCCGCCCACATTGAATGCAATGGCCAATGTGTGCGCACCGATCGGTCCATTGCTGTCCAACGCGTATTGCGAATACAACGCGTACCCGCTCACATTGAATGCAATGGCCAATGTGTGCGCACCGATCGGTCCATTGCTGTCCAACGCGTATTGCCAATACAACGCGTACCCGCTCACATTGAATGCAATGGCCAATGTGTGCGCACCGATCGGTCCATTGCTGTCCAACGCGTCCCTGTACAAGTCACTGGCATATGTCACTGTTGGAAATGGCCCTTTTTGCAGGGTCACCCCTAAATGTTTTGCCTGCCTCCTGTATTTTTGCTGACCTGTTTCTGTTGGTTTTATGACTCTGGGCACTTTACCACTGCTGTTCAGTGCTAAAGTGCATATGCTCTCCCTTTGTAAATATGTCTATGTGAATTGGTATATCCCTGATTGGCTTATTTGGTTTACCTGTTAGTCCCTAGTAGTGTGGCCTGTGTGTGCCCAGGGCTGGTAAACCAAATGCTGCTGGTGGGCATGCAGCGCTGGTTTGCGCCACCCACAGAAGCAGCTTGTAAAGTGTGTCTCAGACCTGCCACTGCAGTGTCTGTGTGCAGTCCAGAACTGCCATCTTGGCTGTGAAGTGCACCCACTTCCCAGCCCCTGAACCTTCCCTTGGCATCTTGTAAGTCACCCCTATGGTAGGGTGCATTGTATGTGTAAGGTAGGACATGCCTTGGTATGTGTAGCATGTCCTGGTAGTGAATTACACCCCATTTCGTTTTTCACTACTGTAAGGCTACCTGTTCCTCATAGGCTAGAATGGGCAGTTTGGCTATTACATCCTATAGTCCTAACTGACCCCAGGAACATGGTAGAAAAACGAATTTAGTATGCCTGAGCTCAGAATATTAAAATACATCTTTTAGTGAAGTTTATTTTTATATTCTGTGTTTGAAAATACCACTTTTAGAAAGTAGGTATTTTCTTGCCTAAGCCTTCCAGTGTGCTCTGCTGTTATGTGTATTGGCTGTCTGGTTTTAGAGGGGCAGGGCAGGCTGAGTCAGACCTGGGTTGAATAGAGAGATCTGCATTTAGAGTGTGGGGAGGGGTGGCTCCTTGACCTGAATAGGGCTGTGCCTGGCAAGGTGAATGCTGGCTCCACCTCCTACTGTGTGTCTGCTAGCAGACCCCCTCTTTCTGAAAGGAAGGATGCAGCCTGGTAAACAAAGTGCTCCAGGCCTGAGCAGAACTGGTTCTGGCTAGGTTCAGTGACTTGTAGCTTCTGAGAACAAAGACTTTTGGGGTATAAATATCTGTGCTCAAACCCCTCCAATTTGTATTGCTTTTGGATCTGGAGAGGAAACTCTGTTCGTGCCACTGGAGGAATCTGCAGGAAGTGACTGTCCCTGTGCTTGTGTGTTGTTTCTTGCACTGGCCTGCAGCAGTGACCACTGGACGTTGAAGAAGAGAGAAAAGGACTTTTGAGAGAACTTTTATTTTTGTTACAGCAATTACCCAAGGGCTAGGAAAAGAGCTAGCCTCCTGCTGGAGTCTCAGGCACATCAGACTCCACCACCAACCTCCTGCTTCCTCCCTGCGAGGATTGCTATCTGCTGATGAGGCTCCTGTGAGTTCCAGGGCCTCTAGTTTGCTTCAGAGAAAAGAGTGCTGGAAATCGACGCTAACGCCCCTTTGCGAGCCGCTGCAGCCGAGAGCGCTGGAAAAATCATCGCGCTGCTGCCGCTGAGTGCTCGCAACACGAAACCATCGCTAACGCCTCTTTGCGAGCCGCTGCAGCCGAGACGCGCTGGAAAAGTCATCGCGCTGCTGTCGCCGAGCGCTCGCAACCCCTAAAGAAATCATCGCTTCAAGACATCGCATTGCGGACGCTGTGCGTCCGCCATTTTCATCGCATCGCACCGGATTTCGTCGCTCCCTCGCGGAGCGCCATTTCTTCGCATCGCAACACCATCGCACAACGCAACAGGCTCGTCGCATCGACTTCTCCCTCGCGGCAAGAAAGTCATCGCATCGGCGGCCTAGCGTGCAGAAGTTGGTCGCATTGTCTCCGCACGCATCAGCAGATCGGCGCATCATCCTCCCTTGCGGCAAGGATTTAACGCATCGCCGGCCTCGCGTGAGGAAAATCATCGCTACCACTTCTTTGCGACATTTTGTTGGTTTTGCTACTGAATTCAGGTACTTTGTGAGAGAAAGGGTCGCAAAGACCACTGCTTTGGATTTGAACCTTATTTTTGCAACCTCTGAACGAGAAAGGGGCGCAGAGACCCCTGCTTTGAATTTGAACCTTATTTTTGCAACCTCTGAATGAGAAAGGGTCGCAGAGACCCCTGCTTTGAATTTGAACCTTATTCTTGCAACCTTTGAACTATTTGTAACAACCCTTCAACAGCAATCCTATTTTTGACAGTATTGTGGCTTTTACAGTTATTGGTCTTGTGATAAATCTGCCTTTATATAAAGATACTTATTTTTTATAACTACTTGTGTGGTGTCCCTTTGTAGTGTTCCTCACTGTGTTACTGTGTATGGTCATAAATGCTTCACACACTGCCTCTGAGATAAGCCTACCTGCTTGTGCTAGGTTACCATAGGGTTGAGCAGGGGTATCAAGGAGGGTAGCCCTCTTACTCTGACTTAGGAAGAAGGGTCCCTACTTGGACAGTGGCCAGCCATTGCCAACTAGAGACCCCCATTTCTAACAGTCACCATGCCTGTCACAGGTGAATATATGCCAGCAACATCTACTTCCCAGGGAGTGAGGGGCACACCTACAACACCACAGCCTGTCCACACTGTATCCTGAGGCATGTAAGGCTGCATTACCTATTCCGTGTATGGGGGTGAACATGTTGCTCTGTGGGTGTCACTTGGGGGCAGCCACTCCCAGGCTGTGCACGTGTTCATGGGGACAGAATCCTTGGTGTTTCGTGTACATGACCACTGTGATGTGCAACTGTTCATTTCTGTGCATGTGGCATGGTCACATTTCACGGTGGTGTATGTGTATGTCATGTCACATACCCCCTGAGTCCCATGTGTGACGGTATGTACGTCCCAGGGTGACCCATTGCCACAATAGTGATGGTCCTCCACAGTCTGTGTGCATGTTGTGTTTACAATGTCTCTGATTCCATGTGCACAATGGGAGACAGTCTCCACATCCACGTTGTTTGTGCATGGACTTTGATGTTGTACGTGTGTGTGTCACAGACGTCCATGTCTGTCCTGCCGAGGCAACAGGGACCACTACCTGTGGGTGTCATGGTTGTTTTGCTGTGGTGTATTCATGATACACCATGTCATGCCAGTGTCCATGTGGCAATACAGGGTCCCTGGGAATCTACCTGTCGTTGAGCTGTGATGCCTGGGGCACATCTGTCCTCACATGTCACTGTGGGGTGTGTTTGGAACTTGGCAGCAGGAGATGGGAACTGTGACACGGCCTCATGATATCCCATGGCACAACCTGGGACTTGTTGATGCCACTTGTTGAACTGTGATGTTAGATGTTGGCCATGTATGTGCCATACATGTCCTTACGGAACTGCACACATCATGTACTTGTGCCTCATAATGATGTATCATGTGATATTGAGTATGGTCAATGCCACATATGTGGGGTGACTGACAATCTTTCTTTCTTCACCTATGCACTGCAGGGCACCAGCTGTCCATAGACCATGCCCTGACCTTGCAACCATGGTGGAACGGGACTGCATCCGACGGTACCGCTTCACCAGGCCGCTGATTGAGGTATTGACGGTGTGGTTGGCCCCACATTTGCAAGCTGGCCGGACATACCCTACAGCGCTGACCCCCAAGGTGAAGGTGATGGCAGCCCTACACTTCTTTGCCACCGGTACCTTTCAACACACTGTGGCGACTGCTGGTGGGATGTCACAGACCATGTTCAGCCGTGTGCTCCGCGATGTTTTGGAGGCTATGTTGATTTACCTGAACCAGTACATCTATTTCCCTAGACTCCAACAACTCACTGATGTGAAGAGTGACTTCTATGGCCTGGGGAGGATGCCGCATGTCATTGGCTCCATTGATGGGACACATGTTGCTTTGGTACCACCACAGGCCCAAGAGCAGGCATACAGGAACCGCAAACACTACCACTCGGTCAATGCACTGGTGGTATGTCTTGCAGATATGAGCATCTCACACGTCTGTGCCCGTTTCCCCGGTTCTGCACACGATGCCTACGTGATGAGGAGTAGTCGCATCCCGAGGATGATGTCACAGATGCGGAACCAGCGTGCCTGGCTTGTTGGTGTGTACTGACTTAGTACCATTGTGTGTGTTCTGCAATGTAGTGTTCCACCCTCTTTTCCAACTCAGCTAATGTGCAATTGTCTGTATGTAGGTGACTCCGGATACCCCAACATGCCGTGGTTGCTGACGCCCCTCAGGAACCCTGTGACACCAGGCCAGATGCGCTACAATGAGGCACATGGTCGGACCAGGAGAGTGATTGAGCGGACATTTGGTCTCCTGAAGAGCCGCTTCCGCTGCCTGGACAAGACAGGAGGGGCCCTTCCATATGCCCCAGCAAAGGTGTGCAAGATTGTCATCGTCTGCTGCATGCTACACAACCTGGCAGTGCGGAAGGAGTTGCCTCTCATCCTGGATGACGATGACCAACATCCGCCACCTGTGGAGGATCCTGGCCTGGACCACGATGCCAGTGATGATGATGATGATGATGATGGTGATGTCCGCACACAGCTCATCACCAACTTCTTCAGCTGAATGTGAGTATCCAGAGATGTCATGTCAATGATGTGAGTATGCATGATATGTGTTGGTGGTGCTCTGGTGCTGTTTGAGTGTGTCCATGTGCTACATGACTGTATGCGTGTAGCGATGTGTCCTTACAGGTAGTCTGTACTCCCCAACAGTGTTGACATGCTAACTTGGTTCTGGGTGGGTATCTTGTGACATGTATTGGGCATGAGTATTGCAGTTCTGTCATGTTCTTCAGTGCTTTTGACTGTGTTTCATTTCTGTCCTTCACAGGGTACTTTCAGAGTGGTTTGGTCAACTGTGATCCCCGACACCGTGATTCGACTTCCAGGGTGGTAGCTGTCGTGTCCCTACAGGTGATGTGCGCCACACCCATGGACTTCCTTCCTTCTACACTTGTTGACTGTGTGCCCGCTGCCAGGTGGGATTTCCTTGCATCTGTAGTGGTTACAACATGTTGCAAATGTGTAATAAACCTGTGCTTCACTTTGTGATGTGCGTTGTCTGTGGTCACACATCTGACTGACATTTGCTTACTGCACCAGTGGGCTAGTTGACAGAGACTGTGAATAGGTGTTGTGTCTGTGCATTGCACCGTATTTCCTGGCAACATCAGTGTAGGCGATGAGTCAGATGGCCTAGGTGTGTATATGTTGTGTAGCCCTTGTGGTGTGTCTCCCTCATATGTGTCACGTTGCCATGACTCACATGCCTGTGTTGTACTTGCTGTAGCAGTAAGCATGCACAGTGTAATTTCGCAGGTCATCATCTCCATGACAGAAACCACGTTGGAATCACAACAGAGGCAGGTATGGTGCATTAGTGTGTTTATTGTCATACATGTGTGTGTATAGTGCACAGGATGGTGGGTGCTGTACATTTTGATTGCAATCCAAAGTTCCTAGAAGAATTGGAAGTCCTGGTAGCAGATATGTCCAGAATAAAGTCCACAGTCATCTGATACATTGGTCCAACTTGTACTCCCCATGTCATGTGGGGGAGTTGTGTTGCAGTCAACAGGGTGAACAGTTTGCGCACAAAGGTGATTATCCAGAACAGGTTTTGGCTTCCTGGGGGTTGCACATGGCCATCGGCCTCTCAGTTGCCCCTCCTCGGACGACCCCTCTTCTTTGGGGGGACCCTCAAGTGCAGGCTGCTGCGGTGCAGGGGACTCTCCGCCAGAGTCATCCTCCCTCCCTGTGGCAGTTGCAGTTGTTTCAGCACCAGATGTTGTGGGCACACAGGGAGGTGTTGACTGGTTGCTGCTCATCTGTCGGAGGCATTGTAATATGTCCCTACGCACCGCCGTCATCTCTTGCAGTGTGTCCCACTTGGACTCCACGCGGGACATGTGCGAGTCCAAGCGGGCATGATGGGCAGCCTGCTGCTGTTTAATGTCCCTGAGGAGCCCCACTACCTGGCTGAGCTCTCCGGTGCTGGACTGGTACGCATCGGCTATGCGTACCAGTTGTGGGTCATCATGCAGTCCAGACCCCTCTGCGATCAGCGACCTATGTCTCCCACCCCTCCCACCACCCCTGGCGCACATGCAGTACCTGAGGTGGCACGCACAGGTGACCCTGGGCCCCCTTGGGGGTTGTTGGTGGTGTTGGTGTCCATAGCCCCACTTTGGTCCAGGGTCCCTGTGCTGGTGGTGGTGGTGCTCCTTGGTCTGTCCGTGTCAGCAGGGGTGGTATGTGTGTTGACAGTCGTTGGAGGGGTGGGTGCAGGGGGTGCAGCTGGTGGTCCTGCTGGTGCTGCATGATGACTTGCTCCGGAGGTGCCAGGTAGGTCTTCGTCATCCGAGGAGGGCAGAGGCTGTTCCACACCAGTGAGCTCCGTTTCCCCTTGAGCCTGGGACGGGGACTCCTCAGCGTCTGCTGCTGTGTCCCCATCATCACCTGTTTTTGGGAGACACACACAATGTATGTTATGTTTCTGCAGGCATGAATGGTTGACACACATGACAGTTGTGACTGTACCTCTGGATGCGGGCCTGTACATTGCATTGTCCTAAGTTGTCACAGTCAGAGGTTGATATTGGTGTAGCACATTGTCCTGCATACTTTGGGCATTTCTATATGAATGTTGGGGTGTGTACATGGTCTGCATTGGTTGTATTTGGTTGACATCCGGCCCTCCTTCCCACCCAGCCAGATATTCCACCATGGAACGTGCTTCCATTGCAGGGAGTGCAAGTTGTCTTTCAGGATGTCAGTCAGTGGTGTCCTGCTGTTGGTTGGTGCACAGTTGCCAGCAGGGCCTTGTGCTCCCCACAGCAGTACCCAGTGTCAGCCATCTTGTCAGTTCTTTTCCACTCCCTGTGATGTGCGCATGGTTCAGGGTGGTGTTGATGGGACAGTTGTGGGGGTGACCAATATCTGTGACTACCACTCCCATCATGCTATTGCCTCCACCCCACTTCCCAGCATGCCCATACTTACTTGCTTTTGGGTGGACTTCACTGTGTGTGAGTGTGAGAGCAATGGCAAGATGGCTGACAGTGGTGTCCTGCTGTTGCTTGGTGCCCAGTTCCCAGCAGGGCCATGTGCTCCCCACAACTGAGCACCAGTGTCAGCCATCTTTGAAGTGGCTTTTGACTCCCTGTGAGGTGTGCATGCTTGGGTGTGAGCTTGCTGGGCCATGTGGGTGGGGGATGTTGGGCTGTGACTACCACTCCCATCATGCTATTGCCTCCACCCCACTTCCCAGCATGCCCATACTTACTTGCTTTTGGGTGGACTTCACTGTGTGTGAGTGTGAGAGCAATGGCAAGATGGCTGACAGTGGTGTCCTGCTGTTGGTTGGTGCCCATTTCCCAGCAGGGCCATGTGCTCCCCACAACTGAGCACCAGTGTCAGCCATCTTTGAAGTGGCTTTTGACTCCCTGTGAGGTGTGCATGCTTGGGTGTGAGCTTGCTGGGCCATGTGGGTGGGGGATGTTGGGCTGTGACTACCACTCCCATCATGCTATTGCCTCCACCCCACTTCCCAGCATGCCCATACTTACTTGCTTTTGGGTGGACTTCACTGTGTGTGAGTGTGAGAGCAATGGCAAGATGGCTGACAGTGGTGTCCTGCTGTTGGTTGGTGCCCATTTCCCAGCAGGGCCATGTGCTCCCCACAACTGAGCACCAGTGTCAGCCATCTTTGAAGTGGCTTTTGACTCCCTGTGAGGTGTGCATGCTTGGGTGTGAGCTTGCTGGGCCATGTGGGTGGGGGATGTTGGGCTGTGACTACCACTCCCATCATGCTATTGCCTCCACCCCACTTCCCAGCATGCCCATACTTACTTGCTTTTGGGTGGACTTCACTGTGTGTGAGTGTGAGAGCAATGGCAAGATGGCTGACAGTGGTGTCCTGCTGTTGCTTGGTGCCCAGTTCCCAGCAGGGCCATGTGCTCCCCACAACTGAGCACCAGTGTCAGCCATCTTTGAAGTGGCTTTTGACTCCCTGTGAGGTGTGCATGCTTGGGTGTGAGCTTGCTGGGCCATGTGGGTGGGGGATGTTGGGCTGTGACTACCACTCCCATCATGCTATTGCCTCCACCCCACTTCCCAGCATGCCCATACTTACTTGCTTTTGGGTGGACTTCACTGTGTGTGAGTGTGAGAGCAATGGCAAGATGGCTGACAGTGGTGTCCTGCTGTTGGTTGGTGCCCATTTCCCAGCAGGGCCATGTGCTCCCCACAACTGAGCACCAGTGTCAGCCATCTTTGAAGTGGCTTTTGACTCCCTGTGAGGTGTGCATGCTTGGGTGTGAGCTTGCATGGCCATGTGGGTGGGGGATGTTGGGCTGTGACTACCACTCCCATCATGCTATTGCCTCCACCCCACTTCCCAGCATGCCCATACTTACTTGCTTTTGGGTGGACTTCACTGTGTGTGAGTGTGAGAGCAATGGCAAGATAGCTGACAGTGGTGTCCTGCTGTTGGTTGGTGCCCATTTCCCAGCAGGGCCATGTGCTCCCCACAACTGAGCACCAGTGTCAGCCATCTTTGAAGTGGCTTTTGACTCCCTGTGAGGTGTGCATGCTTGGGTGTGAGCTTGCTGGGCCATGTGGGTGGGGGATGTTGGGCTGTGACTACCACTCTCATCATGCTATTGCCTCCACTCCACTTCCCAGCATGTCCATACTTACTTGCTTTTGGGTGGACTTCACTGTGTGTGAGTATGAGAGCAATGGCAAGATGGCTGACAGTGGTGTCCTGCTGTTGCTTGGTGCCCAGTTCCCAGCAGGGCCATGTGCTCCCCACAACTGAGCACCAGTGTCAGCCATCTTTGAAGTGGCTTTTGACTCCCTGTGAGGTGTGCATGCTTGGGTGTGAGCTTGCTGGGCCATGTGGGTGGGGGATGTTGGGCTGTGACTACCACTCCCATCATGCTATTGCCTCCACCCCACTTCCCAGCATGCCCATACTTACTTGCTTTTGGGTGGACTTCACTGTGTGTGAGTGTGAGAGCAATGGCAAGATGGCTGACAGTGGTGTCCTGCTGTTGCTTGGTGCCCAGTTCCCAGCAGGGCCATGTGCTCCCCACAACTGAGCACCAGTGTCAGCCATCTTTGAAGTGGCTTTTGACTCCCTGTGAGGTGTGCATGCTTGGGTGTGAGCTTGCTGGGCCATGTGGGTGGGGGATGTTGGGCTGTGACTACCACTCCCATCATGCTATTGCCTCCACCCCACTTCCCAGCATGCCCATACTTACTTGCTTTTGGGTGGACTTCACTGTGTGTGAGTGTGAGAGCAATGGCAAGATGGCTGACAGTGGTGTCCTGCTGTTGGTTGGTGCCCATTTCCCAGCAGGGCCATGTGCTCCCCACAACTGAGCACCAGTGTCAGCCATCTTTGAAGTGGCTTTTGACTCCCTGTGAGGTGTGCATGCTTGGGTGTGAGCTTGCATGGCCATGTGGGTGGGGGATGTTGGGCTGTGACTACCACTCCCATCATGCTATTGCCTCCACCCCACTTCCCAGCATGCCCATACTTACTTGCTTTTGGGTGGACTTCACTGTGTGTGAGTGTGAGAGCAATGGCAAGATAGCTGACAGTGGTGTCCTGCTGTTGGTTGGTGCCCATTTCCCAGCAGGGCCATGTGCTCCCCACAACTGAGCACCAGTGTCAGCCATCTTTGAAGTGGCTTTTGACTCCCTGTGAGGTGTGCATGCTTGGGTGTGAGCTTGCTGGGCCATGTGGGTGGGGGATGTTGGGCTGTGACTACCACTCTCATCATGCTATTGCCTCCACTCCACTTCCCAGCATGTCCATACTTACTTGCTTTTGGGTGGACTTCACTGTGTGTGAGTATGAGAGCAATGGCAAGATGGCTGACAGTGGTGTCCTGCTGTTGCTTGGTGCCCAGTTCCCAGCAGGGCCATGTGCTCCCCACAACTGAGCACCAGTGTCAGCCATCTTTGAAGTGGCTTTTGACTCCCTGTGAGGTGTGCATGCTTGGGTGTGAGCTTGCTGGGCCATGTGGGTGGGGGATGTTGGGCTGTGACTACCACTCCCATCATGCTATTGCCTCCACCCCACTTCCCAGCATGCCCATACTTACTTGCTTTTGGGTGGACTTCACTGTGTGTGTGTGAGAGCAATGGCAAGATGGCTGACAGTGGTGTCCTGCTGTTGCTTGGTGCCCAGTTCCCAGCAGGGCCATGTGCTCCCCACAACTGAGCACCAGTGTCAGCCATCTTTGAAGTGGCTTTTGACTCCCTGTGAGGTGTGCATGCTTGGGTGTGAGCTTGCTGGGCCATGTGGGTGGGGTATGTTGGGCTGTGACTACCACTCCCATCATGCTATTGCCTCCACCCCACTTCCCAGCATGCCCATGCTTCCTTCCTTTTGATTCTGCTTCCCTGTGGGGTTGTGTGCCTGTGCTGACAAGATGGCTGACAGTGTTATCCTGGGGTTAGTTTTGCTGCAAGTCACATGTGTGTCCCTGTGCTTCACACTGCATGACCCAGGGTTGTGGTTCTTTGTGGGATATTTGATTAGAGTGTGAGGCAATGCATTCTCCCAGGTGAGTTGTGTGGAGTTTGTGTTAGGGGGTGTGTGAGTGGAGCTGCTGGTAACTATGGTCAGTGCTGTCAGTCCTCCTTCCCACCCAGCCAGATTTTCCACCATGGAACGTGCTTCCGTTGCAGGGAGTGCAAGTTGTCTTTCAGGATGTCAGTCAGTGGTGTCCTGCTGTTGGTTGGTGCACAGTTGCCAGCAGGACCTTGTGCTCCCCACAGCAGTAGCCAGTGTCAGCCATCTTGTCAGTTGTTTTCCACTCCCTGTGATGTGAGCATGGTTCATGGTGGTGTTGATGTGCGCATTGTGAGGGTGGGCAATGTCTGTGACTACAACTACCATGATGCTATTGGCTACACTGACTTGCCCAGCATACACAGGATTCCTTCCTTTCAGTGGGCTTCACTGTGAGGTGGTGTTGTAGTGGTGCCTACATGTCCGGATGTGTTTGTTAGTTATATTAGTGCCACTGCCTAGCTGTAGTTGTAGTTGTGTTTGTACATGTGATGACACAGTTACATATCACTATGAGATGGCATGTGTTGTGTTTATCTGACTGACATACACAATTTGGGATGATTCTGTTCTGGTTGGTGTGTATTTGCTAAGGGTGCATGGTTTGACTCTCCCCTTGACAGTGATGTGTGTGTATTGTCGCACAATATTGTGTACATTTGCTATGTACTCACCAGGCTCTGGGATGTTTTCTAATCCATATACGCTCACTGGTGGTAGGATGGCCCGCACCTTCTCCTCCTAGGGCCTGAGGTATACTGGTTTGGCAGGAGGGCCACTGCCGGTGTGTTGGCTCAAGAGGTAGTCCTTCTTCAACAGCTCCCTGACCCTCCTGCGCACGTCATACCACCTGTTCTGGATGTCTCCCTTTGTGCGCAAACACGGTGATTGTGCGTTCACCCTGTCGACAATCCTCTCCCACATCTTGCTTTTCTGCGACATGGGTGTCTGTTGGACCAGTGTACCAAACAGCTGTGGCTCTACCCTGAGGATCTCATCTACCAGGACTTCCAATTCACTATCTAGGAACTTATGATTCTTCTTTGGGGGCATGGTGATGGGTGGTGATGGTGAGTGATGTGTGTGTTGGTGTGCAGGTGAGGGTGTGTGAGTGTGTGTTTAGCTGGGTGTATGTGAGGGTGCTATTTGTTGAGGTGCTGATGGTGTGTGGCTTGTGTGATGGATGAGCTGTGGGTGGGTGTGTGGTTGCTGTCTGTTCAGTGCTGGCAGGTAATTTGAATTTGCAAAGGATCATGGTAGGGATTTGTGTCCTTTATATGGGTGGAGTTGTGGGTGTGTCTTTGTTCCCTGTCCCCCCCCAGTATTTATTGCCTTTGTAATTGCTTGTTTGGCCTTTTTTTGTGTGTTTTTCTCTTTGTACTTTTTGTGTATGTAGGAGACGTTCTTGTGACCGAGTCGGACCCTGCAGTTGTCTTGTACGAGCTTCTCCGAGTCGTTCACGCTGTGTTTGTGCTGTTTTCTATGCTGCGTACGCGTCGGTCGCGGTGTATTGGGTTGCTTCTGCTCGCAGTTTTGTATGCGTGTCGGTCGTACGGCTTGGGCTCCGTGCGACTCGGTCGTGTTTTCCACGCGTTGCATCGTACTTGGCGGGTAGGAGGTCGCGGGTACGTTTCGTTCGGGTTCATTCCTGGTGCGTGTCGGTCGGTTCGATTCGCGTGGTTTTCCGGCCGGATGGCTGTTTTCCGCGCGGCTCGGTCGTTCGGCTTGTGTTCCGTACGAGTCGGTCGGATTTTGCACGCTTCTCATCGTACTTTGCGGGTCGGCCTGCACCTGTACGTGTCGGTCGGAATAAATTCCGGCTCCGAGTCGGTTGGTACGTTTTCCGGCCCGAATCGGAATCGGCCCCTCTGTCTTATTATTTTGAGATTTCCTTAATTAGTATGCTGCCAGCACACTTTACAAGTTTGACACTTGCAATTTAGAAAGTTTTGTTATTGACTAACTAGGGTTTCTGTTATGATCTGTGTGAGGGAATGGGGAATATTATATGGTGTGGTTGTACAACCTCATTGTGTAATATATTTACCAACCCCTTTAGGACCCTTATGTTTCATTTCTCAAACCTTTTGCTCGACCCTAGGTAACTGTGGTTCCGAGCAGCAATGCTTACACAAAGGAACAAGTGTAAAGCATTTAAACATCACCAAAACAATTGAAGAAGATATTGACAAGACAGCAAATGAAATCCAGCATCAATTTATAAAAAGACTGTATTTTTAGATACCACAACAAAAAAGATCCACCGGAGTGTTCTGGAGATATAGAATTTACAAGGTATAGTAAATCAGGTTATTTCAATAAACCGTGAACAAGCATTGACAAATGCAATTAATTTGACACTTAGAAACTTTTTAACCAAAAGATTTGGATAGTTGGAATTCGGTCAATTAGAGTCACTTAAGACGACAAACTCCAGTAGGGAGCCAATCCGGGATGACCACCAAGGACCTCAGAGACAGTTACCTTAGTAAGTCAAGCAGTCCTCAGTCAGTTCCAGGCACTTTTATCTGTTGCAGGGCTTTCTTGTGGAATTGGTCCTGATGCAAAGGAGGAAGGATGCTCAAAGGATGCTGTGGATGTGATGCGGTCGACAGGGGTCTCATTGCAACTACTCCTCGGTTCATGAAGGGGTTGAGGCGGTCCTGGTCACAGGGTCAATGTTCCGCTAAGTGTTCTTGGTCCTGGTAGAAGTCCAGTCCCACTGGACTATTGGTCGCCCAGTATCACGGTCACAGGCTAATCCTTCCTGGGTTGATAACTGGTCATCTGGGGGTCCCAGCTATAACTCAATGACACTTCCAGGCTCAGTGAACATGGGTGCAACTTTGTGCATCGGGTCCTGGTCCCTGGTGCTGCACAGCAGCGGTTGGCGGTGTTTTGAATACTTTGGGCTACCAACTTGCCCCAGCAGGCTTCTCAGCTGTTGTGTCTCTGTGCTGTGAACAGGAGGCAGCTCACTCACCCTTGGAGTCTCTTGGCTGCACTCTGGAGACAGCTTCTCCTCAAGTAAGACACAGCCCCTCTCCTTTGCCGTCACCAGGTTTAGCATGTGCAGTCCATGCCGGTGCAGATGTTCTTTGCAGCAGGGCAGTCCTTCTTCCAGTCCAGTTGTGATCTGAGTTTGGTGTGCCAGGGGTGCCCTAATTATGCTCAGAAATTGCCCTCAGGACAGGATGCGGTTGGTAGCCAATGGGCTAACAGGTTCCCTCCCACCTGATGCCCACTTCCTGCAAAGTGTGCCATCTGGGCATCCCAGGATGCATCATTCTGCCCACCCCCAGTATGGCAGGACCCTTCTGCCGGCGTTTGGAGCTTCATAGCCCAACCCAGAGGTGTGGCTACAAGGGGGCTGCATGCCCCTTGTAAACCAGTTAAAAACTTGTCTCCCCTCTCCTGTCTCAAATGTCTGCCTGAACAATGGAGCAGCCCCTCTCCCAAGTGTTACCCATTTGTGCTTCTAAGGCAGCTTGTCCTTTGAAGCTCGCCTTTTGGGCCAACATCTATGTGGATTTCTACAGGATGGAGGTGATGCCTCCTTTTAAAGCAAGCCCCTATTGGATCCTTTCCTGGGAGTCATTAGCAAGTCTCCCCAGGAGGGTAGAAAGATGTCTCAGCTACAGGACTTTGTGTGCAAACAGTATGGGCACAGGGGACTGAGGGCAACAAAGTGGCAACTTTGCTTGAACTGAGAATCAAATCGGGTTTAAGATAATGAGTTGTTTGATACCTTGGATGACCCATTTTGGTAGCACCATTCCAAAGTTAGCCCACTGAGGGGGTCAGTGTGTGACTCTGTACTCAACAATTGGGCAACTAAGCTTTTCCACAGTAAAAACAACAGTTTACAGATTTTACTATCAGTACATGTAAAATAAATGTTCAGCCCATGAGATGTGTTGCACCCTGCTTTAAGACTCACTAGGCCTGTCATAGGGGTGAATCACACATGTACCAGGGGGAAGGCTGTATTTGCCATTGCTTTAAATGGCAAAGTCAGGCCAACAGTTGAACTACACTTCTAGCCTGCAAATGTCAGGTTGGGAGTCTTGTTTTACTTGTATCCCACCCAGGGTGGCACAACCAGTGCTGAAATGCCTAGGGGGACTCTATAGCTTACATGCACTGGGTACCATTTACTAGGGACTTACAGGTAAGCTAGCTCAGCCAATTGGGTGGAAGACAATTTGATACATCAGTTTAGGGGTAAGGGCACAGGCACTGAGGTCTGAGTAGCAGGACTCAGTGCACTCTTAAAATCGAAAAACCTGCAGCATCGGTTCAAAAACCTGGGGGTGCCCATACAAAAGAGGCACTTCCTTACAATCTGTGATTCTGTGTCTGAGCCTTCATGGCAAAATATGCAAATTTCTCTGTAATGCTTTATCGATTCTGTATTAAACCTTTCAAACTTAATTTTGATCCAGAACTCAGTTCCTGAGGATGTCCCAGTTTCTAATGATGTTTTTACTCTGCTATGTTTGTGCTATTGATGGGGAGGGTAGTCTCCTACTGCTAAATCAATGAGAAGCTTAAAGTAAAATTTGAGATTCAATAAACTTGGTATCCAGAAATATATTGGGGTTCACCTCCCAAAAAATGGCACATGCCTGCAACACACAAGCAGTTTTTTTCTAAAGTAGTTTTCAAGATAATTTACTTTGTCTTCTAATGAGACAAGCCTGGAGACATGTAGATAATGCACAAATTGTTTTTTTTATTAGAATGTTTATCAAGGTATTCAACTTTATCATTTAACAACTAAATTTAAAAATCCTTCACTTTAAAAACAACACATCAATTATAATGTAAGTATTGATCTTCTCTATATTTACTTTATAACACTTTATTTCATTTAACTTCAATTCCAAATTAACGAGTTCTATAAAAATACTGCACCCATATTACTTTACTATTACCTCTAGCATCTGTTGTAAAATAGCCATAAACCATTACTTTTTTATAATAATGCCTTATTTCTTTTTGAATTTAACATAAGATTAACAAACAGGGTCAAATCATACACCTGTATCACAGTGTGGCAAGGCAATGTCTTTGTTTGTTGCAGTGCTATCTTTTTTGGCTTAGTGTCCAGATGATAGTCCTGGGTTCGCCCCATCGTAGATCAAGCTCAACCCTGACTATGGCCTCTTTCTCTCATTCACCTGCCCCCTGTGCCTATAGCCCACTATGGCCCATCCATCCCATATATTTTCACATTTCTTTGGGCATCCTCTACCCTTCATTAACCCATGCTTGACCTTGGTGTCTCCGAAGGTGTCCTGAGGATAAGCAACCTTGGGTGTGTCAGAACATTTACTGGGGTTTGTTATACCCCACCCTGCTGTAGAAAACGTATCAGAATTGTTATAATAATACAAGTACTAGAAAAGGCTAACATAATTAGACAGAATATTAGAAAAATGCCATCAGTGAGAATTCCAACCTGAATGTTTTTTCCAGATCTGTTGAGCTATGTAAACGTCTCCTCGCATATGTTGGCAAAGTCCACATGACTGGGCAGCTGAATAATTAGCGAGAAAATGTCCTTGGACATACACAGCTCGTTGGCATGTAGATGGTCCTACCGCTCTGATAGGAAAGACTTGGTTATATAGCTTTGGTCTTTCAAGGATGACTTAGCAATCTGTTGCTAGGTGACAGACCTGTTGCTGAGCAAGGTGGCATGCGAAAAACTAGAGAGTTTGTGCATAAAAGCCATTTGTCAGTCATACAGCAGTAACAGTTATATTAATATGGCTATGTGCAGTTTGCATAGGCACTCCTCTATGAGAAAGAACTGTATTAGTTGTATTACATCAGTATGACAATATACACACAACAAACAATATTCCTGAAAGGGTAATAGGGTAGTTAGTGAGGCGCTATAGCCTAATAAATGAGTTACAGTACTGTAGATTGTCATGTGACAGAACAAATGATGTAATGAGTGAATCTCTCTCCCTTGGATGAAACCCACACCAGTTTCCTAAAGGGCATTCCAAATGTAGTAACCAGGATTATGAAACTACAAAGAAGAGATGGCTCAGTCAAAATTTAAGTTATGACTGACCTCCAACACAGTTTGAATAATCTTGCTCCTAGAAGTAAAAACAGGATTCTGCAAGGAATCCCGAACTCAACCATAGTAGAGAAGTGAAATCAACAAGGCTTTCCTCTGAAAAATACATGTGGTGTGCCCACAACAGTACAAAAACATTAAAGCTAGAAAAAACAAAAATGATATAATTCTCAAATCAATTTATGTAAAACAGTCAAAAAATGGCTTTGGGTGTTTTTTAATTTAAAGATAATTTTAGGAGATCTAAAAAATTCAAAAAAGCCAAAGCTCTGTAAAAAATGGCATTACTGGGAAACTATGTATTTGTTTCTGGCAATAAAACCAGCAATGCCCCCAGCAAAATGCATGCAACAAACTGTGAAATCAAATGTCCAAACTTTCAGAACTTGCAGGAAAACTGCTACAACTCAATTTCTAGTGCTCCAAATGTCCCAAAATATCCAGAATCAGCTCCTCAGCACCAGACAATGGTTACTAGTGGGGAAATAGGTTTTCAGCTCAGTTCCTTCAGGTTCTCAGTCAAACATCTAGTTCCAAAGGCACCATCTTGTTTCCTCCTTGATGTAGCAGCTGTTTCTGATTCCTTGGACTCTATCTTCTTCCCATTCTTGGGAAATGGTAAACCACAGCAGCATTAGGTACTTCTGGATAGGCAATGTGGGGCTTAGCCAGCAATCCGTCTCCCTGGTACTCAATGTACCCAGAGTCCAAGATACAGGGAATAGCAGGTGCAATCCTCAGACCCTTCACAGGCTAACAAAACATTTCTCCAACTGCAAACTCCTTATGTTCCTCCTGTCTTGTACAATCAGGTGTAAGCCAATGTTACCATGTTTATGGGAGTGAGCACAAACACTTTAGCACTGGTTAGCAGTGGTAAAGTGGTCAGACTCCTAAGGCCAACAAAACAAATTCAGCAAAACAGGCAGGGATAAGGAAAAATGATTAGGGGAAGATCACTCTAAGGCTGACAGGTCTAACACTTATGTTTTGGGTTAAGTAGTCGGCTCATTAAACTAGGTGTCAGATTGCAATCTCTCTCCATGCTCAGATGCCATATTTCTATTATATAAATCCTAATCATACATTATCAATCTTTTAAAGTAATCATCCAAATGTCAACAATGAGATATTACAGGAGAAAACAATGCTTAAGTTCTTCCATAAAAAACTTGAAGCCAAATGTTCTTAGATGACTGTGCTTTTAATTTCATATGCAGCAGATGACGAATATCCAAACTTAAAATAGATGTTCAAATACAATTCTTCTTGTTCAAACAAAACGGTCAAAAAAGATCCCAATGCATTTCGGGCTGGTCACATAGCCCTTCCTCAGGGGAATCTAAAATCATAATGTGAACAAATTACAACAAGCATAAAGTTTATATTTACAAGGCTTTATAGAAAATTAGAGTCTGAATAGATGCAAGAGCTCACAAGAGGGGGCAAAGCGATAGCCAAAACTGAAAACCCATAAAGTAACCAACTGTAGACGCACTAGTAAATTAACAGAAGAAACATGTGATACTATGACTACATGCCTGTCCTCAAAAACCAAGTGGCTAACGACAAAACCAGAGAAGAAGAAAAAAGAAAAAAGAAAGAGAAAAGACTACCACCACCTCCAATCGGCGTGAACCTAACGTGCAAAGTAAACATAAAGTCCATGAATCAAAACGTACCTTTCCAATCCACAAAACTAACAAAAATACAGTGCTCGTGTAAAACGTTCCTGAGGTAATCTAAAGATAAAATAAGTAGTCGTGAGCGTTGATTGCCAAAACCTTACAGGCACAACTAAATCCCAAAAAATGCGGGCTTACCCTCAACAGAAACACAAGAACTAAAAGACGATTTTCAAGCAAAATCTTTCTCTAACGATGCAACTGTAAAAGTAGAAAACAGCAGTAAGCTCGTGTATTTCAATATCTGGTTAATCACGAAAAAAGAAGAATCACAACCATAATCCTTACCCGTGTATGGTAACGCGAAACCAACTAGAAGTCAGACGCAAGGTAAACTATCCATACAGTACGCAAACGTGCAACACGGCATGACCCGCTTATACGTGAAAAAAACATAGAGGTAGAAAGCGGACTCAAGTGCATGCACCAATGTTTGAAAGTGATTGACTGTGAATCGCGATGAATTGACGTGATGAATATAACCCATCTTAAATAAAACCTAAAAACGTGCCAAAAATAAAATTAAAAATACCAAGAAAATAATGAATAGAAATTCCGATTCCATACCAAACAGGATTGGAAAATGAAAAAAATAATAAAGACAGAGAAAAGACTAGAGAAAATACACCACATAAATGCAGATCGTATCATTACAAAACATAACATTAACTGATACATCACTTAAACGAACAGTGTGAAAAACAGCATATGTGTTAAAGAAACAGATTCTAATGTATACCTAACATCATGATACAGCTGTACAACAACATAATCTCAGACAATGCCAAAACCACAACAAAACATGCAGTACATGTCATGTAAAATATGAAATAAATATGAAATAAAAAGAGACTGACATGAATATAAAGGGCATCCAATTCACAAGAGGCAGGGTAATTTATAGGAAACAAGATAATTCATATTTGTCATTGAGTCCTTTCGGATATAATGATTCCATAAACCAAATCCAATGAGTTTCTCTTTGTGACAACAATTGAGTCATGTCTTTGTCTGGTTGAACCCTTACCAGTTCTAGAACACTGAATTTCAATTGAGAAATGGCATGTTTTTGCGCTAACCAATGTTGTGCAAAGGTGAACTTAGAGTGTTAGTGCGAATCCGACTCTTGTGTTCAGTAATACGAGTACGCAAACATCTTTCTGTTTTCCCAACATAATACAAACTGCAAGGACATTTAATTACATAAATCACATGATGACTATTGCAGTTTGCGGAAAATTTCAACTTGATTTGCCTTCCAGAACGTGGGTGAGCAATGGTGGTGCCAACCATCACATTATTACAATGTGTACAATTAAAACATTTGTTCATACCTTTATGTTTGGTTGTAGGGACATCTAAAGGTTTTGACAATATTTCTTTTAGATTATTGGAACGTTAGTAGGCGAAAATTGGAGGATCGGAAAACAACCCTTGAAATTCAATTTCTGATTGTAAGAGATCCCACCGTTTAAGCACTATTTGTTTAATTTGGTGAGCAGTAGAAGAAAATGTGGAACAAAAACTTCCCTGCGCGCATTCTGTGGTTTGTGGGTCTTCTGAAGTAAAGTGTCTCTATCCAAAGCGACAGCTCTTGTTTCTGCTTGATCAATGATGTGTTTGGGGTAACCCCTAGCCACAAATTTTTCTTTGTAATCATGTATGCTCAAAGCATACTGAGTCGGATCTGATGAAATTCGTTTAATGCGAGTAAATTGGGAAAAAGGTAAATGATGCTTTAACGATTGAGGATGGAAGCTCTGAAAAAGCAGAGCATTATTGCGATCAGTCTTCTTCTGAAAGACACTGGTAGTGATAAGGTCACCCTGACGAGTTATGTTCACATCAAGAAATGATATGTGTTGTGCATCAATGGTGTGTGTGAACTGGATTCTGGGATTGATGTCATTAAGTTTCAAAATACATGCTGTTAGATGCTCACGACTCCCTTGCCAAATTATAAAAATATCATTGATGTATCGGCGATAGACTTTTAAATGACGTAACCATTCATTGTCAGAAAGAATGAAATCAGTCAAAAAATTTTCCATAAAGATATTGGTGTAACTAGGCGCCCCTGAAAACCCCATCGAAGTTCCGTTAGTTTGAGTATAGTAATGATCCTTCCATGAGAAATAGCAGTGGAACAGACAAAAATGTAAAAGCTCAAGCAAAAAGACTTTATTCGCTTGGGAAACATCGTGATTAAGAAGGGCCCATTCTATGGCCTCTATTCCTTCAAGATGAGGGATTGACGTGTACAATGCCACAACATCAATAGTACATAACCAAATTTCATCTCCATCAAAAAATTGAACTTCTTTCAAAACATTCAAAAGGTGAGTGGTGTCTCGCAAATACAAACTGGAAGATTGAACAATCGGCTGTAAAAAAACATCAAGATATTTACCAAGCGGTTCATGAATTGATCCGCAACCAGATACAATGGGCCTTAAGGGAGGATTCAAAAGTTGCTTATGAATTTTTGGAAGCATATACAACCTCGGTCTGCGAGGATATTGCGTCCACAAAAAATCTCTAGTTTTTTGGGTAATCCACCCCATTTCAATTGCCTGAGTCAGAATGGCACTCAAGTTTCTTGGAAAGAATTAGTTGGGTCGTCAGGGAGTGGAAGTTAAGTATTAGTGTCAAGAAGCATGGTATGAATTTCATCTTCATAATTTTTGCGATCCATAACAACAAATGCCCCACCTTTGTCTGCCTTAGTGAAATGTAAATCTTGATTCTGCCTCAATGTCCTTAGCGCTGAAGAATCTTTTTTGGACAAATTCTGTTGTGAAAAAGATGTGTAAGAAATTTTAGATAAGTCTTGTTTGACCAAAGTTTCAAACGTATCAATTATTTTGTGTGTAGTAGGAGATGTAAAAGTGCTTTTTGGTTTAAATTCAAGATACTCAACTTCTGATACTGGTGCAGTTGCAGCATTACAAATGGAAAAAAAGTACCGAAGTCGTAGCTTTCTCGTGAATTTATACAAAGCAATTTCTGCATCTAGAGGTCTAGAATGAAACGTGGGTACAAAAGAACTACCCTTCTCTAAACCAGCCAATTGATGTTGTGATAATTTAACTGAAGAGATGTTAACAACTAGTGTTTCTTTTGGCGTTGTGCTCTGCCTGATTTTATCAAATCGGTGGCCTCTGCGAGTTTGTTTACCTCTGGTGTTGTGTGCGTGGGAGGGTTGTTGGCTGCAGGACTTATCTCCAAAAAAGACACTTTAGGGATATTAGAAGCACCAAGTGTGCTCTCACTCATTGTGGCTGATGTGGATGGTGCTGCAGGCGCTGGAGGACGACTAAGCTGAGTGTCAGTAAGTGAAACTAAACTTTCTTCAGATGATGTTGTGCCCGGTTTTTCCACCCGCGTTTTTGCGCATACACCTCCGCCCAAGTATAGACTTCGTCTAACTTATAATCTATTGTATCACGACGGAATTTTCTTATTTTTCGTTCGTGAATTTCTTTAGCATAAATATCTAATTTTATGTTGATCTCATTTAAAGTTGATGCCCATTCTTCAGCTTCCATTCGAAGGGTTAGTGCCTCTTGTAATTCTTTTATTTCTGACTCTAAGCCTACTAATACCTGTGAAAGTTCTTCTACAATAAGTAAAATCAAGTCAAGGGAGCATTTGTTGAGGATCGCAAACCATTTTTCCATGAATTTTTTATTCATTTTAAAAAAGATTCTTCAGCGCTAAGGACATTGAGGCAGAATCAAGATTTACATTTCACTAAGGCAGACAAAGGTGGGCATTTGTTGTTATGGATCGCAAAAATTATGAAGATGAAATTCATACCATGCTTCTTGACACTAATACTTACCTTCCACTCCCTGACGACCCAACTAATTCCTTCCAAGAAACTTTGAGTGCCATTCTGACTCAGGCAATTGAAATGGGGTGGATTACCCAAAAAACTAGAGATTATTTGTGGACGCAATATCCTCGCAGACCGAGGTTGTATATGCTTCCAAAAATTCATAAGCAACTTTTGAATCCTCCCTTAAGGCCCATTGTATCTGGTTGCGGATCAATTCATGAACCGCTTGGTAAATATCTTGATTTTTTTTACAGCCGATTGTTCAATCTTCCAGTTCGTATTTGCGAGACACCACTCACCTTTTGAACGTTTTGAAAGAAGTTCAATTTTTTGATGGAGATGAAATTTGGTTATGTACTATTGACGTTGTGGTATTGTACACGTCAATCCCTCATCTTGAAGGAATAGAGGCCATAGAATGGGCCCTTCTTAATCACGATGTTTCCCAAGCGAATAAAGTCTTTTTGCTTGAGCTTTTACATTTTTGCCTGTTCCACTGCTATTTCTCATGAAGGATCATTACTATACTCAAACTAACGGAACTTCGATGGGGTTTTCAGGGGTGCCTAGTTATGCCAATATCTTTATGGAAAAATTTGAGACTGATTTCATTCTTTCTGACAATGAATGGTTACGTCATTTAAAAGTCTATCGCCGATACATCGATAATATTTTTATAATTTGGCAAGGGAGTCGTGAGCATCTAACAGCATGTATTTTGAAACTTAATGACATCAATCCCAGAATCCAGTTCTCACACACCATTGATGCGCAACACATATCATTTCTTGATGTGAACATAACTCGTCAGGGTGACCTTATCACTACCAGTGTCTTTCAGAAGAAGACTGATCGCAATAATGCTCTGCTTTTTCAGAGCTTCCATCCTCAATCGTTAAAGCATCATTTACCTTTTTCCCAATTTACTCGCATTAAACGAATTTCATCAGATCCGACTCAGTATGCTTTGAGCATACATGATTACAAAGAAAAATTTGTGGCTAGGGGTTACCCCAAACACATCATTGATCAAGCAGAAACAAGAGCTGTCACTTTGGATAGAGACACTTTACTTCAGAAGACCCACAAACCACAGAATGCGCGCAGGGAAGTTTTTGTTTCCACATTTTCTTCTACTGCTCACCAAATTAAACAAATAGTGCTTAAACGGTGGGATCTCTTACAATCAGAAATTGAATTTCAAGGGTTGTTTTCCGATCCTCCAATTTTCGCCTACAAACGTTCCAATAATCTAAAAGAAATATTGTCAAAACCTTTAGATGTCCCTACAACCAAACAAAGGTATGAACAAATGTTTTAATTGTACACATTGTAATAATGTGATGGTTGGCACCACCATTGCTCACCCACGTTATGGAAGGCAAATCAAGTTGAAATTTTCCGCAAACTGCAATAGTCATCATGTGATTTATGTAATTAAATGTCCTTGCAGTTTGTATTATGTTGGGAAAACAGAAAGATGTTTGCGTACTCGTATTACTGAACACAAGAGTCGGATTCGCACTAACACTCTAAGTTCACCTTTGCACAACATTGGTTAGCGCAAAAACATGCCATTTCTCAATTGAAATTCAGTGTTCTAGAACTGGTAAAGGTTCAACCAGACAAAGACATGACTCAATTGTTGTCACAAAGAGAAACTCATTGGATTTGGTTTATGGAATCATTATATCCGAAAGGACTCAATGACAAATATGAATTATCTTGTTTCTTATAAATTACCCTGCCTCTTGTGAATTGGATGCCCTTTATATTCATGTCAGTCTCTTTTTATGTCATATTTATTTCATATTTTACATGACATGTACTGCATGTTTTGTTGTGGTTTTGGCATTGTCTGAGATTATGTTGTTGTACAGCTGTATCATGATGTTAGGTATACATTAGAATCTGTTTCTTTAACACATATGCTGTTTTTCACACTGTTCGTTTAAGTGATGTATCAGTTAATGTTATGTTTTGTAATGATACGATCTGCATTTATGTGGTGTATTTTCTCTAGTCTTTTCTCTGTCTTTATTATTTTTTTCATTTTCCAATCCTGTTTGGTATGGAATCAGAATTTCTATTAATTATTTTCTTGGTATTTTTAATTTTATTTTTGGCACGTTTTTAGGTTTTATTTAAGATGGGTTATATTCATCACGTCAATTCATCGCGATTCACAGTCAATCACTTTCAAACATTGGTGCATGCACTTGAGTCCGCTTTCTACCTCTATGTTTTTTTCACGTATAAGCGGGTCATGCCGTGTTGCACGTTTGCGTCCTGTATGGATAGTTTACCTTGCGTCTGACTTCTAGTTGGTTTCGCGTTACGCTACACGGGTAAGGATTGTGGTTGTGATTCTTCTTTTTTCGTGATTAACCAGATATTGAAATACACGAGCTTACTGCTGTTTTCTACTTTTACAGTTGCATCGTTAGAGAAAGATTTTGCTTGAAAATCGTCTTTTAGTTCTTGTGCTTCTGTTGAGGGTAAGCCCGCATTTTTTGGGATTTAGTTGTGCCTGTAAGGTTTTGGCAATCAACGCTCACGACCACTTATTTTATCTTTAGATTACCTCAGGAACGTTTTACACGAGCACTGTATTTTTGTTAGTTTTGTGGATTGGAAAGGTACGTTTTGATTCATGGACTTTATGTTTACTTTGCACGTTAGGTTCACGCCGATTGGAGGTGGTGGTAGTCTTTTCTCTTTCTTTTTTCTTCTTCTCTGGTTTTGTCGTTAGCCACTTGGTTTTTGAGGACAGGCATGTAGTCCTAGTATCACATGTTTCTTCTGTTAATTTACTAGTGCGTCTACAGTTGGTTACTTTATGGGTTTTCAGTTTTGGCTATCGCTTTGCCCCCTCTTGTGAGCTCTTGCATTTATTCAGACTCTAATTTTCTATAAAGCCTTGTAAATATTAACTTTATGCTAGTTGTAATTTGTTTACATTATGATTTTAGATTCCCCTGAGGAAGGGCTTTGTGACCAGCCCGAAAGGCATTGGGATCTTTTTTTGACCGTTTTGTTTGAACAAGAAGAATTGTATTTGAACATCTATTTTAAGTTTGGATATTCGTCATCTGCTGCATATGAAATTAAAAGCACAGTCATCTAAGAACATTTGGCTGCAAGTTTTTTATGGAAGAACTTAAGCATTGTTTTCTCCTGTAATATCTCATTGTTGACATTTGGATGATTACTTTAAAAGATTGATAATGTATGATTAGGATTTATGTTTACTTTAGTACACTTGGATAAGTGACTTTCATAGTAGTGCACTGATCTCTCCCAGTCACCACTGGGATATTCATTGTTCTGTTCGAAATTAAGTGGTCTGCAGAAGCCACTTTTGAAGTGCACACTATTACAAGATTCGTTTGGTTAATTTGTATTATTGTTACATTTATTAGTTTAATCTGAGTGCATGTATTGTTGCTTCAAATATCTTCATATTTCTATTATATGGCATATCCACACTTAAAAGAATGCTGATCCTGCATTGCTTCATCAACAAAGTTACTATTAATAAGAATAAAATGAAGACTGTCATCTTCAGTCGTAAAATCAAAAAGAGATGCCTATGGCAAAAGGATAATATTAAACTGCAATGTGTTTCTTCCTATAAATATCTGGGCATTTGGTTTAATGAAAGAGAAGAAGCCAGATGACACTGTTATATGGGGATATGTGGCCCTTAGATACATTGTCGACATTGCTAAGTTAGCATGAGTTTTGCTTGTCCTATACTGCTGCTTTTGCGCAAGCGTCTGCTAAGAGTTTGTTTTCGCGACACTTTGCCTCTGCCCTGTACATGATAACAGATTGTTTTTCACGTTCTCAGCTTTCCCTTCAATTCTGTCTGAACATAATGTGCAAGGTCGATCAACAATGTCTCTTGTTATTCTGTTCTGGTCAGTCCCTATTACCTAGACAAAACATGTTACCAACAGCTGCAGTATGGAAGAATCGAGCTTTGATATAGCGTTGTTGCATGTTTTTGAAACACACTCGAAGAAAGCCGTTCCATGGAGCTGAGCTCTGCTGTTCCTATGATGTAAACCTTTGCGTTTAGGCTTTCAGGTAGGGGGTCTGCTAAAAACGCCTAGAGATCTTCAGTTATATAAAATAGCTTCTTACTACCAAGGGGAGGGTGATTAGGCCCAGTTATTTTGCCTTTTTCACAGTCTTTATAAAATGACGACTCCTTTTGTATTCTATGGTATTGTAACAATGCTAATGATGCTAGCTTTATGCATTTTGCTGCTGGTCGTGGTTTGCATACTGTTTTACGAATCACTATAGTCAAAATAAACATTTTGAACTTATTTAGTGACTCTGATTATTCTTATTGTGGACAAGTACGTGAGAGCGAAAGATTGTCTTGTTCCCGCGAATCTGAGGTGAGTCGGGAGTGCTCGTGTTCTGGGTTGTCTAAACATTCGTAGCTTCTTGATATTTGTAGGAGACCGAATGAGACACTATTGCTAGTCGGTTGGGATTTTAGGTACTAAGGTGATAGGAGGTTCACCCCTATTTACTGAGGTCCTGTTTTCTTGTGCATAGTTCTGTGTATGAGCAGAATCCCCGCAACATGGCACCGCCAACGTTTGGTCTGGTTCTTATCTGCGAGACGCTTGAGTAGTGCTCGTACTGGTCCACAATACCCTCACTTCTGTTTCCGGAGACAGCTGTGACGGAGTAACCTCCTATATTGACAATTTTATAAGTTTATTCAAGCTTGAAGTTTTAAAAGGTATTTCTTTTCATATAACCCGAGTTTGCGCTGCCGCTCTTTAAGTTGTTCTACTGTCTTCTCCATAATGGCTGTAGTTGACATTCCGGCTCATAGCAGAACCGCGCTGAGGGCGCACTTGACTCGTTATGCAGTCCCTGATGCTGGGGCCGCGCTTATTTTCATGGTAGAAGCCGATCCGGCTCACCAGTTTGAAGTCTTTTACTCTAGGGTCACCTTACCGGTGGTGGATAGAACTGATGATATGTTTCATACATATACACCCACTGCCGTTCCTCAGCAGTATCAGCCTTATAGAGCTCTTGAGATTCTGCTTACAGCTTGGCAACACCGTATTTGGTTTAATGGCGCCCTTCCTCACCCATTAACGGCAGTCCGTTTAGGCCCTTTATCCGTAGATGGGGCCACATGGCCAGTTTTGGCTGGGTTTACCCCACACCCACGTGCTTTTACAACTGCAACTCTGGCAGAGCTCTGCATCTTACATACATCGTTAGTACGCGTATATAGAGCGGTAATACAGTACGTAACCCGCACCGTCCATGTGGGACCACCTGGCGCTGCTGTACAACCTGCGGGTCCTGGTGGCGTGACCATCAGTCCCCTTATGGTTAATGCTGTCATGGGCAAACGCCCACAGAATAAGGATGAATTTCCTTATTGGCTTGCCGAGAAATTTGGACAGATAGAAGCTGTCTTCCCTAATACAACTCCTGTGGAGAAACACAGGATCTTAACTATTAGTTTACCCAAAGACTTAATTCCCGAATTGGCTGATTGTAACACCTGGGGCAGGGTGTTCGCAGCAGTATATTCTATGTGTTTCGGCACTCCCTCCATGACCGTACTCCCCTCTGTGATTAAACGCGTTCAAGATGAACACGGAGCCAAAGCAGCTGTCAAGCTGGGGATGAGACTGGTAGGAGTGTTCGACGTGGTTGCTGATATGATCCTTGCGAATGTCAAGGGCGATGCCGTTAGCTTTCAAGTAGCAAACCGCTTAGAGGCGGCCGCGGAGGCTGACAAAACACGAGAATTACCTGAGATTATTGCGAAGGCTTATAAAACCATAGGCCGCAATAGTCTGGGAAATAAGCCTACGACTCAAACACAAACGCAGTCTCAACATCAACAGAAAGCCCAGCCTGATAAGGATGGGCGCCCTTTCTTTCCTAAAAAGAATTGGCAAAGAAATAAGAAACAGGGTTCCCAACAGCAGAAGCAGGGTTCGCGTGCCAGTTCACCGACCCCTGAAGCTTCTGAACGTACTTATGACTTGCGCGATCGCACTAAAATTAAGTCTAATGATAGATTTCAGGTTCCTGATCAGCGTTCTCCTCGTTCTTTACAGGAAATATCAGGCTCTAAAGCTGGTGGAGGTGATCGCCAGGATCGGGGTACAAGTCAACCTGTGTCACAACCTCGTGAACAGCCTCGACAATTTGAAGTCAAGGACAAGCAGGGTGATTTCCCTCGTACCCGACCTCCTTTTCAAAAGAAAATGGTTGCCGCATTAACAGCGAGATATGCCACAGACGGTAAGGATGAGACTCCTGGATTGGACATGTGCAGTGACTCTGCTCGACAGCGCGGCAGAAGTTACCATAGTCAGGGAGGCTCTACGTCCCCGTCTGGATGTGACAGCAACTGACACATTTGTTACAATTGAGACTGCGGATACCCGGATTGCCCCCCCCCGGATAGACTCTACGAAGTCCTTTTCCAAATTGAAGGTGATATACTGCGTCCCATTAAGGTGGTTTTCTGGGAGCATTTAACCACTACATATGTCATTTTATTGGCGGAGAAAGATTGGCCTCCACCCTTTGTGTTAGCCTCTTCTAGAGGGGAAGATGTGCTACTTCCGAGTTTTTCCTGTTGTGTCCTTGAGGACCGCGCACAGGCTTACGCAGAGGAGTGGGCTTTGGCCTTAGCCCCAGCGGTGTATCGCAATCAGGTGGGTTGGGAAGTTGATTCGCCAGCTCATGAAATACCGTTGCGCTCTATGCCAAAACCTCAACCTCAATATCCCATCAAACGTGAAGCAAAAGCTTCGGTTTGTGACATTCTAAGACAATTGGAGTATCAGGGGGTAATTGAGTCATGTACATCACCTATGAATAATCCTCTCTTTACTGTCCCTAAACCCGATGGTTCCTTTCGGATTGTATTGGATTATAGAAATTTTAACAGCCATTGCCGCACCTTTGCGGTGCAGAACACACACAGCTCGGCGCTGGTGAATAATATTGTTCGTAAAATATACAAGACGACACTTGACATTTCCAATGGTTTCTACAGTCACAATCTTGACCGTGCGAGTAGTGACCTGACAGCATTCAGTGCCGTCGGAAATCAGGTATAAGAATAGCCCTGGTGCATTTGCGGCACGCATTGCGTCTTTGTTGCATGACATTGACCCTGAGGCCTTGTCGTACGTTGATGACATCTATTTGACTGACGACGACCTCGCCCCGCATCTTGACCGAGTCGACCACATAATATTGTCTTTTGCCGACTACGGTTATAAGTTCAATTTTGCAAAGTCACACAATGCCCATCTGGCAGTGCTCTTTTTGGGCTATGAGCTCAATAACGAGGGAAAGGGTTTAGCGCCTTACTTCCTAGAGAAATGTGCACATTTGCAACCACCTTCTTCATTGAAAAAGTTACAATCCTTGCTGGGTGTTTTGAATTTCGGGAGGACTTACATTCCCGATTATGCCCAGTGTATCAAACCGCTTTATGCGTTGATACAACCTAAGTTTTCATCTGCCAGCTGGCTTCCGGAACATTCTTCCGTTCTACAGTCTTTGCAGGCGGATTTGCTTGCGACTAACTTCTTAATGACTCGTGATAACACCACCAACCTGGTAATACGTATCGTTTCTGGGGCAGTAGGTTTCACGTACTTAACATTCAATGAAGGAGACACAATACCTATTGCATACAAATCACACCTGTACACTGCGGCTGAAATGCGTTTTTCCTCTGTTGAAAAAATCTTGACGGCAGTGCAGATGGCGATTCTAAAGGAACGCTCACTGGCGCAGGGCAAACGCATTCTTATGGTCACCCCCTTCCCTGCTTTGGAAGCGGTGACTAAAGCAAGTGTACTGAACTCGAAGGCATTACACCCACGTTGGAATCAGTGGGCTACTTCTTTGACGTCTTCGGATGTCACGTTTGTCTTTGATCCATCACTTCAGACTCAGGAGTTTTTACAGTATGAATTTGTTCATCCGCCTCCTTTGTCGCTTCTTCCTCTGAGTGAATACAAATGCATCATTTATACCGATGGCTCGGCGCAACCGGCCACGGGTTCCAAACATGCTTATTCAGCAGCTTGCGCTATTGTGGCTGGCTCCATTGAAGATAGAGAGTTTAAGTCTTCCATTGTGCACACACAGGCACTTGGGGACTGTACGGCGCAATTGGCGGAGCTGTGTGCTCTTGTTCTAGCTTTAGAGTTTGCTGATCCTCTTGTGAATACCCTTATTGTGTGCAATTCGTACTATTGTGTCCAGTCGTTCAATGACAACTTATTCTTTTGGTCTCAAAATGATTACTGCAATTCTAAAGGCAGCGCAATTAAGCATAAAAAGCTTTGGGTTCGAGTGGCAGATCTTAAACAACGTCTGCCTCTCACATGTTATTCACACTCTTGGCCACCAGCATGTCGGAACGCACGCTCTTGGTAATTCTTTGGCTGATGAAGCAGCCAAGTCTGCAGTAGCCACGTGTTCCGTAGCAGCAGTTACAAGATCTATGACTAAGATTGATAATGAGATTCTGGCAGCGGTCGCTGCAACTAGGGAGGGAGGTAATTATCCTGCAGGTTTCCCTTCTAAGTACTCTTATCATGTAACTCCCGAACAGGTTCCTTAGGCTAACATTCCTTCGGTTGGGGATCGGCTGATTCCCAACTCTGACCGCAGACAAGCTTTGATCAAGGCCGCACACGAAGGCATTGCTTCGGCCCATGCTGGTGTGTCGGCAACAGTCTCTATTCTTCAGCAACGTTACTGGTGGCGTGGTTTATATAAACAGACTCGTAACTATGTTCTTTGCTGCGATGTTTGTCAACAAATCAAACCTTCTACGGTCCCACGTCCGCCACAAACTCAGTTATGTATTTCTAATAGACCTTTTGGCTGTGTCTATCTTGATCACTGCGGTCCTCTTTCTTCTGATACTGCATACAAGTATATCTTGGTTGCGGTTGATTCGTGCACTTGATTCCTGTGGGTCTGGCCACAACGTAGTGCTGACGCTCGAAATGTCATCAGGGATTTGCGTGTCTTTATCGGGATGTTTGCCTGTGGTACCTTCCATTCTGACCAAGGTCCAGCGTTTGCCTCTAAGGCTTACAAGGATGCGATGAAGTCGTTGGGGGTACAGGTGCAGTTTTCGTCTCCATACAGGCCTGAGGGCAATTCAGTTGTGGAGCGAATGAACCGTGACTTAAAGCAGTCCTTGACAGCTAGAGTCTTAGGTACTGGCAGGGACTGGCTGTCCCACTTGTATGGGGTCCAACGTGCACTAAATAATCTCCCTAGAAGATCTCTGGGTGGGCGGACCCCTTACCAAATGCTCTTTGGCTTTCACATGTTTGTTCCTGACCTTGATGGTCTAGACATTGTGGCGGCTGCCTCTAAGTTTGACGTAGATAATCATTCTGCTATGTTACAGGACCTACAAAAGGCACGTGATACTCTGGCAACTGAGCATTTACCACCTTCGCCTGCTGATTCACTACTGAATCCTGTTACCGGTTGGCTTCTTAAAATTGGGGATCTGGTGAGAGAGAAGATTGAACACAAAAAAGAATTTGGTCCCTCATACCGGGCTCCAGTTTCAGTACTTGGACTGAAGGGTACTCGTACAGTCATTCTACCACTGTTGCCAGGTCGCAAAGACAACAGGTACATCTCAGTGGACCATGTCAAGTTACACCGTGTGGCCGATTCTGAATAGTGTGACACCTGCAGTTTCGTGCACCGCAATTTCCTTAGCGCCATTGCCTTTGACTTCATCTGCTGCCACAAGGATGTCTGCTCATATGATATACACTGTAATTGATCTTCAACCTTTACGACAATCCTCTTCTGCGATGGATATTGTGTGCCCTATTCCGGCTATTGATTCCATGAGTGAGCTGCCATCAAGCCCACGGGTACGAATGGACGATTCAGCACTTTCGCCTTTGCTTGCAAGTCCAGTGAGTGCCTGTGATGAGGGTCAGGCACACCTTTCTTCTGCCGCATCCTCCTCATCATCCAGTTTGTCTGATTCACCCCCGTCTAAATTGCGTATTTTTTACTCCTGGTTCAAAAAGACATACTTCGTACCCCCATGGACCTACATTTGGTTGCTGCTGATCCTGATTTTCCTCTTCATGTCAATTTGATTTGTGACAGTGTTCTTTTTGCTCATAAATGGCCATTATCTCCCTGAACGCTCTGCAGTACGAATGGTCGATGGAACATTGGCTCCTCACACATCGTCCCATGTCATGAAACGTGACCAGTCTTTTGTGAACATTTCGGCTTTCCCTGTTCCTGATGGTATAGTTTGGGACAAAGTTGCTTACGAAACTCATGGCCCGACTGAGGTCCTTCGAATTCCATACGTGTTTCGCGTCTCATTAGGAGATGTGGTGACACGGGACATACATTCGGATGATTGGGATGTGCAGGCAGTTCATGCATTGTTTTCAGATTTAAAATATTATGCTGCCTTTGATGCTGAAGATTTGTATTTAAATTCTGCCAATTATGGTGATCTCTTTTGCTATCAACATTATGGGCATCATTTTTTACACAAAACCAACACGATGAGACCTGTTTTTAATTTTACCCAATGGGAACATTGTCCAACTCCCTTGGAAGGGAGTTCTAAAACTCTTAGACAAAAGTTCACCTATTTTTCAGATTATGATTTGACTAATCCTGGATCCTATTTTTTTAGGCTTCAAAAATCCCCTACATCTAAGTACCTGTTATCACACACTAAATTGATTTACGCCAACTTGTTTAGAACACAGTTGGCCACACACAGTAATGACCATTGGAAACAGGCTATAGATTTAAAGTCAATCTGGGGCACGAAGCCATGGCAGGTACAGGGCACTGAGGCTTTACATCGTGCCTGCCTGATCCAGACTCAATTGTTATTTTTAAATGAAACCATTTACCAATCAACCTGTTATGGCCTTGCAACTACCAAAAACCTGAATACCCCCTCCATTCCTTCGTTAGCTGAATATGACAATTGGCGGTTACATACTAACTACACCATTGACGCTTTGCAGGCTCTCCTTCGAAATGCCTCCTTTAACGTTTCTGAGGTTGATTCATCAGGTTGTTTGGTGTGGCAAACTAATGCAAATGCATGCCAATTGCGTTTCTATAATATTACACAGGGTTTTATTCGGACTAAGCCTGACCCTCGTTATCCAACTCATCATTCTGTAACTACATACTCGGTAGGTAAATTGTGCCAGCAGTGGTTAGAACACTCTACCCTGGCATCTGTGAAACAGCACCTTTCCCTCCTATCGAACAATATAAATCTGGCTGATTTTCTCCTGGGCCCACGCAATCCAAGGGCCAAGCGATTTATTTATGCCGCTTATAATGAAATTTGGAAACTTTTACAGATGGAAGCAGCCTTCAGTCTGCGTCAAATTGATCAGGCTAATTTGGAAAAAGCCCTTGGTGTAGTGGACAACAGCATTAACACACTTTCTTCACGCATTTACACCTTAGACAATATTGTTTCTTCTGTAATAGATATTGTGCAAAGTGATATTTCTGTATTATATCATGGTCAGAATCAGTTACGGTCGGTCATGCAATTTGCTTGGACGTTGCAGACACTGAAAATGGGTAAAGTGCCTTGGGATTATTTGAATGCCACTGCTTTATTTTTGCCTTTTAACCTGACTGATAAACAGAGGTTTATGTCCATGAAAGATGCTGTATACACGCGGTTACATATTGAACAATTGGAACCTTTACCGTTTTCCGTAGCGGAAACGGACTCTGCTGTGTGGTTAATTCATGGGGTTATCGCTTTGCCCTTTTCGCTTTTTCATTTTACATCATGTATGCAACACTTTCCTGTTGGCCGCTTTGAACCACTTGGTAGTGCTTTTCTGCATGAATTATGGTCCCTGCCCTTTGCTTATCGGTGTCTGAGGGAGGATAAAGAGGTTTTCCTTACAGGGGAGGAATGTGATTCGACAGTGGGTCACTCTCTTGTATGCAAACATGTTAAACTGCACGGCGAGTGTAACGTGTCAGCACCGAATCTAGCTTGCTTTTTACGGGGGACCCCAGTACCATCCATCACGCCTGTCTTTACATTGCTTACTAACGGCAGCGATCTCATTTTAAACAATCAAGACTGCTGTGGTTTGTGGGCGGGAGTCCCATACTTGGTAACAGTTTCCCAGCGAGTAATTTGCTGTTGCAATGTCCTTTTCCCAACCCCGCAGGGGAGTTTAGATTCTTCGCTTTGGCCTTCCATTCCAACTTTGAAAACAGAGTTCAACAAGTTGAGCAGGCTCAAAGCCCTTTTATTCCAACAAGAGGTGGCCCTCACTTCTGTCCGTGAAACATTCAGATTGCAGGTGCCTCGGACCTGCAATACAGTCCCTTCTTAACACTAACCTCCCACTTCATTTTGGGGAACTAATTCACCAAATATTTAATGCATCTGAGACGACAGGCCTTGCACATTTTTTTTAAATGTGAGGGATCTGGCCTGGTCTCTTCCTTTCAAACTATATTCGGGGTAATACCGGCTTTTATTCATTCTATATTTTTCAGCGTTTTCGGAGGGTTCCCCTTGATATTGGCGCTGGTGTCCTGCTTCTCCTCCTTGTGCTTCGTAATGGATGCTCACTTTGTGGCTCTGCACAAGCCGGCCCGGCTACAGCTGTACCGTAATCGCCTATATAAGGCTTTTGGATGCTTGCCTTTAGCAACGCTTGGCGTAAGTTACGACTTGACATTCCGCTTTGCCTATTTTACTTGCGTGCAGCCAGTGCTTAATTGCAAGAGATGTCATTTCTCCTGGGCAAAGGAACTTTGCTTATCGAACACATGGTGTCCAATCCCTGATTTCAGCCGGTTGATGGGTCCCTTAGAGGCGCATGACGAGGCTTGCTCTGTGGATGGTCAAATGACGCGTGCAGCTTTACTTGGAATCTTGGATCAATGGGATATCTGTGCGGCTGCACAGACTTTCCTACAACGAAGTTTCATTGAATATCACGCCAGTTTCCCATTTCTACTTTTGGATGCTCCTGCTTGTGAGGAACATGATTGTTCCTTCGACTTACTAAACTGGATGTCATCGCTTTTTTCTACCAATGACAAGGATGAACTATTGGAAGGAATTGTATTCCTTTGCACCCAAACCTTCATGGATTGACTACTTGGGTCATCCCTACTCTGCTGTCTGGAATACAGACTCTTTTTTCCAGCTCAAAGTGCCTTTAGCTTTTTCTTCAAACTTTCCCTTTTTTCTCCGATTTTTAAAAAAAATTTTTTAGAAAGTCCCTCACCAATATTCTAAACACTGCCTGACTTTTGAACTCTGTTTTTGTTCTTCTGTCTATGTCCTACTGACTTACATGGGGGAGGGTGTTATATGGGGATATGTGGCCCTTGGATACATTGTCGACATTGCTAAGTTAGCATGAGTTTTGCTTGCCCTATGCTGCTGCTTTTGCGCACGCCTCTGCTAAGAGTTTGTTTCGCGACACTTTGCCTCTGCCCTGTACATGATAACAGATTGTTTTTCACGTTCTCAGCTTTCCCTTCAATTCTGTCTGAAAATAATGTGCAAGGTCGATCAACAATGTCTCTTGTTATTCTGTTCTGGTCAGTCCCTATTACCTAGACAAAACATGTTACCAACAGCTGCAGTATGGAAGAATCGAGCTTTGATATAGCATTGTTGCATGTTTTTGAAACACACTCGAAGAAAGCCGTTCCATGGAGCTGAGCTCTGCTGTTCCTATGATGTAAACCTTTGCGTTTAGGCTTTCAGGTAGGGGGTCTGCTAAAAATGCCTAGAGATCTTCTGTTGTATAAAATAGCTTCTTACTACCAAGGGGAGGGTGATTAGGCCCAGTTATTTTGCCTTTTTCACAGTCTTTATAAAATGACGACTCCTTTTGTATTCTATGGTATTGTAACAATGCTAATGATGCTAGCTTTATGCATTTTGCTGCTGGTTGTGGTTCGCATACTGTTTTATGAATCACTATAGTCAAAATAAAAATTTTGAACTTCTTTAGTGACTCTGATTATTCTTATTGTGCACAAGTACGTGAGAGCGAAAGATTGTCTTGTTCCCGCGATTCTGAGGTGAGTCGGGAGTGCTCGTGTTCTGGGTTGTCTAAACATTTGTAGCTTCTTGATATTTGTAGGAGACCGAATGAGACACTATTGCTAGTCGGTTGGGATTTTGAGTACTAAGGTGATAGGAGGTACACCCCTATTTACTGAGGTCCTGTTTTCTTGTGCATAGTTCTGTGTATGAGCAGAATCCCCGCAACAACACCAGGCAACAGTGAAAAGTGAGGCATTCTCTTTAGCTCCTTGTTCTTCCAGTTAAGCAGCAACTGTCTGGACCTTCGCTACCTCCCATTTTATGATAATTCCTGTCAAGCATTTCTGGGCACATTCTTATGCTGGAACTATGTAGCACAATGCCTTACCTGTAAAATGCTGTCCAGTCTGTCTGATGCCATGAAGCAAGCTCAGGTACAAATAGGGCCTGATTCACAAAAGTAAATATACTAGCTTATATTTACTCAGACACTTAGGTGTAACTCTCTGCTTTTTTGTTATTCACCATTTCAGAGCAGAAATTTACACCTAAGGAATGTAGGAGGCAGTGGAGCCTCCAACAACAGAATTTACGAGTATAAAGTTACTCATAACATTTTACCTGTTGGTGGAGATTTCCCTATGAGAGAGTATTGAAAATTTTTTACGTTTATTATTCTTTAAACAAACGAATAAAAGTATGTTAATGTACGATACAAATGCAAATTAATAAAGAATATTTATTATTAAAGTGGAAATTTAAAAATAACATTTTAGAGCACACTAACTCATAGAATGTAATGTATATTAAATAATAACATTTACAAATATTAATTACATTTATAATTATGATTTGCAAACAATAATTTAAAAAATACTCACCCTTACTAACAGTTTTTTTAAATTTAATATTTAGCAATCTTAATCCTTATATATTTCATTTTTTATGTTTTTAAAAAGTTTAATTTAATTCTTTTTAAATGAAGTTATCTTAACTTTTTAATTAAAAAATAAATTAAAAAATAATTGTATCTCGACAAATATATCTATATTATAAATAGGGCTCCCGGTTTTATGGTATTTATTTTTTTAACATTTCCGTCAGGATTCATCCATATTTATTTTTGGGCCATTTTATCTGTATATATCCATATTTATTTTGTGTTTTGCGTATAAATGAAGTTGTAAAACTGTACATTTCCATATTTATTTAACTGATAGAAACGCACTCATACTTTGATGGATGGTGTTTTAGCTATTTAGGCTGCCAAATATTACATAACAGTACATCCACTGGTAAATACTAGCATTATACCACAAATGTATATTGACACCACTGTTCCCAATAACATGCGCGCATGCGCGCGAGCGCACCTCTATTACCTGTAGCGTGCAGTGCTGTGTGTGGAGCGCGCACACACACAGCACATCCAGCTAGAGCGTTCGCGCCGCTGCTTTTAAAAAGCGAGCGGCGCGAAAAACGGGTGTTTCCCGACAGAGCGGCGGAATAGACTCACGTCAATAAAAGGCGAGGGAGCGGCAGGTAAGTCTTGGGCACTTGGTTTCTTCTTTTATATGTAGAGCCCGGCTGCGGTGCCTACTGTGTGCTTTTGTTTAAGTATTCATGTTAATTGCAGCGCCGTCACGAGCTGCGATTAACATGAATACTTTAACAAAAGCACACAATCTGCCCACAGCCGCGCTTATGTAACAAAAAAAATTCAGCAAGTCTGCAACCACGGCGTGTAAAGCTCACGCCGTTTATGTAGACTTGCTGAATTTCTCTTCTTAACAGAGCTGGGCTGCGGGGTGATTGTGTGACTTTGTTAAAGTTTTCAGGTTAATTGCAGCTCCAGACGGGCACTGCGATTAACCTGAAATCTTTAACAAAGGCATACAATCACCCCGCAGCCCAGCGCTGTTAAGAAAAGAAATGCAGCAACTCTACAAACACGGCGTGAAAAGCACATGTCGTGATTGTAGACTTGCTGAATTTCTCTTCTTAATAGAGCTGGGCTACGGGGTGATTGTCTGATTTTGTTAAAGTTTTCAGGTTAATTGCAGCTCCAGACGGGCGCTGCGATTAACCTGAAATCTTTAACAAAGGCCCACCATCACCCCTCAGCTGCGCTTTATTAAGAAAAGAAATGCAGCAACTCTACAAACACGGCGTGTAAAGCACACGTTGTGTTTGTAGACTTGCTGAATTTCTCTTCTTAATAGAGCGCAGCTGTGGTGTGATTTACACTTTTCTGTGCTTGGCATAGTGTGCCACCTGACTTGTATTTTCCTGTTTCTGTCATTGCATCCAGATATATGATACAACAAGTAACATCATACCCAGGGCTTTAAGTGGGATGAAAAAACTGGGGGGGTCTCGCAAAGGGGGTGGCCAGTGTAATCAAGGGCGTGGCTTTAAGACACATAAGCTAAAAATCTGTACTTAGCATAGTGTACCGCCCGACTTGTATTTTGCTGTTTCTGTTATTGCATCCAGATATATGATACAAGTAGTAACATCATACCTACAAGTAAGGACTATAGGCTTTGTCAATGGTTGTTAGTTGCATAAGATAAATAAGCAGCAACTATGGCTTGTATGTAATATTGAAAAAGCTTCCACTTAAAGCCCTGGTGACACCACGACAATGTTGCTGCGCCTGAGTTTCAAAAAGAGAAGGGAAATCCAGAGAGAAAATGACTCTCTTTAAAGGATTTCCCTTCCCCTACAAGGCTCACCTGGCATGACGTCATGCCCTAACTTCTCTACTAGTGAGAAGTGAGAAGTGTGAGCACGAGCACATCCATGTGCCTACTGTCACTGCAGTCTGGAAAAAAATGGAACGCCTGTGCCAGGGCACAAAACAGAGTCCAATAGAGACCCGTTTCGAGGCCCCCTTTAAAAAACTGCCGGTGCTCTTCACTGGTGAGACCCGGCCCACTTAAAGCCCTGATCATACCTACTATTGACTTTGTAAGTGGTTGCTAGTTGCATAAGATAAATACGCAGCAACAATGGCTTGTATAAATTAAATCCATCTGAATTTGAAAACAGCGAAACTCTCCAGCCATCTTTCTAGTTGTGATGAGGCTGCCAATGACAGACTTGCTTGAGTGTCTGTTATGGTCACGCTGGTAGTACAGTTTTAACAACCCCTTTAGACAAAATGTGACATTTTAACAAGAAGCAGTTTGACTGTTAATGAGATCCCCTTTTTTGTACTTGCATATATTAGGGCGAAAGGGGGTGATCTACTGTACAAAACTCAGCTCTGAAGTTCATCAGGTTAAGCAGACTGTCTTGTGATAGGAGCTTGCCATACATCTAGTAGTGCGGCTTCCATACTGTGGTTGGGACAGAAAAGTGACCAATGGGAATTCAACAGCTGGCTTGCTTCTAAATCTTGTTCAAATTGTAGGGTGATTATTCTTTCCAGGTTTAATGGGGTCAGAGGAAGGAAGAAAGGGGAAATGTATGTGGTATTTCTCTATTTTTTTTATGTAGGTGCTCATTATGGCAAGTTTGAAGAATAGACTAGATGAACCTTGACCCAGTGAGACACTGATGATGGTAACAGTAGTCTCGAGCAGTGGAGGAGCAGAGTCTTTTTTAGGGTCTTAATTATTGTTCTATTATTGTCTTGAGAAACTGACATGTAGAAAGAGTGTGTTTTTTATGCATGATGAGCTGTGACCTGAGCATTCTACGGGACTAGGTGATGTACCAGGCAGTGGCGGCTCCCCCATTGGGGCGTGGGGGTGTTGCCCCACTGCTTTCTCGCAGTGCGAGAAGGCAGAAATATAAATGGTAATAACTACCATTTTATGTTTCTGCCTTCTCGCACGGCGAGAAAGCAGAAGTGCCTGGTTGGGGGTGGGCGGTCCTGCTCGAGGGCAGGGGGGTGTGGCTTGCCCACTGTTGTGCGTACTGACTGTTTGGTCGGCCCTGGGGCAGGGGGGGAGGGCAAGCCACTCCCCCCCTGCCCTCGAGCAGGCACGCCCACTCTCCCTTTTTCTCTATGTAGGCTGCAGCAGGCAGCCTACATAGAGAAAATGGCCCGGCTCGGGCGCTCTCCGATGCGCCTCACCAATCACAATGCTGCCATTGCAGCGTTGTGATTGGCGGAGGGGAGGGAGGGAGGCTGCCTTTCCTGATGACGATGCAGGAATTGGAAAAGGCAGGACGGCGGGAGTCGGATCCATCCCGAAGCTGAGGTGGCAGGACGATAAGTTAAGTTTTATTTTTTTTTTTTTTTTAATTAAACACCAAAGTGATGGTGCAGGTTTTCACAGATCTCTTGTCAGCGTTGTAATGTTGGTCTAAGTTTATATTTTTTTCAAGGATTTGAAAGTTGCATAGCAGTTCAGTGATCACTTTTCTCACCTATAAAAGCCTCTAAGCGCACTGCCCACTCTAAGTCATCCCGTTTCACTTCATCTGAAAGTTTTCTTGTTAATTGCAGCTCCAGACGGGCGCTGCGATTAACCTGAAAACTTTAACAAAGGCACACAATCAACCTGCAGCTGCGCTCTATTCAGAAAAGAACTGCAGCAACTCTACAAACATGGCGTGTAAAGCACACGGCGTGTTTGTAGACTTGCTGTATTTCTCTTCTTAATAGAGCTGGGCTGTGGGGTGATTGTGTGACTTTTTAAAATTTTCTGTGCTTGGCATAGTGTGCCCCGACTTGTATTTTCCTGTTTCTGTCATTGCATCCAGATATATGATACATCAAGTAACATCGTACCTACAACAAGTCAGACTATTGGCTTTGTCAGTGGTTGTTAGTTGCATAAGATAAATAAGCAGCAACTATGGCTTCTATATAATATTGAAAAAGCTTCCACTTAAAGCCCTGGTGACACCACGACAATGTTGCTGCCCCTGAGTTTCAAAAAGAGAAGGGAAGCAAGTGTTAGTGAAGAGAATACTCCAGACAGATGGATCAGTCATTTACACACTTGCAGCTGCCATTTGCTCAGACCTGCATCTTGGTAATATTAAAAATCTTGGCAAGGCCTAACCAGCCTTCCACCCTTCTTAGTTTGTTCAGGTGAGCAAGGTTACATAGAGCAAGCATTTAGAAATGACAAGATGGCAAAAAAGTCTCCTTATAGAACCCCCCCAACGTCGATATGCAGAGACGCTACTTCTGAAGCATTGCCATACCACACTCGCTGTCTTCTCTGACATATCTTTTGTCCTTTTTTCTTCCACTCCCCAGATGCTCTCGCCATCTCCTTATCTTCTTTTTCTTCTTCCTCATATCAGTCCCGCTCCACATTTACCCACTTTCCCCTTCTCCCCATCCCATTCTTGTCTCCATTTCCCTCTCGCTGCCTGTTCTTTGCTTTCTCTCTTACCGTTTTCCATTCTCTGTTCTCCCTCCCAGTTCTCCAAAGCCTCTGGCTGCCTTTCTCTGTCTGTCCCTCTCTTACCAATTTCTTCATTACTCCATTATTGTCATGGCGTGTGTATCCAAATTGCAAATCTGCCTTAAGCCCCTTAACGCGGGTTGTATGTGTGGAAATGCACCGTCTTTTCAGTTTTTTAAGCAAAAGTTTGGAGTGATATTTGGCGCTGCGCACAAGCGCGGTCTGGTTCCTGGCACACATAGCCGTGGCTGCAGCGCACAGAGACCCTACACTGCAGCACACAGAGGAAAAAAATTAGAGGGAACATTGATTGACACATGCTGAAATTTAAAGAAATTTCATCCTGCTTTTTTAATTTCCCATGCTGTCTTTCTGCTCAGCTGTTGGGCTATAATTCATGAAAGACAGCACAGAGAGTCACTTAAAAGCAGCACAATTTTCTGTATGTATCTACTTTTAAAAATAAATGCAGACAGAAAACACATGTTTTTTATTAGTCCTCATTGTGCATCCAAGAAGGGCTAGGAGCCCCGGGGGAGACTCTACCATCTTACTTGCTGTTTTCAGGCTGCCCAGCCTGTATTCGTGTGAGACTTATCTCCGGTACCTCCAGCCCTCCATGCAATACTGACTGAAATTTGGAGTTTTAGATGGAAACTGTTGACCTGACTCCATTTCCAGACTTGTTGCGTTAGATGTCTAATCATTGGACCATCAAATAAAAAAGGGGGGAGGAAAAAAAAAAGGAGAATAAGGGCAACGTTTCATTATTTTCATGTCGTGGGTTATGCCAAAATTCCCATATGGCTACATTTCATTACATTTATATCGTGAGCTATGCCAATATTCCCATATGGCCCAAAACTTTGTTCTCTTAGAGGGACCCCAACTCTGATCCAAACTATATACCCTATGTGATAATAATATCCATTCTTTCAGCTCTGGAGAGTTAGGCCAAATCCACTTCAGGCAAATCTCTCTTCAAGCTAATAAAATTAAAACGAAAATAAGGGATTTTGTGCCATGGTTAATTTTGGGCAGAGTTCCTCCCCATCATATACCCCGAAAATAACAAGAGGCTTACCTTTATCTCATTGCCTATAATTTCAGGCAGGGCCATGCTTAGTTCTTGCCAAAACTGCGCGATCAAAGGGCACTGCCAAAACATATGGACATCATCGACCTCTTCCTTGCCACACTTCTGACCCCTCGGCTCCCCATCTTGGCCAACTTTTTGGTGTACAATATGCCTTATGAACTGTAAAAAAATTATTTTTCTTAAAAGGTGCAGATTTAATCGAAGACCAAAGAAGACCAAAGAAACGACATAGATACTTGCCACATAGAATCTATATCGACGACTGGCAGGTCCTTCTTCCAGATCTTTGACGGTAGCTTGAAGTCATCTTCGCCTGCTTGTATCAACATTCAATACCATTCTGCTACTTCTTTACGCTGAAATATCTTCTTATGTATCTTGTCTTCTAAGACTCCATTATCTTTTCCATCTTTACTTAACTCTCTTGCCCAGCTTGCTAATTGATAGTACTTAAATTTCAAAACATTGCCTTCCGTGATTTCTACCAGCTCATCCCATGGGCATAGGTAATTGTCATTCAAAAGCTGACCCCATTTACGTATACCCCAATCAATCAAAGGTGCCCTTAAGACAGGTCGGTGCGCCCGGAGAGTTCCACACAGGAGCCTGAGTGCTATAATATGGTATTCCCAGGGCTCATCTGATCTGGTACCATATCTTACATGCATCTGCCAGGATCTTAAGTCTTATTTTTTTTTTAAATATTTCGGGTGGCCATACTTGTAGAGAAGAGAATCCCCTCCCATGGGGAGATCCTTTGCCAAGGCTCTCAAAAGCGGAGAGAACGAGGATTTATCCCAAAGCAGTGCTGTAATATTCTTCAGATTAAAGGCACGACAGTATTGATAAAGATCTGGTGATGCAATACCCCTGCGCTCTTTTTTCCTGCGTATTTTGCTCCAGGCAATTCTCATGCCTTTTGCCCTCCAAATAAAACTACTCAGTTCTCCCTGAAACTTCTTGAACCAAGTTGATTTAAACTCCAGACGGATTGTATTAAAAAGAAAAGTGAATTTTGGTAAGATCGTCATTTTCAGAAGCTTAGATCCATCTATAAAAGAGATTGGGAGGGCCCTCCACACTTTAAGCAATTTTTTAGCCTCTGAGGGTACCTTATTGAAATTTACCTGGGCTAATGTCTCAAGATCTTGTACCACCTGAATTCCTAAATATATTATTTCTCGCTTTGTCAGTGGGTTCACAAATTGACTATTCCACTGCATGATTTCAGTTTTCTGATGACTCACCAGGCATCCTGATACTTTCCCAAAATGTTCTAGAATGTTCCATATTGCGGTAAATGAGGCATCAATATCTCCTGTGTAAATCATTTGATCATACGCACAGAGGCCTTCTTCTTTCTCCCAGCCATTAGCAACAAAAGGAGGAATAGCTGTGCTTGCTCTAATCCTATTAGCCAAGGGCTCTATATAAAGGTTAAAGAGCAGGGGGGATAAAGGGCATCCCTGCCGGGCCCCTCTTTTAATATTAATTCTTTTACTTCTAAGATTCCCATTCACTAAGATCTTGGCCATGGGATTTTTATACAGTATGCAAAAACAACAATTGATGGACAGAATGCAGAACAATGTCAAACATTCACCCCAGTACAGAGATCTGGGCCTAAATCCATCGTTTTTTTGCTCACCATGCCATTCCAGTTTGAACCCGGCCATATGCAAATCAGTCTTGACCATGTGCCCAATGGGAACAGTCCAGCCCGAACTGCCAGGCCAGGTCCTCCCTGGACTGGAAACAAGCATCCAAGGACCGGTTTCGGGGTTTCACCCCTCATCAGCCAGGATAGCTTGACTCCAGTGGCATGGAGAGCACGGGACCCACGTCTGGGCATACCCGTCCCACTCGGGGTGACAAATGCAAAAACAACAATTGATGGACAGAATGCAGATCAATGTCAAACATTCACCCCAGTACAGAGATCTGTTTTTTTGCTCACCATGCTATTCCAGTTTGAACCCAGTCATATGCAAATCAGTCTTGACCCTGTGCCCAATGGGAACAGTCCAGCCCGAACTGCCTAAGTTGGCAGGGTATGCCCAGACGTGGGTCCCTTGCTCACTTTGCCACTGGATTCAAGCTAGCCTGGCTGATGAAGGGTGTTACCCAGAAACCGGTCCCAGGATGCTTGTTTCCGGTTCTGGGAAGACCTGGCTTGGCAGTTCAGGCTGGACTGTTCCCATGAGGCAAAGGGTCAAGACTGATTTGCATATAGCTGGGTCTGAACTGAGGTGGCGAAGTGAGCTAAAGAATGATGATGGATTCAACCCAGATCTGTGACTGGGGGTGAGTGTCTGAAAAGTTTCAGTGCTCCGTCCATCGTCTCCTTGTGTTTGCTTTGTTCGCCCTAAGTTGGCAGGGTATGCCCAGACGTGGGTCCCTTGCTCACTTTGCCACTGGATTCAAGCTAGCCTGGCTGATGAAGGGTGTTACCCAGAAACCGGTCCCAGGATGCTTGTTTCCGGTTCAGGGAAGACCTGGCTTGGCAGTTCGGGCTGGACTGTTCCCATGAGGCACAGGGTCAAGACTGATTTGCATATAGCTGGGTCTGAACTGAGGTGGCGAAGTGAGCTAAAGAATGATGATGGATTCAACCCAGATCTGTGACTGGGGGTGAGTGTCTGAAAAGTTTCAGCGCTCCGTCCATCGTCTCCTTGTGTTTAATTTTATACAGTAACCTAACTGCACCCAAGAATGTCTCTCCTAGGTCATAATGATTAATGACGCTATAGAGAAAAGGCAAGTTCACCCTATCTAAGGCTTTAGCTGTGTCAATCATTAGGACTGTCAAGGGGATTCCTTCCTTAGTGGCCAGATCTATTGCCCCTACTAAATCGTGTACTAACTCATGTAATTGCCTCCCCTTAACAAAACCCTTCTGGTCGTTGTGAATCAAAAGCTTCATTATTGGTCCCAGCCTATTTGCCAAAATACGCGTAAAGATTTTATAATCTTTGTTCAAGAGTGAGATTGGCATATATGATTCGCAGGTCTTAGGGTTCTTATTAGGTTTAAGAATTAAATTTATGATAGCTTCATCCCAAGACTGCGGAAGCTCCTGTTTTTCAAAGAGTGCCAAGTTAAAGACCTCTGTAAGCATGGATGCCAATGCTGCACTTCAGGTGATGCATATTTCAATCGGCAATCCGTCCGGGCCAGCTGCCTTCCCTCTTTTTAGATTTTTAATAACCCTGGTGACTTCTTCAATAGTGATTTCTGCATTCAGCTCATCCTTATAGGCCACATATGATGATGGGCATTCCACCTCACTGAGGTACTGCCTAATCTGCTCTACCTCCCCTCTCATGATCCTCTGTATACAAGTCTTGAAAGAAATTTATAAACTCCGACTCTATATCGTCATCCTCTACAAAACTTTCCCCTGTAGCTTAACTTTTAATAGCCTTAATGGTATTCCATACCTGTTCCGTTTTAGTTTTCCAGGCCAACAATTTACCGCATCCTTCCCCGTACTCACAATGCGATAATTTGCTGGCCTCCCACTTTCTTCTGATCTTCAATTCGAAGAAGTTTGTCAATTCCCATTTTGCTGTTTCTAACTGCTCATTTAATAATATCAGTTTTTGGGAATCGCAGGTGTTCTCTATCTCACTCACCAAGGCCTTAATGTCAAGCTCACGATCGGGTAATTCCTTTTTTTCCTTTTTAGTTTTAACTATACTTAAGCCTGTTGGAGAGCCTCATAAAAAGGCCTTACACGAATCCCAGACTATGTATAAAAAGGTTGCCGACTTATTTATGAGAAAAAACTCCTTTGCTATCTCTCTGAGGCTTTCTACTGTGGGTAAATGTGCAAGAAGGGCTCTATCCACCATCCATCTCCCCAATATAGGACGATCGCCTATACTAACCTCCATGATAACTGCTGAGTGGTCGGAGAGATGCTCTACCTTATGTTTCACCCCAACAACTCCTTTGGTTAAGGAAGCATCTACAAGGAAGTAGTCTATTCTGGATCTATGAGCAAATGTATTATTGTGAAAAGTAAATCTTTCTTCCTTTCTAGCGGCTATATCACCCTTTATCCTCCATATGTCTTCTAACCCAAAGTCATGCATTAATTGTTTCAGCAGGCCTCTCATTTTGGGGGATGAGGCTGTCCCTCTACAAGTGGACGTATCCTGCACTGGGTCGATTACTATGTTAAAATCCCCTCCCAGTATAATTGGACAGTTTATTCCTAATAGTTGGTTATATAACCCTTGTAGGGGGGATATGTCATCTACGTTTGGCCTATAATACCCTACAAAGGTCAACCAAGTACCATATTCTTTTGCGCTAACACTTAACCACCGCCCTCCCTCGTCAGCCGCCCATTCACCCATAGTGGCTTTAACGGATTTATCAAAAGGATTGCTACCCCCTTTACACAGCAAGTCTGATCTGTACAAATGCAATGTTCTACCCACTTTTGACCTTTTAAAATATCCTCCCATTCTTCTTTTAAAAGGTAAGTTTCTTGTAATATTATTACCTCGCTATCAGAAAGTTTTAGATATTCTAAGATTCTCCTCCTTCTGCGTTTAACCCTGGGTCCATTCACATTCCAGGTTTGTACTTTAAGTGATCTAACCTTTGCTAATCCTCCCATTTTAAGTTATAAAATTAGCTTCAAAACTGACTCCAAAGAAACACAACTTTTTAACCACATTCTCAATATATTCACCACCCCCAACTGAGGACTCTGAATTTTTTTTTCTTTTTTTCCCACATGCTCCCCGCCCCGTGTTTATAAAATGCCTTAGCTTAAATTTAGTGTGTTCTCCCCACCCCTCCCACCCCCGCCCTGGGGAACCCTCCCTATCTGCTATGGGTACTAAGTAAGACTACCCATTCGAGCTCCCTCGGCTCTGCAACACAGACACTTATTGTTTATTTATTTTTTATGTAATTTAATCTGTTCCAGTAGTATATCTACCTCCTTTGGGTCTCTAATGTTGTGCATTTTATTATTCCACATTACCCTGAGGGAAGCTGGAAAACGTATCTGTGCAGTGGCCCCTAACTTCTTGAATTCAGGGATTATTTTCCCAATGTCCACTGCCTATCTTGAATGGCCCTAGAACTATCGGCCCTTATGCGGAAGGACCAGTCATCTTTTCAGTAGTTTCCTGCTTTTAAGGCCGCCGAGAGAATTCTTTCTTTAAGGGAATAGGATTTGAAATTCACCAGTATTTTTCTAGGGGTCTTCCTAGCCGGACCTCTGGAAAACGGATCTCTATGTACCCTCTGGATATCTTGCTCTAGGTTATCTACCTCTATACCAGGGATAAATTCTTTCAATAGGCTCATGGTGAAAGCTTTAATATTATCTCCTTCTAAGCCCTCTGGTACATTTAAGGATCCTGATATTATTTCTCCTTGCATTATTTTCCAGCGTTTCTATCTTCTCATGAAGATCCCTATCTGCAGACTTTAGGCACTGAATACCTTCTTGTTCAGGTCTACCTCCTTCATGAGCTCTACAATAGATGTTTACATTAGGCTAACTCTATCCATTAAGGAGTTCAGTATAACTTCCATCATCTCGCATACCTCCTGTATCTTTTGCTGGTTTTCCTCTGATGTTGCAAATTTATCCCTTACCTCCTCTATCAGGAAAATGAGCATTCCCTCTACATTCATATGCTTCTCCTGTCCCACTACCTGTGTGGTGTTAGGTGACGCTAAGCTCTGAGAGGAGTTTTCCTGATTGGGCAGCCCTGCTAAAACTTGGAATCTATTTTGTACCTCCACCACTTGGTTAAGTGTCTGCCCATTTGTTTGCAACTTGTTTCCGGATTCTGGCACTTCCTCCATGCTGCCTAGCTCTTTATCCTGCCCAGAGTTGTTCTGCAAGGTGTCCCTTAAACTAGTGGAGAGGGATGGATGGAGTTGTTCCTCTTTGGACTGAACCCTAAAGTAGAAGCGTAGGGAAGGGGTAATTTTAACTTGGTTTAGGGCTTGGACCCTTTTCTTCCCTCTCCCCCTTGTGGGTGCACTGAATAGATTCTGTGCCCGGGGCACCAGAGGTACAATGCAGTTCTTCGTGGTGGGTTGATCTTTAACAGGAGGCTCCTGCCGACTTGATAGAATGCTGCCTTCTAAGTAGGGAGGTAATGCTGTATCTCCTTGGGCTAGGGTCCCTATGTTACTTTCTGCCCAAATCTGCCTATTTCTCAAGGCGTACCTATTTGGTTGGGCACTTAATTCAATAAATGATACCGGCAGGGATCCCTCTACAATTCCCGCTTCCTCCTTACCTCCTGTCTTCGTTCTCAGTTTAGGCAATACATTTGAAGATGCCCTCCCTCGGCGGTTACCTCTGGCAGTTTTCTTTCCTACAGAGGTCATAGGGGCTCTGCCGGTTCCATTAATCTTGGATCCTTCTCCTTCCCTCTGCTGCACCGGGGCCGACACACTGCAAACTCCGCCACCGACACTCCCTATGGTTCCCCGGAAGCTGATTCTGGCAGCCGCTCGGCGTCCCCTTCCCAGCTGCATCGCTACCTCCGCCCAGATGCCTGCTCCGCCTTAGGAACCGCTTAGGGGAAGGGACAGCGTCATACACCTCAGAAATACAGCTCCGAGACCAAAACTGCTCTTCTCCTTCCCGGGCCGGCTCACCGGCTAACCGCTCACCGCTCAGGGACGTCTGGAAACCTTCAGAAGTAGGTTTCTAAGGTTTTACTCTGCTCTGTCATTCCATTGTGATAACATATTCGTACAAGCTATCGGAGCGGAGAGGAGCTCCTGACCGCCACTACCTGCCGGCCGCCATGTTCCCCTCCACCCGACTAGACAGAAAACACATTGTTTTCTGTCTGTATTTATCTGTACAAATCTGTAAAAATGGAAAACAGGGAGCCTTAATTATAAATAATAAATATATAACATTAAATGTTGAGCTAATTTAATTTATTGAACATTAACTCCTATGAGTGTTAATTTAATAATGTGCATCTGTTATTTTCCATGGGAATACCAGTGGTTGGCTATGTGTGGTGCTTGACTAACTCCAAGGTGGGCTGGAGGACATTTGAGTCTGTTAGCACACATTTAGGGCTACAGTTATTATAGCAGTGTTTTTGTAAATTGTAGTAGTCTAACTGTTTTGTTGGTATGTTTTGTATGAGCATGTCCCTCCCAAACTACTCCTTTAAATTTCCCCACACCCTTCCCATTTAGTGCTAATTATTCCCCATTTTCCTGTCTCTTCTCCAGTCCCTCCCAAAATGACTACTAATTTCTATGCATGTGTGTGCAGAGAGCTCTCCACAGAAAATTAGGTGAGGTGGGGGTATCCGGCAGTAGGTTGGTGAATTGTAGTATGCAAGTAGCACTACAGTACTAATACGTCCTACAAAATGCAGTTTGTGAATTGGGCCCCTAGAATTTTATTTCCAAAGCAAGCCTGGAGTCAGGATCGAGATATTTTGGGGTACAAAACTAACAAGAGCAGGAAACAGAAAGGCAGGGAAAGAATAGGTAGAAGTGAGAGTGGAGATTTGGAAGGTTGGTCAGTGGTTGCTGTGGCACAAAGGTATCAGGCAAGCCTTCCATGTCAAGCCCACTAAGACCAATTAGAGGGAAGCACTAAGGAAAGACGGGAGGTTCCAGGGGAATTTAAGAACAACCAGAAATAGTGGTTATTTGCCTCGCAACTGCTTTGCTGTATGGCAGCATGTGCGCAATCCCCAGTGGGCTAAAAGGGCTTCAGTCCTCCCGTCGTGGGTCATAGCCCAGGCTACATCTTCAAGAGTACTTGTCTCGGTAAAAGCCTGGCTGTGTAGAGCTCTGCTCGGAAAGCAGTGTCAGAGAATACATTTAATTTATTTTCTTTAAAAAGACCGGTTCAGCGTCTCCTGCTACGAAAGGTTTTCTCAGGAAAGGGTGGAGGTTACTTGGTGATTCACAATATCCTAGGGTGTGTAGTGTCCTGATGTAGGGAGACACTAGGCCCAGTGTTTGGGCAAAGAGGGACACGACACACCGGTTGCCTTTGTGGCCAGCAACCAACTTAGCCACGCCCGGCTCCTCCGGGCTATTTATTGGCTACCATTCTGCGCACCGCGTGCCCACGTCGGTCACGCCAATTAACTTCAATACCCAGGGGTCGGGTACAAACACCCCTCCCCTCTGGGACCAGAGTGGTGTAACCCACCACTCGGAATCAACATTACATTCCTCTCATACCAAGTCAAGAATAAACACTTAAACAAAACCAAACAACAAGAAGTATCGCAGTCTATTATCTCAAATGATGATACCACATGGAACAGTCTTACTTGGTTTCACGCAGCAGCTCCCCGGCTACTGAGCATGGCCCAGCCACTTCTTTCCGCTACCAGGTTACAAAGTCTCGGTACCTCTGGGAAGGCCTCGGGTGAACCCTCAGATTATACCGCCTCCGACTGTCCCTGGTGGGTGTAGACAGCGAGACCAGCTCCTGTTCTTTAGTCGCAGTCGGCGGACTCTCTCTCTTCTCAGGCTCTTCAGGGGGCAGGATCTCTTCCGAGGGCTGGATTAAGACCGGAGTTCCGCTCAGCCTTTCCGACGATGCTTCCGGGATGTCGTCTGCGTCGTCCGACAAATCAAACCTCCTGAGTGGGGCATCCTTTCCAGCGACGTCTTCATCCGAATTCCGTTCTAAGAGGTGATCATGAGTTTTCTTAAAGTGAGACACATTTCTTGTCACCCACTCTCTGCCTCTTCTGGCAGTAACTCGAGTGCCGCAGACCTTGGTCACAGTCCAAGCTTCCAGTTCAAATGGCAGGCGGAATTTTCCACCTGGATGACGGTCACGGACCAACACCTGGTCACCTATCTTCAACGAACATTGGTGGGCACGCCGTCGCCGAGAGGCGTCTTCATTGTTGTGCAGTCGCCGGGACTCAGACTGGTTTGGCTGGCATGGAGTGACAGCCCACTGTGGGTGGTGAGGGATAGTGTCACTGACAGCTCGATTAAAGCACATTCGTCCTGGAGCAACACCTGTAGTGCAGTGCGGGGTTAACCGGTACTCTCTTAGGAACTGATACAGTGCTTGCTCTACAGGTCGATTTTCCACTAGAGCAATCTGAACTGTCTTGTTTAGGGTTCGCATTAGCCGCTCTACTTCTCCATTGGCCTGTGGCCACCTCGGCGTTACTCTTTGATGTTTGACTCTGTAGGATGTAAAATAGTCTGCCAGCTCATTACTGGTAAACGGGGGTCCATTGTCTGTGCGGATTTCTCCAAAAAGGCCATGGGTGGCCATCATTTTTTCAAGCTTGGATATCACTTCTACAGCCGACGTGGTGTCTACAATCTCGACTTCTGGATATCGGGAGAAATCATCTACCACCACCAGCATGTGTCGTCCCCCCGGCAGGCTGCCAAAGTCTGCACTTACCCGTTCCCACGGGACAGTCGGGCCAAGTTCTGTGATCACCGGTGCTGGCGGAGCCGGGAGGCTCGTGGCGAGGCACAGTGGACAGCTCTTCACGATGTCCTCAATCAGATGATCAAGTCCGGGAAACCACACCTTGCTCCGAAGCCGGTTTTTCGACTTGACTATGCCCTGGTGGGCACCATGCGCCAGTGCCGCTGCTGTCTTGTGCAGGCTCTCCGGTAAAACGAGGCGAGGGCCTCTCAGTAGACAGCCGTCGTGTGTCAATGATAATTCCAGGCGGACTCGATACAACATCTTCAACACGGACCTGGCCATTTCAGTGCGATACGGAGCCGGGGTTTGCAGCGCTTTCCAATCTCCTGAGGTAACAGCTCGGATGGCTAGCTGTAGACAGTCATCCTCAGCGGTGGCTTTGACGACATCTTCGAGAGAGATTGGCAGGGGTCTCGATCGTTCCACTATCATTCGCACATAATCTTCCGTGGCCGCCGCTTCCGCAGTCTCCTGGAGGGTCACAGGCCGAGCGTGCCTTGACAGAAAATCTGCGGGGTTCTTGGTGCCTGGTTGATACTCCACCTTGAACTGGAACTCTTGCAATTGTAGGATCCATTTTCCTATACGGGGAGGAGGTCTGGACGATGATCCTTGGAATAGGGGAAGGAGAGGCTTGTGATCCGTCACAACGGCAAACGGGTGCCCATATAGGTAAATGTGAAAATGCCTGCAGCCCCACAGGATCGCAATTGCTTCCTTCTCAATGTGAGAGTATCTCTGTTCCGTGGAGGTGAGTATTCGGCTGGCATAGGCTACTGGCGCCCACTCTCCGCAGTCTTGGCGCTGTGCGAGGATGGCACCTAGGCCCGTAGGGCTGGCATCCACGACCAACTGGGAGGCCTTGCAAGGGTCAAAATACACAAGATTGGTGTCAGCCGAGAGGGCAGCCTTCGTGCGCTTGAACGCTTCTTCTTGCTCGGGGCCCCACTGCCGTGGACTTGCTGCTTTGGTCAATTCTCGCAGCGGGCCTGTCAGGTCGGAGAGGTTCTTAATGAAACGTCCGCAATATGTCACCATTCCTAGGAAACTACGGACACCTGACACTGAGGATGGCGCAGCGGCTGCTTGGATGTCATCGACTTTCTCTGGGTCGGGACCCACATCGTTCTCAGAAAATCGATACCCAAAGAAACTGATGTCTTTGCGGAGGAAATCACACTTTTCACGATGAAGAGTGAGCCCCTTCTCTTTTAGCCTGGCAAACACAGCCTGGAGCCGCGTGAGGTGTTCTTCGAGCTTGGGCGCGTGCACCAGAATATCATCGCTCACGTTGAGCACCCCTGGAAGTCCATGTAACACTGTCTTTATGATGTTTTGGAAAACTTCGGCAGCACTTGAGATGCCAAAGTTTAGTCGAGTGTAGCGCCACAGGCACACATGTGTCGAGAATATTGTGATTGGACGAGACTCCGGGTGTAGAAGGATCTGGTGGTACCCCGACCGGAGGTCCATTTTAGAAAACCACCTCGAACCGGCCAGTTCTCCGATGATGTCATCTATTGTCGGGGTTAGGTGCCGCTCCCGCTTGATGGCCAGATTCGGGACCCTCATATCCACACATATGCGCACAGCTTCGGGTTGCTTCGGTTTCCACGCCACCACGATGGGGAACACCCACGGCGTCGGGCCATCTACTCTCTCGATGATTCCAGCGTGTTCCAGTACGCGGAGTTCCGCTTCTACCTTGGGTCGGAGGTGGAAAGCAATCCTTCGATGCCTCAGAGCCACTGGAGTCACAGACTTGTCCACATGAAGTCGGATCGCTGGTTCTTGGAGGCACCCTATGCCGGTGAAGAGGGAGGCGAACTCTTGCAACAGATGGTCAAGATCATTTTCGTGAACTTCGAACGCGAACTGAATAAGATTCAAATCTTGGGCCGTCCGGCAGCCGATAAGGAATCCCGACCCTTCTTGGGAGACGTATACCTTTGCCCGCTGACAAGTGTCTTTATGTTTGAGGTCTGTCTGGAACACCCCACACATCGTTAATGGGGCACGATTCCCAAATGCGTAGACCTGTACTTTCGTACGCTGAAGTGTGGGTTTAGCCGGGAGTTTCCGATATACTTCTGCGGCCATGAGGTTGATCGTGGCTCCTGTGTCAATAAGTGCCGCTATTGGATGGTCGTGTATTCGAACTTTACATACTGGGGCAGCTGCCTGGGTATGCGCCAGGGCGTTTAGCATCCTGACTACATGGACTGTGACCGCATCGTCCTCATCCATATCACTGGTGGGGGAGTCCTCCTCGATTGGCTCAATGGCCCGCACTTGCTTTCGCCCGCTTGTAGGCCGCCTGCGCTGAGACGATCGGCATACCGCTGCAAAATGGTTCACTTTGCCACAGGAGCTGCAGATCTTCCCGTTGGCGGGACACCCTCCGTCACGTGGGTGTTGACCACCACACCATCCGCATGGGCGATTTGCTGACACGTTCTTGGTGGGTCTCTTGATCGTCCCTGTCGCTCTCTGTTTGTCTCCCGGTGGGTCCGTGCGAATCGCATTGACGGGCTCCGTCTTGACTTGCGTCGTGGTGTTGGGATCCATATGGGCTGCCCGTGCTTTGGACAATTCCTTGGACCGACCAAGCGTAAGTATGTCTCGCATGGACATGTTGTGCTCTTGAAGTATCCGTTCACAAAGTTTTACCGACGCGCACCCTTGTATGAACTGGGCACGTACCTCATCAGCCTCGTCCGGGAGGGTACAGGTGCTCGCTAGTTCCTTTAGGCGCTCATAAAAAACGTCGACAGACTCCTCTGGCTGTTGCTTCGCCTGGCGCAGCAGGAATCTTTCGTAATCCGGATTGGCGTATGGCTCGAAATGCGCGGTAATGGCGTCGCGCATCGTGGCGTAGTTCCTCGGGGGGCCTCCTTCCCTCACCGTCTTAGAGATCTTATGTATTTCAGCTCCACCTAGGTGTAGCAACATGGAGCGTCGGCGTGGGGCCGCGATCTCGGCGGCATCGAAGTATGTTTCCAGCCGCTCCACCCACGCCTTCCATCGCGCTGCCTGTGATGGGGGGGGGGGCCGGTGATGACAAATGGCTCCAGGGATGGGAATGAGGCCATGGCCAATTACGCTGGTGCGGGGCAGAGTCCGGATGTCGACTGTCGTGAGGCACGGGCGCACTCACAGGGTGTCCGCACTCACAGGGTGTCCCAGCGGGGCCACAGGGCAGCCGTGTTGGCGAGGCGTTGACCCTGGTGTGACGGGCGATGGTGTGGGACCTGTGAGGGGGCTGGGGTGTGAGAAAACCCTCTGAACCCCACTGTTGCAGCCAAACAGGTGAGCGTATGTCCTGTATTGGGGGCACTGTCACCGCTGGGGCCTCTGCCTGAGGAGCAGCGTGCCGGTTTGTCCACGGGCCTGGGGTGGCCGGAGCAGGAATAGCGACGCCCACGCCCCTGCGGAGATCGCGGGATGCAGGGGGCGGAGTCACGTTCTCTCGGGGCTCGCGCTGTGTCACCGACCACTGTGGAGGCGGCAGCGGGCACCAGGGGAGGCAGAGGGCGAGGCCGGTCTTACCCGCGGGGCAGTGGAGGCTCCGGCGGAAGACAGACGGTACGCCAGGCGGCAGAGGAGCGTCGCCGGTGGTGCGTCAGAGCGCACACAGTGTTGCTCGAAGCCGCGGAGGCAGTCAAGGTGCGGCGGGGCACGCGATGGGCAAGCGGCCCGCTCATCGCCAATGTAGTGTCCTGATGTAGGGAGACACTAGGCCCAGGGTTTGGGCAAAGAGGGACACGACACACCGGTTGCCTTTGTGGCCAGCAACCAACTTAGCCACGCCCGGCTCCTCCGGGCTATTTATCGGCTACCATTCTGCGCGCCGCGTGTCCACGTCGGTCACGCCAATTAACTTCAATACCCAGGGGTCGGGTACAAACACCCCTCCCCTCTGGGACCCGAGTGGTGTAACCCACCACTCGGAATCAACATTACAGGGTGCAGACCTCGTGGTGGGGGCTCTCGCTGTGCAGGTCAAAGTGTTTGAGCTTCACTATTGTTTTATAGGAGAGCTGATGACTACCTATTGGATGACAGAGACCATCTGCACGTAAAAGGTGATCTCTGCCCCCTCCAAAACATGACTGATACCCTTTGAATGCTTCTAAGAAAACAAGGCAGAAAAGGACAAATTGTATTGTTTGCAATTGCATTTATATATAGCACTTATTATCCATGAGGAGCGGTAGCAAGCACTACATAAATGCAATGAAGGGGGGACTTTTTTTTCTTTTTAAATAGGTTTGCAGTGGTTCAGAGCCCACCAGACAGTATAGACTTTTCTGTCAATAGCATTGCATCTAGCATTCTTTTGGGGCGGAGGGGACTTGTGGTTTTTCTTGTAAAAAAGAACCAAATCCAAGTAGTGCTATTAAAATATGAACTTGCAAAGTTGTATTGGCAAATAGGGTTATGGGCAGTACTTTGTGTGTTTGCTGGTAAATGGCACTTATTAACAAAGTCACTGGAATTATGTGACAGGGAATTACCAAATTATGCGGCAGGGTTGGCTAAATTATGCAGCAAGAATGGGGATACTATGCATTGTATTGTGGCACATTAGTTTGTCATTTTTACGCATCTGAGCTAAGGTTTGACTTCACTAGTACCAGCTTACCACCCAAATACAGGAATAAGCAACTAATGATGGCCAAACTTTGTGTAAGGCCTTCCACTGTGCAGCAACATATGTTGCTGCATTTTCAGTAACTTTTGATCCATTCGAGCTGGAAACACATTTTACTGCTAAAATCTGCAATATGTGGCAAATGCAAATCCATAATGATGCAAAAAAAGGCTGGGACTACAGAATTACATAATTCCAGAGGCACTATTTATTTGTGAGGACAGTGTCTTTTAAAAAATGGTCCCGCAGGCAGCGGTCCAGAGTAAAATATCCCTGGCTTTCTGTTCTATCTCAGAAGCAAGGCCAGCTAAGGTCCAAGCAGTGATGTTGCTTGTGAGACTGTCGTGCAGTATTGGCTTCAGGGTGACGGCTTGACAATAATGTCATGTCACACAGTTACTCTTAACAGTCAATACACAGGCAGTGGTGCAAAGCAGTCCGTCACTGTGCTCCTCTGCCTCAAATATGCTCTTTGGTTAGAGTAGGACATCCACACTACAGAAGGGACACACGAGGTGGAATATTTCATTATGCCTTGTTGAGGGCTACTGGGTGCTAACCTCTCATAGTCCACTTCACAGAACATCCTTGTGTGCCTGTCCCCCTGTGTGTTTGGTGGACTGACACATAATAGATTGAAGAGGTGGATCAGCTTGAAACCGTGCATGGAGAGGACCTGGTACTACATCTCCTAAGGCTTCTGCTGCAGCAGCATGGTATGCCGCAGACAGCTTGGCAATCGTGGGGTCTACCTCTCGGTCTTCTTTCCCATTTCTGCAAGTGACAGGTGGTGCTTGGAAAACCTTGATATGAAGGGAGAAGGAGAGTGTCATGCTCTAGATCTGAGACACACATACATTCCAAAGCCTCACTTGAAATGCATATTGGCTGCGCAGTTGCTGGGCCTTCCTGCTGTACCTCAAGCTGATCCATTTTTGCAGTCAGCTGGTACCTGCTTCACCTTCTACAACTCTATGCCAATTTCAAACCAGCAAGTGTCATCCTGTGGGTTAACACACTTGCTGGTGTGGCACAGACCAGCTACCTTGCCTTTTTTACTGTCTGCATGAACGGTGAATGTTAAAGATCAAGCATGGTGTGCAGACAAAACTTGAAATTTAACATTTGTTGCCTTTTGTTTTTCTGCCCTTGCCCGCTTTTTCCTTCCCATGAGCTGCAGTGCCAATCGACTACTATTGCATTATCCATAGGCCGTCACCTGGGTCTTAGCACTATTCGTCCTGCCCTCTATCCTGCTTTCTATCCCTGTAGTCACTGTCCTCTCTCCTCATGCCGCTGCCTCCTCTCCTGCTCCCCGTCATCCTCCTTTTTCATTTTTCTACATCTGTTGCTTCCCACTCATCATATTTCACTTTTGCCTTCATTTTTATTTACCGTTGTCTCCATCCCTTGCTTCTACTTCCCTGCTCTTTCTAAATTTCCTCAGTACGAATGAAGGCCAAAAAGAATATCAAATTGACCTGAAAACAATAACTGTCAGGACAGCATTCACAACAAAGTGCAGATGGTGAGAAAGAGAGGTATGCAGTAGACCGTGGATTAGAAGATGAGGTAAATATAGATGAGAGGTTCAACTACAGTGCAAAGCATCACATGTCTAGTCGTTGCTGCACAACCTACTGATGGAAGGGTTCGGACTGCTTGGGATTGAGAAGCACATTTCACTGCCTCTTTTATTAAGGAGAGGAACCTAAAACGAAAGTTGATTACTCGTCTCGAGTTAGGGAGACATAAATGAATTCCTGTGCTGATAAAATTAGTTGCTGCACATTTGAAATGAGTGGGACTGTCACAAACAGGTCCCATGTTCTTGTGGAGCTGAGCTGCAACACAGATACAGCTGAGTCCTTGCAAACATAGTGCCGAACCCATGTACAGATAGAGCAGTGCCCAACCAAATATATTGTTGAGCTTATTTACAGACAGTTGATTTCTTGCACTATACTAGAGCTGCTTCCCTGGTATACTTAAAAGAGCCAATTCACAGGCTGAATTGAGCTAATTCAATACTCATTCCAACAAAGTAAAAGCAGATCTCTGTGGGGATTAAGATAATTGGCCCCAGCTCATATTCGATGACGTACCACAGACCTCTCTCACAGGTTAGTCTCCAACATGGCCTGGCTGATAGGAAGGGAGGAGAAGGTGGGAACAAGGATGAGTGTGAGAGAGTAGGGATTGACGGACAAAACTGTGGAATGAGATAGAGAGAAGAGATACAGAATAGTGAAAAAGAAAGCAAAAGTATGAGCGAATATGGAGGAAAAAGAGGAGAAAAATGAAAGGAGAATGTGACTGAGACAGCAAAGAAGAGAGGAGTGTGAAATGGGAGATGGCAGAGTGAGTGATTTGTGACCAATCAGCACAACAATGATGCTAAGGCAATTTATACAGCACATTTCACCAATACCTTTTGCTCTCTTCTTCAACAGAAGTCTGGATGTCAACTTGTCAGTAGGTGATGCTAGCCATGGCAGTGGATCCCGCAGGTAGCAATCTCCAAAGTAACAGGTTGAACACCAGCACATTGACAGCTGGGAACCTAGGTTTGAATCCAGCTAGGCACTTAAATGATAATTGAGCAGTTCTGGGCAAATCAGTTACTCGCACTGTCCCTAAACTTTAAATATGTGAGATGCGAGTGTAAATGTGTGTAATTCAAAGATTTAAGCCCCACTTGAGATCACCTCCCATAATGGGAGCTGCTACTAACCAGCTAGGTCTGTGCCATATAAATATCAACACATACTTGTTTTTAAATTGTGAACAGGTATTCCACTTATTCCACTTTGTGAATGCCACAACCTTTCAAGCTCTAGGTGACCCATCCTCATTTTGTGACAGCCAGGTATAAGCCCCCATAATTTTATTAATCCTAGTACATGCTCAACATCATTAATGGGATTCATACAAGTCTACTTCTCTGTGTCTGTGGGAGCACATTCCTGTGGCCATTGGGAGAACCTCCCACAAGCATCTTTTTGTTCCTTCAATCAATCAGGGTTTTGTAAAGCGCACTTCTCACTTCTGAGGGTCTCAAGGCGCTGACGGGGGGCCAGGTCTTGAGGTCCTTTCTGAATTGGAGCAGTGTCTGGCTTCGTCGGAGGTGAAGGGGGAGTTCGTTCCAGGTATTGGCTGCGAGATAAGAGAAGGATCTTTCACCTGCGCTGGTCCTGTAGAAACAAGGGACGGCGGCTAGGGCGAGGTCGGCTGAGCGGAGGTTTCTTTTGGGGGCATGGAAGGAGATTCGGTCGTTGAGGTATTGAGGTCCGGTGTTGTGGAAGGCTTTGTAGGCGTGTGTGAGCAACTTGAAGGTTATTCTTCTTTCGACGGGGAGCCAGTGGAGGTCGCGGAGGTGTTGGGTGATGTGGTTGTGTCGTGGGATATCGAGGATAAGTCTGGCTGTGGCGTTCTGGACCGTCTGGAGTTTGCGGAAGAGTTTTTTGTTGATTCCGGCGTAGAGGGCGTTACCATAGTCCAGTCTGCTGGTGATGAGTGCATGGGTGATGGTTTCCCTGGAGTCGGGGGGGTCCATTTGAATGTCTTGAGAAGTATGTAGAGGGTGTTGAGGCATGCAGAGGATAAGGCGTTGATCTGGCAATTGATGGCGAGTGAAGAGTCGAGTATGATGCTGAGGTTGCGTGCATGGTCCGTTGGGGTGGGTGGGTTTCCGAGGGAGGGGGGGGGGCCACCAGGTGCTGTCCCATGCGGAGGGGGTGGAGCCGAGGATGATGACTTTTGTTCTCTCCGAGTTGAGCTTCAGGCAGCTGTTTCTCATCCAGGTGGCGACGGCTTTCATCCCTTCTTGGAAGTTGTGCCTGGTGATGTCGGGTTCCTTGGTGAGGGAGAGGATGAGCTGGGTGTCATCGGCGTAGGAGACAATGTTGAGCCTGTGGTTTCTGATGATGGTTGTGAGTGGGGTCGTTGAAGAGTGCAGAACTGAGGGAGGATCCTTGGGGTGCTATGCATCTGATCTCTTTCGGTTCTGAGAGGAAGGGCGGGAGTCTTATTCTCTGTGTTCTGCCTGAGAGGAAAGATAGTATCCAGTCTAAGGCCTTTCCTTGGCTGCCGGCGTCGTGGAGTCTGGTGGCTAGTGTGCGGTGGGAGACGGTGTTGAAAGCTACTGATAGGTCCAGGAGGATGAGGGCTGCCGTGTGGCCTTGGTCGAGGAGGGCGCGGATGTCGTTGGTGGTAGCGAGGAGGGCGGTCTCGGTGCTGTGGTTGCTGCGGAATCCGGATTGAGAGGTGTCTAGGATGCCGTTGGTTTCTATGAAGTGTGCCAGCTGGGTGTTGACGGCCTTTACAATGACTTTGGCAGCCAAAGGAAGCAGTGAGATGGGCCTGAAGTTCTTGAGGTCCGTCGGGTCTGCGGAGGGGGTTGACTTCGGCACGCTTCCAGTTGTTGGGGAATGTCGCTGTATCGAGGGAGCAGGTGATAGTTCAGCATAGCCCGGGTGTGATGGCAGTGGCTGCCCTGTGGAAGATGTGCGGCGGGCAGGGGTCAGAGGGTGCTTCGGAGTGGATGCTCTTCATTGTCTTTAAGGTGTCTTCTGTGGTGAGAGGGGTCAAAGTGAGAAGGTTCTGTTGGGTGGCGTCATTGGGGGTGGGAGTAGACGCGGTGTCGTGGTCTTGGTCGTCGAAGTTGTTGTAGAGCGTCTTGATCTTGAGGTGAAGGAAGGAGCTGAGTTTGTTGCAGAGGTCGTCGGAGGCAGGGACGTCGGTTGTTTCGCTGTTGGGTTTGGAGAATTCCTGTATGACTGCAAAGAGTTCCTTGGAGTTGTGGACATTGGAGAGGATTCTGTCTTGAATTAAGTTTTTTTTTGTTTATTTGATGAGTTGGTGGTGTGCTGTGATTGCTGTTTTGTAGGCGGAGAGTGCTTCAGGCTTTTGCTGTTTCTCCACATCTTCTTCAGTCATCGGCAGGAGCGTTTGGATTTTGGGAGGTCCGTGGTGAACCAGTTGGCTTCTTGTTGTGTCGTCTCATGGTGTTCTGGAGGGGGGCGAGAGTGTTGGCGCAGTTGGTGACAAATTGGTGGAGGTTGCTTGCCGCTGTGTTGGCGTCTGTTGTAGGTGGGGGTGGATTGCCGGTGAGGGTGGAGGTGAGGTGTTCTTCGGAGACTTTGTTCCAGCTTCTGCGTGGGAGGCGGCGCGTGTGCTTGTGTGCGGTGGGTTTTGTAAAGGAGAAATAGATGCAGTGGTGGTCAGTCCAGGTAGTTCCGTGGTGTGACTGAAGTGAATGTTGTTTCCTCCGGCGAAAATGGGATCAGGTGTGTGTCCTGCTGTGTGTGTGGGGGTGGAGACAAGTTGCTTCAGCCCTATGTTTGTGAGGTTCTCCAGGAGGGCGGTGGGGTTTGGATTGCTGTGGTTGTCCAGGTGGAAGTTCAGGTCTCTGAGTAGTATGTAGTCCGTAGAGGCGAGGGCATGAGGTGCGATGTGGTCGGAGATGACTTTGGTGAAGAGGGTGCGGGGTCCAGGAGGTCTGTAGGCGAGTGTTCCGTGGAGCATCGTTCTGGGGTTGGGCTGGATCTGGAAGTAGATGTGTTCCATGGGGGGCCAAGGCGTCGTCCGAGTTGGTAGTTGTCAATCGGAGGGAGCTTTTGTGGATGATGGCGAGGCCTCTTCGTGGGCGGTTGGGGCTGTATTTTCTCAGGATTTTGTATCCCTCGGGATGGCGGTTGGGATGTCGGATCCGGAGCTGGCGTTGGTCCAGGTCTCTGTGAGGATGGCAACGTCGGGCATGTGCATGTTGAGGAGGTCCTAAGTTTCCACAGCGTGTCTGTGCAGGGAGCATACGTTGAGGAGTATGAGGCTCAGTGGTTTGTGTGCAGTGGTGTCCGGTGGGTTGGGGGTTGCTGATGGGGTCCAGAGGTGGGTGAAGGTGTGGCGGCAGGAGATCGGGCCTTGGGTGTTGCTCAGCGACGAGAGCTAGCAGTTGTTGCGTCTGCGGTTGAGAGTGTGTAGAGTGCTGAGGTCGTAGCGGCGGGGGTCGGGGGATCAGGGTCTCTGGCGCTGGTTGCGGATGGGCTTGCCTTTGGCACGTCAGCGGTGCGCCCGCTGCGTGCGTCTGCTGCGCCGCCATTAAGTAGGGGTCGGGGAGGGCAATCAGCTGAGAGGCGGGAGCGACATGCTGGGGGGAGGGGCAGCGGGGGCAGCAGCGGCGGGGAGTGTGGGGAGGGAAAGAGGCAAAAGCGACAGAAATGGAAAAGAGGCAATTGAAAGAAACGGTATATGAAAGAGGCAAATAGAAAGAAAAAAAAGAGGCAAAGAGACCAAAGACACAGGACAGGCAAAGAGACAAAAGACACAGGCAAATAGAAGGAAATGGAATATGAAAGAGGCAAATAGAACGAGATGAAAAAAGAGGCAAAGAGACAAAAGACACAGAACAGGCAAAGAGACAAAAGACACCAAACAGAGCTGAATAGCAGAAGAGCAGGGTGCTCTTCCACTAGACCACCAGGGATGAGGCGCAGGCAGAAGCCTGTGGATGGAGGAGGGCCTCCAACACCTACCAGAGGAGCTCAAGCTGGCACTAAGGGCAGAGCCTTAATGGTGGAGCTCCGTGGGGGGAGAGCAGTGACTCCGAACAGGGGTCAGAGGCCTTGTTCTTCTTGCCGCGCAGCGGCCGCCATTAAGTAGGGGTCGGAGGAGGGCGATCAGCTGGGAGGCGGGAGCAATAGACTGGGGGAGGGGCCGCGGGGGCAGCAGCAGGGGGGAGCGCGGGAAGAGGGAGCGGGGAGGGAGAGTGAGGCAAAAGGGACAGTAATGGAAAAGAGGCAATAGAAAAAAATGGAATATGAAAGAGGCAAATAGAAAGAAAAAAAGAAGCAAAGAGATCAAAGACACAGGACAGGCAAAGAGACAAAAGACACAGGCAAATAGAAGGAAATTGAATATGAAAGAGGCAAATAGAAAGAGATGAAAAAAGAGGCAAAGAGACAAAAGACACCGAACAAAGCAAAATAGCAGAAGATCAGGGTGCTCATCCACTAGACCACCAGGGATGAGGGGCAGGCAGGAGCCTGCGAGTGGAGGAGGGCCTCGAACACCTACCAGAGGAGCTCAAGCTGGCGCTAAGGGCAGAGCCTTAACGGTGGAGCTGCGCGGGGAGAGCAGTGACTCCGACCAGGGGTCAGAGGTCTTGTTCCTTGGAACCATTTGTTTATTATGTGGCTAATGTTGCTTTTACTAACAAAAGACACCTTTGAATAGGGCTTCAGTGCTTTCTTTTCTGCGTGTCAGACATGCGTGCCAGAAACAGGACTCACTTGGTACCATCTTTGAGACATCTAATGCTCGCAGGTCTGGTGGACACTTTTTGAAGCTCAAGCGGTGCTAAATGTCTCAGGGGAAGCACTGGCAAAGCCAATAGATCTGACTAGAAAATATATACATTAATAAATATAGTTTGTAAGCGTTAGCACATTAAAGGCACATCTGCTGGCTTTGCTAATGTGTGCTCTCATACTGGCTCAGAGCATGCCTGTGCCCTCATTACGTGAAGTGGTAGCCCCACCACTGTGGCTTGAACTACTAGCCCCCTACCTCGAAGTTCAAGTCTAGTTACGCCGCTGTATGGCTGACACAATTGTTTCACGCCGCTTGCTCCTTGTCTGCACATTTGTTGTTTTCTCCCTTCCCTTCCTTGTTTCTTTTCTGTACCAGTTACACTGACCAGATTTTGAAAAAAAAATTGGGAGACTTTATTTTCCACATTGAAGTAAAAGGCAATTTTAGGCAGAAGACAGCTGCTACAAAGCCTTTGTCTGTTAAAAAAAAAAATAATAATAAATCAGGAGTCTTCCGCCAGAATCGAGTCTGTTGGCATGCATGGGACGGGTACCAGTAGATGTGGGTCTGAAGAACCACCAATTTATACGGAGCTGGTACCGAACCGCCCAAATATGCCCTCAGTGGTTCTCTAACCCTTACCCCCCATTTTTCCCCTCAGTCAAGAGTGTCTACTACAAGTTTGACCTAACAAAATGTAATGTATAATACTCTATTTATCACTGTGTTGAGACTGGCTAATTAAGGAAGGTGTGTAATCCGAATCGCACCTCAGCGCCTTGTTGTATGAACCCAGCCTAACTCCAACATGGCGACCAGAAAGACAGTGCCCTCGCTACTGTGATAACCGCCGATCCTGGGGCTTTTAAGCTTAAAAAGCCTTATAATAAATTAATATTACCTAATTTGCCCACTGACTGACCTGATCTATGTCGAGGTCAGTCGGCTTCCATCTGAAACTTCTGTTTGCCGGTAACTCCCCTTCTAAAATGCACTGCAATAGAAAGAGGGCTTCACTGCTCTACTAAACGGCGGCCATCTTGAATTGGATTTGATCTCCTCTTCTGGAGAGTTACAAATTACCGGGACCATCCAGACATGTTTCTCTTTTAATGGCCAGTCCCTCCGGCCCAACCCGCCCAGCCAACTTCTGAATATCTGTACAATCCCATCTGATCAACATACAGATGACATTGAGATTGTGTCCCTCTAACTCCAAGAACATAGTGCACCTCACAAGGCTGCGAACGATTGCACAACGCTGATCATTATTCTAGCAATGGTTATCTAAATCATACCTATTACCTTCCATCTCGTACCACCCTCTAACATGACTAAGACACCTGTTGGCCCCAGCTCACCACCATCGGGCCTGTCCATGTCTGGCATCAATGCTTTCAAGATCAAATACCCCCGAATCTCTCCAAATACGCAAATAAAAACCTAAAACATAGGGCCCTCAGAGACCACCCGGAAATCCTCTTTGCAGACCAATAACATTGCCAAAGCAAAGGTGCCCTCAAAACCGACTTCCTCCTCTTCACACACAACACTGAACTATGGATCAGTTCCCTGTGCAATTTTCTCCCAACCTCGTCTTTCTCTCTGACATACACTTGGGTCGCAAATTCAAATGCTTTTCCCCCATTGGCCTCTCGAGCAACCTTGCTATCTCCATCTACAAAGGGAGAATCATGTTCCAAGCCAACTACACAATCCTGGTGTAGGAAAGTGCCCCTTTTTGCATGGTCACCCCTAACTTTTTTGCCTGATATCTGATGCACTTTGACTTAGTGTGCCCTGGATCTCTGTCAATCAGGTTCCCAGGGCCTGTGTTCTTTCACAAAACTGTACCTTGCTCCCACAATTGGCACACCTCTGGCCTACTTATAAGTCCCTTGTAATAGGTACCAGTGGTACCAAGGGCCTTGTGACCAGAGAGTCCCTTAGAGCTGCAGCATGTATAGTGCCACCCTACAGGACCCAACACCTAACACATACACACTGCCATTGCAGGCTATGTGTTGTGGTGTCGCTAAACTAAAAGAGTTGACATGGCACACCTTCCTTGGTGCCATGCCTACACACCACTGCCTGTGGCATAGGTAAGCCACCCCTCTGGCAGGCCTTACAGCCCTAAGGCAGAGTGCCCTATACCACCGTTGAGGGCATAGCTGCATGAGCAATATGCCCCTACAGTGTCTGAGTCCATTCTTGGCCCTGTAACTGCAGTGAAACCATTTTACATGGGCTGGGAGTTTGTCAACACAAACTCCACAGCTCCATGATGACTTTACTGAAGACTGAGAAGTTTGGTATCAAACGTCTCAGCATAATAAACCCACACTGATGCCAGTGATGGATTTATTATGAAGTGCACTCAGAGGGCATCTTAGAGATGCCCCCTGAAAAACGACCAAAGTCTAGTGTATTGGCTGAATGGTCCTTTTCAGCCTGCCACCACCAGATAGGTTTCTGACCTCATGGAGTGAGAGCCTTTGTGCTTTCGGTCAGAAACAAAGCCTGCTATGGGTGGAGGTGCTTCTCAACTCCCTCTAGCAGGAACAGCAGCACTTGGTGGTGAGCCTCAAAGGCTCTCACCTTGTGTTATGCTTATTTGGGAAGCTCCAACTAGGGGAGATGCCCGCCCCCCTGTCCTAGCCCCACTTTTTGGCAGCAGAACAGGTGGGAAAATGAGTAAGCAGAATAGGAGTGTCCATCTTGTCCTGGCACACCCATAGGGTCGCCAGGAGCTGAGGTGAACCCCTCTCTTGAGAATTCTCCATCTTGGTTTGGAAAATTAGGCCCAGTAGGAACAGGGATGTGCCCCTCTCCCACAAAGGGAGGGAGCACCTAAAGGGTGTAGTCACCCTCTGGGACAGTACCCATTGGATACTACCCTCGACCTCAGTGACACCCTTACATTTAGTATTTAAGGGCTCCCCTGAACCTTGTTCCTCAGATTCGATGGCCTAAGAAGAAGAAGAACCGAAGAGCCATGCAGCAGCGAAGGAGGAAGACGCCAATTGACTTGGCCTCAACCCTTCCGCCTGTCTCCTGCTTCAAGGACCACGTTCGCAGAAACCGGTGTGTCCTGAGCCAGCAACCTCCAAGAACCCCCGGAGACCTGAGTTGCCTTCAACAAAGACTCTTTTCTCTAGTGGACACTGGCTGTGCCTAGAAAGAAACTAACCCAAGGACTCTGGATCCAGGCGGATCCGCGACACTTGCACCACTCTGCACCCGACACCCATGGCCCGGGTCCAGGTGGCCCAACGATCCAGTGATGTCTCCCTGGCGATCCTGACCTGGGATCCAGCATTGGACGATCTCTCCTGAACTTCCCCACGACGCCTGCAGCCTCAACTTGAAGACCCCCCCCCCCGACAGCGACCGGATCCCTCCAATATTTGGTTCTCAAAAGAACTTTACAAAGAAAGAAAGCTTATCAGAAAGTGTGGGAAAGAATGGAGTTAAGCACCCTCTGGCCTGATATGAATAAGCTTCGCATAGAGAGAAAACAGTACAAAGACCGAATCCTTGGAGCCAAATCCTTTCACTTCAGAGCACTCATGAATTCTGCAAAGAACAGACCAAAGCGCCTGTTTGAGGTTCTAGCACAAACTACAAACCCCTCCACCACTTCAGCTCTTGAGCCATCATTGGCCCACTGCAACAACTTTGGAGATTTCTTTGATAGAAAAGTCAGAGACATCCATATCTGGCTACACACCAGTGAAGCTCTAGAAACTGAGATTCTACCATGCAGGGCGCTTCATTCATGGTCCTCTTTCTCTCCCATTTCCGAACAAGACCTACAGCGAACAATCTCCAAAGTAAAACCCTTGAACCACCTTCAGGATGCCATTCCAGGGTCTATCAGCAAATCTCTTGCCACACACCTACTCCCCCTATGGACCAACATGGTCAACTCCTCTCTTCAACAGGGCCTATTTCCAGAACGACTAAAAGTGGGTCAAGTCTCCCCTCTCTTGAAAAAAACAATCTCTAGACCCAGAAAACATGAACAACTTCTGCCTAGTCTCCAAACTTCCATTTTTAGGCAAAGTCATTGAAAGTTGTGTTGCTTGCCAGCTCACTTCACACATTCGAACAAACAACCTCCTAGACTCTCTCCAATCAGGTTTCCGCCAGGGCCACAGTACAGAAACTACAACTAGTCGACGACTCCTTTAGAATCCTTGACTTGGGGAACTCCTGCCTCCTGGACTTCTGCGCTGCATTTGACACTGTCAACCATCTGGACCTCTTTCGCACTTTTGAACAACGCCTGGGCTGTGGAGGCACAGTTCTCAGTTGGTTCTCTTCTTACCTAACCAACCCCTCCCAAATTGTGAAAATGGGCAACGTGTTCTTGAGACCAGTAAATGTACATCAAGGGGTACCTCAAGGCTCGATCCTCTCCCCAACCCTCTTTAGCCTGCACCTAGAACCACTATGTGTGATTCTCAGAAACGCTGGGATTCTCTTCCAACTCTATGCTGACAACACTCGAATATATATGAAAATCTCTTCCTCTAAAGACCTTGCCCTCCTTTCAATCATGCTCCTAAAGATTCAAAACTGGATGTCTAAGCATCATCTAAAACTCAACCTAACTAAAACAGAATTTCTTTTGATCTCCCCTACGAAAGCAAAAACCCCAGTACAGGAATAGATGGCCAACTTTCCCGCCCTGGTTGGCTGCCCTGCCATTGACCAGAGTGCTAGATCCCTTGGTATCACCCTTGAGAATCATCTAACTCTCTACAGCCACATCACAGCCATGGCCAAAAGCGCACAACACCAACTCAGGCAGCTGTGGGGCGTCAGACAACTGGTCCCTGAACAAGACCTCAAAACAGTGGTGCAGTCCTTCAGCCTCTCCGGACTGGATTACGGAATTGCTCTTCTTTCAGACATTCCCAAAGTTCATCTAGACCCACTGAGAGCAACTCTACATGCAGCAGTATGCTTCGTGTTAGGTCTCAAGAAATGTGACCACATTTCTCCGGTCCTGCTAACCCTCCAATGGCTTCGCATTGAAGCTCAGGCCCAATTCAAGACCGCTTGCATTAACCACAGAGCGCTGCACTCCTCTTCACCCTCCTATCGAAGTGAGAAACTGAAAATCTTTGGAGCAAATAGGGGTTACAGAAATGCCTAATTCCTGCTTCTGGAACCACGCCACCTTCAGTCGAGAACGGTACATGAGCCAGTCAATCTCCGGTAGTGCCACAAGAATCTGGAACTCCTTATCTCCCTCCCTTCGCCTAACAACCTGCATAGCCACCTTCAAAAAGAACCTCAAGCTCCTCCTACTTGACAGACACATGGGTCAATCACCCTCGACCATACCCAAGTACTCTATTCAGGAGACGAAATACCTTCATTATGTGTCCCCACCGTCTTAATCAATGCTTGAACCATGTACGTCCCTGTCCAACGGCTGCTTTTGTCCTGGTTGTAGCTACGGTGCAATCTGTCTGAACGTAATTATTGTAACTGTAACTTGTTGTACCCTTGTATCATGCTACTGTTGTAAAGCGCTCTGATGCCTTCGGTCCATGTCAGTGTGTAGTATATGTGGAAGGAATATTCAGAATGTAATTCGCATATAGAATCCTTTACTGTTTGTGTTCCAAAGTTCTGTGCTTATATGGACTAGTAGTAGAATGTTAAGGCAGATGCTGCTGGAGCTGATGCCACGCTTGTACTATGTCAGGGCTGATATTAAAAGATAATTATGGGATTATCAGCCCTTGAACACATGCGTGCATGTCTTTCATGGGATTGAAATTCGGCTCATTCCTGCCTGCTGCCGTTTCTACTGATATAGCAAAATTGGAAATTCCTCCTACGTTTTTGAGGATATCTGATTCATCGGAGGCCTAAGCTTTTCAATAGCATCATTTGAGGTTGGTGGCAAATGTTTGTTTAAAGCTTCCAAGGCTGTTGGTGCTTTCCTCCCCCTAATGGCTTTGTGTACCTTCAAAACTCTTACCTCTGAAAGCATCACGCTACACGCCCCCCCCCCCTCTGCAACACTCAAACCGGCAACAAAACTCCAGCCGCGTCTCCTCCCAGGATTCTTTGCCAAGCACAGATCGCTGCATTCTGGGGCAAGCACCGAGTCCTACTGGGTCACGCAACGTGACCTTACGTGCCACCATTTTGAATTTACGTACAACAAGGAAGTACAAAGCGATAATACTACTGCACCACGTTTTATCTCGTTTCCTCATTAAAATGCTTCAATTTAACTGATTTTGCCTAGCTACAGCCTCTTCAAACGGCAAGTGTTGACGATTTATCAAAGGCTGATAAAGAAGATACTACTTTGACAGAAGTCAAATCCAAAGTAATTAAAGGGTGGAATCATTCAGACAAGAAAGGCATTCCAGATGACTTGAGAGGATTTTGGGAAGTAAGAGATGAAATAACCATTTCAGATGATTTACTATTAAGAGCAAAAAGGATCTTTCCCCCTAAGTTGTTAAGAAACAAACGTACATTCCTGCCATGAAGGTCATTCAGGCATATCACGTACTAAATGAAGGGTCAAAGATGAGTACTGGTGGCCTGGAGGGGGTAGTGATGTCGAGAAAATTGTAATATCTTGTGTAACTTGTGAAATTGCAGACAAATCTCTAAAAACGTTCAACCTCCCCCATTAGGTATGGTAAATTCCCCAAATATACCTTGGGAGGAATTAGCTTTAAGGTTTAAATCTATTTTGTGCGCTCACTGCTCACATCACATATGTGAATCAAGACAAGGAGCGTTGCAGCGCTCAGCATGTGGTTATTTTCTTAAAGAACATAAAAAATTAAAGTGAACTGTAAACAAACCCAAAAGTCCACCCCCCCCTTCCATTCCCGCCCCCAGTACTCACAAAAGAAAGGCAAAATTTGCCGGAGGTTATGGAGAATATCCAGGCCTCCTACCCTTCGCTTGTGGTAGGGTCAGAGATGAGTTCTGCGAGTTGGAGGGTACGCAAGTATTTGGGACAGGTGAGCTCTCTAAATTCAGAAGATAAAAGGGCAATAAATGGGTGCCATATCTCTCGAAAAGGAGGTCTTAAAGGTCATGAGGGTAGCAGACAACTGCTCCATCCCCAGGGTGTACCATAGTCTATGTAGCCATCCCAAGTGTGTGGGTGTGTTATGAGTCCCCCGGTGAGTGAGGATGTTCTGGAGTGCTGCCCAAGTGCCAGCCCCATCTGTCGCCCCTTGCGGGATTTGAGTGGATAGGTTAGCGTGTTGGGCAAAACAAGGATAGTGTAGGAGGGGAACCGGGGTATCTGGGTATAGAAGTGTAAGTCTAAGTCATCCAAGATCTGGGTCCAGTAGGGTGTGAGATTCGGGCAATCCCAGAGCAAGTGAAGAAGCGTGCCTGTGGAGCCGCAGCCCCGCCAGCAGTCTGGGCTCCGCTCCGGGTTACCTCTATTGAGGCGCACTGGTGTCAGATGCCAATAAGTGGCTATCTTGGTGGCAGTCTCTATGCTAGATGTATTCCGGGCTGTATGACATGCTCTATAATAAATCTCACCCCACTCTTTCGGGGATAGCTCCCTCCCGAGTTCCCCTTCCCATCGTCTTTGACTGGGCGTTGGATGAGAAGGGACAGGCTGGCGTAATAAGACATATAGTTTGGAGGTCAGTCTCTTATCCATGGTTTTTGTAACAAGCCACTTCTCATATCGAGTGAGATGTCTAGCCACTGCGGGGAAGTTAGAAGGGTGTAGGAGCCAATGTTGTATTTGGAGATAATGTAGTCTTTCGGTCTCAGGTAGGTTATATTGTTGGCGTAGTTGTGGGAAGGGGATGAATCCATCCTCGTCAAACAGATGGCCCGCAGCGTGGCATGACATTTGGTGCCAAGTCTTGAACGCCCCCCGCTGTAGGCCCAGGGAGAAGTCTCCATTATCGAACAAGGGTGTCATGAGGGAGGGGAATGTGGTGAGCCCCTGTCGACATGCTATGCTGTCCCACACTTCCATGATCGTCTTAGAGATGGGGGACTTTTGTAAGCTCCGTGGCCTATCCGCTCTCTTGAGGAACAGTACTTTCCAGAGAGGAAGCCTTGCATTCACCCTCTCCTGGAATAGCCAGTGCTTTTTGGATTTGACTCTACTCCACTCCACCAGGTAACGCATATGCGTCGCTTGAAAATAGCGCTGCAGACTTCACGTTAGGACATCACTGCCACTCATACCCTCACGCACCCTTACGGCTTTATCCTGAAAAGATCTCCGATAAAGTGACCCTTTGGGGGACCCGTAGGGCATTGCAGCGCCGGCCTGACGAGGAGCATTGCCCAATGATGAAGCATGACATCCTTCGGAGTGTGTGAGGGCACCAAGATCAGGACACACTGTCCCCAGCAATCATAGTATTAGAACGACCACAGTTTCTTTCTTTTTCTCTTTTCCATAGGAACAGTGACTCCTGTGAGATATAACCATAATGTTCAGGAGCACGAGTCATTGGACCTTTATTTGGCTCCCTGTCCCCCTCCCCCATTATTCAGTGACCAAAGTAAAGAGAGGCAGTGGCGTTTCCATCTGTTTAAGTCCTCTCTAGTCTGTCGGAGTAGGTTGTTGTAGTTAATCGTGGCTGTTTGTGAGATCGAGGGGGCAAACTGGATCCCCAAGTAGGGCAACGACTCCGTGGCCCACTGCACTGGGAAACGTTCTTTAAGGTGAGATAGTCGGTTACGAGTGGTTGACAATACGAGGGCCTGTGATTTGTTAACGTTTATGTGAAATCTCGAGGCCGAACTAAACATGGACAGCTCCTCGAGGAAGGCCGGGAGGGATGTGCTAGTGTTGACCAAGGAGGCCAAGATATCATCTGCGTAGAGGCTGACTGTCTTTCCCCTCCAAAGGGAATTCTGGTGATCCCTGGGTTTTATCTAATCTGTTGGGCCAGGGGCTCCATAAATAGAGCGAATAAGAGAGGTGACAAGGGGTTCCCCTGCTAAAAGGAAGGATGATGAGGTGATGCCATTCACTCTAACAGTTGCCGTGGGAGAGCTATATCAACTCGCCATCCAGGCGCTGAAGCGGTCACCCATGCCAAAATGAAAGAGTCTGTTCAATGTAGTGCCAATGTACTCGGTCGAATGCCTTCTCAGTGTCAACCTTAAGGAAGAGGGCCTCTATGTCCGAATGGTCAGCCTTGTCGATCAGCTGTAAGATTTGTTTTGTGTTATCACTGCTTTGTCTGTGGTGAATGAACCCTGCCTGGTCTGGATCAATAATGCCTGGCATCAAGGGACCCAGCTGTGTCGCGAGAATATTCGTAAAAAACTTGATGTCTACGTTTAGCAATGATATGGGATGATAGGAACTACATAGCTGTTTGTCTTTCCCTGGTTTTGGGATGACAACAAGGGGCGCAGATAGCATCGCTGGGGGGACTGAGCCAGGGCCTGTGAATGAGTTAAACAGTTTGGTATGGATAGGGCCAAGATCTGACAAAATGTTTTGTAGAAGCTTGTCAGATAACCATCTAAGCCAGGGGATTTAAGAGACTTCAAGCGTGAGATTGCCAAGATAACCTCTTCGACCCTGATGGGGGAATCTAGGGATACCGCTTGGGCAGTGGTGAGGCCGGGGGTGTTCGCCCCTTGCAAGTATGAAGTGATGGTCTGGGGCTCCAGGTCTTGTCTCATATAAAGCTTTGCGTAAAAAACCCGGAATTCCCCTGCGATGGATTCGTCGTCTAATATTTCCTTTCCCCCCTGAGATCGAAGAGAGTGTACCCTCATCTGCTGCCTTTGGGCCCTCAGCTTATTAGCTAACAACCGTCCTGATTTATCTCCTCCAATATAAAAGGAGTGTTTCAGCCGGAGAGCAGCATATTCTGTCCTGTCTAGGTCTAAGCCCGCAAGCTGAGCATGCGCTGCGCATATTTGACACCAAACTCTAGGGGTCAAATATGCGTTCGAGCTCACTGACCTGAGTAGTCAATTGATTATAGACTTTGTTGTCAGCAGACGAAATTGCTATGAGTTCGCCCCTCACTACCATTTTTAACGCCTCCCATAATGTGGAGATAGAATTGCCCGAAGTGTTGTTGAAGTCTAGGTATTTTTGTATTGCTGTGGTGAGTTGCTGTACAACTGTGGGGCGTTGGAGTTGGGTCTCTCTAAGTCGCCAGGTCCCAAAGTGTTTTCCTTGAGGGGGAAGATTTAGTGTGAGGGCAACTGCATTGTGATCAGACAATGCAGCCGGCTCTATCTCCTTGTCGTTCATGATGTTATGTACGTCCCTAGTCCCCAATAGATAATCAAGACGTGCGTACATTTTATGGGCGTGGGAGAAGAAGGTGTATTGGGTAGTTTGTGGGTGAGCCTCACTCCAGAGGTCCAGCAGCCCCATCTCGAGGAGCCACCTGCCCCCTCCCTTTGACAAGGCTTCCGTCTGACCGGAGCGAATACCAGATCTTTGTCTGCGACGAACACTAGGTGCAGGTCTCCACCGAGGTGTTGTTGAAGTCTAGGTATGTTTGTATTGTTGTGGTGAGTTGCTGTACCACTGTGGGGCATTGGAGTAGGGTCTCTCTAAGTCACCAGGTCCCAAAGTGTTTTCCTTGAGGTGGAAGATTTAGTGTGAGGGCAACTGCATCGTGACCAGACAATGCAGCCGGCTCTATCTCCTTGTCCTTAATGATGTTGTGTATGTCCCTAGTCCCCATTAGATTTTCAAGATGTGCGTACGTTTTATGGGCGTGGGAGAAGGTGTATTGGGTAGTTTGGGGGTGAGCCTCACTCCTGAGGTCCAGCAGCCCCATCTCGTGGAGCCACCAGCCCCCTCCCTTGGAGAAGGCTCCCGTCTGACTGGACTGACTACCAGATCTTTGTCTGCGTCGGACACTAGGTGCAGGTCTCCACCCAGAAGCACTAAGCGCGTCTGCGAGGCCATCACCTCTGACACTGCTGATAGTAGAAATTGCTCTCGTCCCATGCTGGGAGCATAGATAGAGCCCAACACCAGAGAATGGCAACCAAAGTGTATGGTGTATGCGAGGAGTCTACCTTTCACCTCCGCAACCTTGGATCCCACCCTATCCCTGAAGGATCTAGCGATAAGCATTGCTAACCCAGATTTTTTAGAGGAGGTAGAGGAAAAACTTGGTGGGGAAAGGCTCGGGAGCGGAGGCGATGCCAATCCCTACTCAAGAGTTGGGTCACTTGAAGGAGGCATATGTACGCCGCTGAGTGTTCGACGTAAGATAGTATTGCGCGTCGCTTAATAAGGCTGTTGAGGCCCTTCGTGTTAAGTGAAAGGACCTTAACTAATTGCAATGAAATGTATAGTGCATGGAGGCATAGCTGTCTGTATATATCTATCTTGGTTGCCCCTGTCCTCTCCCCACCCCCCCAATCTCCAGCGTGGGTGTTTCAGCCCCCACCCGCACTGGCTGCCAAAATGAGTACTGGTCCCCCCAAAAAATAAGAACAAACAAAAACTAGAACATAAGAAAACAAATTTGAGTCCAGGTCCAGCAGATCGCGTCCACAAGTACCCTGGAATAGGTGGTGATGGGTGCATGTTGTGGCCCATTGTTCCCTTCGTCCCCCCCATCCCCGCCACCCACCAGCCCAGCCGTGTTGTCAAAAGCTGATGTCCGCCCAAAAGTCTCACGTGTTGTCTCTATCTTTCCGAACTCCGCCAGCGACTCCAGGACCGCCTGACGCTTCATCGCAATTGTAGCTGGGTCAGGTTTCACACTTCCCATGGGTGGTCGACAACTCTGCCCTCTCTAACGCCTGCTGCGTGAGGCTCCTTGCTCACCTCTCTCTGGGTCCTCGTCTGAGGAACCCTCAATTCCAAGGATTCTACAAGTCATCTCGAACGAGCGAAGTTGATGCAGTTTGCCTTCCAAGTGGAAAATGAGGCGGAAGGGGTGGCCCCAGGAGTAAGTGATCTCCAGGTTCCACAAGAGACAAGTGGCCGGTCGGAATTCCCTCCTCTTCTGCAAAGTGATCATGGCTAGGTCCTGATAAAGTGTAGGAGTGTGTCTCCAGCACAAAAACAGGTGTCTCTCTCGGGCTTTGCGCTGGATTGATTCTTTTAGTTGAAAATCGGGGAGGTAGGCCAAAATGTCTGGTAGAGAGGCTTACGACCGCTGCGGCAGGCCAATTCTGTGTGCGCGGTCGATTTTTATCTTAAGGTCTGGGGAAGCATCCAAGATGTGGCAGAAAAGGTCTCTCAGATAGAGGCTCATATCAGCGCCCTCCGCCAAAGACAGCACACCTTTGATGCGAATGTTGTTGCAACAAAAGAAATTCTCTAGGTCTTCGGCATGGGCTTGGAGTTCTATTTGTTGTTCTTGCAGGCGGATCACCTCCTGTTGCAATTGTTTCACTTCCTCGTCTCAGGTGTGTTTCTGATCTTCTATTACCGCAACACGTTCTCCAATTGAGTTCTCATCATGGCAGATCTCTTTGATGTCGCTGGACAGCTCACCCCAGAGGGTCTGCAGGTTCGCGCAGCGTGGAAAACAATGCCTCCAGGAAGGAGCCTGTGACCGGCTCCTCAGCACCCTCCATGTCTTGCCCTTGGTTTGTGTTTGGCGACGCCTGCCGGTCTCCGCTTGCCGCAGAGGGGAGCTTGGTCAGCATATCCTTTAGAGTCCGGTCTTTTTTCGCCCTTGCAGATGTCATGGTTTAGGAGGTCGCACGGTCTCCTTCCGTGTTCCGCTAATGTGCTGTAGTCTGGTCCCCAGCCACAATAATAGCGGTCAGCTTCACTGGTATGGCGCCACCACTCCAGGGGGCAACGTTTGCATAACCCAATGCGCACCCAGCACTGGGGAGGTTCCCAAGTGGGCCCCAAAGTCTACTGCTCCTCTATCTGATGTCTTTGTAGGGAACAGCCCCCGGCAATCAGCTTCTTGAGGGCCTCCCTATGCATGTGGGGGCGGCTGCCAGACACAGTGTCTTACTCTCCGCGTGGTCCTGTGGTGGTCACTCTTGGCGTTGGAGCTCTCTCTGCCCATGCAATGTGGTTGTGATCGACCGCCCAAAACTCAGAGACTGTGGTCCTGATGAGGTTGGCACTGCGTGTGGTCGGGTCTCCTTTACCTCATCCCAGGGAGGAGGGCCTCCTCCCTACTCCAGAGGACGCTGCGTTACTCCAGCAGGGCTCCCAGCGGCAAGAGCTGGGTCTCTTCCCATGCGCTGTGCTCATTTAGGTCTTCCCGGCGCAGGGCACTGCCGGGTCTCCAACAGTCTCTCAAAACCCCGTAGCCTGGGCCGGGGTTCCTTCTGTGGCGTTGGTGAGAGGAGTGGGATGCCAACCAAGTGGTGAGCAGCGCAAGCTAAGCGTGCTGCCCCTGGCCCACACCACCTCTGGCACCCCCACGTGCAAGCCTACTCTGGCTATGGGGCTTTTGCGCTGGGCCTCTCAGCTTGGGTGGTCCGGGGCCCGCGAGTCTCTCCTGCCTCGCCCCTCCAGGGATTCCAACGCAGGTCGCCCAACATGGCGTGGTGTCTAATCTGCACCTTCTGAGGAGCCGCCAGTGTCGGGGGTGCTCCTGTGCGGTTGCTCAACTCCCCCGCTGAGTTGCCGTCTCTGCCCTCTGCTCACTTACTTCTGTGGGCTCCAGCACGAAGAACCCCCGGGGGGGTCGTCGGGGCTCAGCAATCATAACGGGGCTGCAGTGTCGCCGACCGGAGTGTCCTCCTTCCAGGGGGCGGATTCCACGCCCAACCCGCTATCAGCTGCGCACGGCCTCCTCCGATCTGCGTTGTGGAATAGGCCGCGGCCACCATTGTGGGATGCAGAGGCCAGCTCTCCACTCTGTCCGCAGTCCGTTCTGGCAAGCAAAATCGCTCACATGCGGGCTCGGGCGATCAGCGGCTTCACCGGACTGTTATAGCGAAGGCTGCCACATTGGCGGGCGACAGGGACGAGGAGATGAGAAAGACACGTCTTACCCGCCCGCCATCTTGGCCTAGCCCCCAGGAATTAGCTTTAGATATAATGGGACCAGTTAATTGGGAGGATGGCAGCTTTAAATATATCTTAGTCACTATTGATATGTTTTCAAGATGGTGTGAATTAAGTGTGGTGAAAAAAGTTGACACAAAAACGGTTATTGAATTGCTGGATAATGTATTTTTACGAGAACGTTTTCCTGCATCCATTCTCACAGATAATGGAGTACAGTTTAAATCTAAAGAGATGGTAGAATGCCTTGGAGTGTCTGGAATTAAGCAAAGATTTACTGCCCTTTATCATCCAAGTGGAAATTGTATTGTGGAGAGAATAAATAGAGTGACAAAAGGTATTATACAATTTACTAACAAAGCTGATGTATCTTGGGAAGGTGAGTTGAGAAAAATTATATGGGCTTCTAGAGTAACTTCTCATAGTTATTTGGGAACAATTCCCTTTTCTTTAATGAGAGGAAGAGTTCCTTTCTCCAAAACTAACCCAGATTGGATGAAATGCAATGGTATGGTGGAATGGGATATGAAGGAAGTCAAATCCTTTTTAAGAAAGTCTCAAAATAAAAACAAGCTGTATTATGATGTTAAGCATGGTGCAAGACTGGTACATTTACGTGTGGGTCAGTGGGTGCGTGTCAAAAGTGCGAAAAAGGTTGTAAAAGGAGAAAGTAGGTTCAGTGAACCTAAAGGAATATCACAGGTGAGAAACAGCTCACCAATTTTGGAAAATGGTGAGGTATGGCATATGAGTCGCTTAGCATTGGCAGGAAGCAGTCCTAAAAAAAGAAGTGGGGGGACTAACCAGGTTAGGCAGTATGCAAGTGAAATCATGACGCGTGCCATCACAGCGCATGATGTCACGACGTGTGACATTGCACGTGACATCACAGGAAGTGACCTCACTGGAAGTGACATCACAAGAAGTGACATCAGATATTAAGACCTCACACATGTTTATCAGGTATATCATGAGTACATTTAAATGTATTATGAGATTTAACAAAGGAGATTCGGCGTTGGGGTTGTGCCAAAAAAGTGGTGCAATCCCGAGAGAAAATCTGGGCCTCAACTAATACATTTATTTTTTTAAACACTGCCACAAAGAAATTGGCAACAAGGAGAAGCATGGTAGTAGATCTGTTATGCTTAATTGGTTGCAAAGTCTACATTTTAAAATATTTTGTAATACAAATGCACTGAAGCACACCGAAACCAGTCGCCGTTGTGTGTGAAAATATTGTTATTCAACACCAGTTCCATTAGATCTAATAACATGTTAGTGTGTTCCAACATATTCACTGGCCTTGTATCTAAAAACGTTGTACAGCCTTCAAACCAAGTTCCCCTGGTATACACGTGTATAGTGAGCATACATCAAGAGTCACTAATTGATGTCCTTCCACCCACTCCACATCTGCAATTTTGCTCAAAATATCTTGAGTATCCTTGATATAGGATGGTAGGTTTATGACAAAGGGCTGCAAATATAGGTCTATGTACTCTGATATCTTCTTCGTGGGAGACCCAATCCCCGAGATGATGGGTCTTTATTTGAAGAAGGAATTAGAATCAGACTTTCCTTCAAAATTGAAGTCCTGATTGCAGTTAGATTGCTTAAGAACTGCTTTTTCTCAAACTTAGGGATAAGCCTTGAGAAAGTCCAGGAGGACGAAACGCGCGTCGGCTGCCTTTATCTTGTCTGCATCGGAATAAACTTGAATGATCAGATACGGCTACAACTGTGAATCAATTCTTGAGAACATTACAAATGGAATTTGATTAATTTATTGTGTCTTTGTTGTATTACATGTGTGAGGATAAAAGTAACAGCGGTTTAGTGTGCTTCGGTGCATTTGTATTACAATTTAGTCTAGACTGCGGTTGCAGGTCTAGCAGATCTTTACCCAAGGTGGGTGGGTAATATGGCCCCATGAGAGCACCCTTGTACAAGGTTGTATTACAAAATGAATGCTTAAACACAACATATTGGACGTATAGATGTGCAGATCTGATAGCATATCCACCTAATTTATATAAGTATTTTAAAATATTTGATTAGGTTAAGGCATCTGCTGTGAAGGTGCCCAGTATATCTCAGGGAATAGTAATGGTGAGATAACTCTGGTGGTTAATGCACTTGCTGGAGAGATCTGTGTTTTGTAAAGTCCCAGATTTTAATCAAAGTAGTAGAAAAGGTAAATGTGTCTCCTGCAAAGCACATCATCTAACACGCAGATGACAGATTTTTATTTTACGTAGGTAGTAAAGTGGGTTACTGCATTTAACACAGAGATCCTTTTGTTACCTGCAGTTCATAAATGTTAATCCTTCTAAAAGACCACAGTGAGGTATGAAGGACATGTGACTCCTACACCTGTCTCATGTAACTCATTGTGTACATTAATTTACACATGTACATGATTTATTGTCAATGTATAATGTGTATGTTATGTAAAGAGCTCCGACACCCTGCATTGGGTTGCATAGCGCTATAAAAGAAATAAAATAGTGCTATTGAAATTGTAATTTGTGTAAATACTGGGACAGACCAACACACCTGACATTCTTACACTGCATGCATATATTATATACAGGGACTTAAAGGATAAAGCGGTCTCTCTTGAGTACTTGTGAAGAGATAACAAGCTGTGTGCCTTTGTTTGCCCTCCAAGGCATTTACATTTAAGTGTGAGGTTCCAGGCCCCCTCCAGTCAGGATATTTAAACAAAAGGAGGCCCCTTAACTTCAGCCCAGCTGGAGGTGAAAAAAAGCTCCCTCACTGCCTGCACGTTGCTGCTGGGAATCGAAAGCAGACAAGGTGCAGGCGCTGCTGAACGTGTCCCAGTGTCTTACACCGGGACAAGTTCTGCATTTTTCTGTGGGGCCCAACTTCTTGGCAGGGGGGACAGTGTCCACCCTGTGAAAAGAGTGGGTGGACGCCGTGTACCTGCATGTACCCCCGACTTGTGCCCTGGGTAAACCCTGTACTAACTATTGGTGGTTGAATGATTAAGATCATAGTCGTATTGGTGATGAAAGTAAGGAAAAGGAAGTGGAAGAAGTCATGAGTGATAGGACGAAAGGAATTGCCGATGAGTCTGGAGAGATTGTGGTGAATGAACCCATTCAAGAAGAGCGTCAAGATGAACCTGGATGTTCGTCCAGTGTGAAAATTGCTTGTGGAAGAGTTAAAATCCTAATTCTTATGCAAATGTTTTTTTTCCCTATGGTTTGTCTATTGTCATTCTTATTGTCTTATTTTCTTACTTTATTTCTTTTTCACATTGCTTTAGTTTTCTTATAAAAAAAAGAAAAGGAAAGAAATTGTGTAGTATATGTGGAAGTAATATTCAGAATGTAATTAGCATATAGAATCCTCTACTGTTTGTTTTCCAAAGTTCTGCTTATATGGGCTAGTAGTAGAATGTTAAGGCAGATGCTGCTGGAGCTGATGCCACGCTTGTACTATATCAGGGCTGATAATAAAAGAAGATAATTTCATTTACTACAAGAATTTGGATTTATTCTGAAGACGATGCCACACCGTGCTACATAAAATTGCAAAAATAAAAAATAAAGCACACCTGATAATTACTGCGAGCAATAAAAGTTATATCACTGTAATTGTGACCCAAGCCCCAGCTTGCAGAGATCGCAATTTAATGGGTCGCTTTTAGATATTGTGGGTGCCAATTATCACACCTGATAACTCCAGTCCCTCCAATGCCCGAACTCCGTGCGATAAAGCACCCTTTTCCAGGCTGACTATGATCGGGGGTCTATCTTGATTATCCTTTTAACTTTAAATAAAAATCCTCTTCCATGCAGGTTCAACGGCGGTGCTTGTCCTAGCCAAATAGTATACCTGAGTCTGCTATTGGTTAGACTGAAGGATGTTTTTCCATGCTGGTGGCGGGGCGACATCAGTCTCGGCCCCTTACCTGTATAATATAATCGACTACATTGGCTAGCCTGGTCTGTATTTAGGCACGCAGGTTCCGAGGCTAGGTCTGCCCTAGCCTCGAACTCTGCATTTTATAATTCTTAAGTCTCGTTCGATCATACCTTGTTTGTGTATGCAGGTTCTGGGGTACGCTTGTCCTCGCCCTGCACTCTGCATTCTCGAACACTGCTCATTGGCTACAGCAGGTAGTGTTGTGTTATACTGGTTTCGTGGCTGCTCTCTCTACGACCCTGCAATCTGTATTCTGAAGTCCTGTCCTTTGGCTAGCCTGTGCGAGATTTACTCATGCACGTTCCGGGGCGCGCCTTCCCGCCCCGCCGTGTGTTGTTGCTTCTCAGTCCCTCGGAAGCGGCCGCAGATGGCGCACAGCTCTCGGTGGCGGTTTCCTGCACGGCCCGGCACAGGGCGGCGACTGCTGGGGCCTCGGACCCGGGTGGCGGCTTTGCTGCAGGCCCCTGGAGCAGCGCCCAGCTATGACGCGGCCTTGCAGGTGTCGGCGGCCATTCGGGCAAACCTGCGACGTTGGAGAGAGGCGCTGGGAGCGGCGGGAGAGCAGGTGAGATTCCGGACCCAGTGACCCTTTGCGAGAACAACCACAGTAGAGTACATCCCACGGGTAGTCCCAGTAAGCAACGGGAGCTTCTTACAGCCACACCCCCACCAGACCCAACGTGCGGGGGCGGAGCGAGGGTGGTGGAAGAGGTAGCAAATAAGACCTTGGACAGCGTTAATCAGAGAGTACCCCCCACAATGAGACACAGCCTTCGCGAGGGCTCAATGTGACCACAGAAAACCCAGCCAGCTGCAGTTTGAGACCCCTCACCCCGGTACGGGGGAATTGCATGTTTAGACCATGATCCCAGTGATTCACAGAAAAAGCTCTGGAACCCTCTCAGAACTGTCCCCTCTTAGGCTTTTGTGGTGCAGTGACGCAGCAGGAGTGAAAGTGAGATCGCTGATCACAGGGAGGCAAACTTACCCGAGGGGACCTAAAGTAAAGCCATTTGTGGTATTCCGGGGACTCCCTTGAAGCCCCCTCCAAAAAGCCTATACTCAGGTGCCAATACTCCTGCGATGTAGCGTGGCGCTGAGCGAACAGGGCAGACTTCTGGCGTCAAGGGGCAGCCCTACTAGAGCGAACCCCAAAAATTAATCAATTAAGGCATCCATCGCTTATAAAGCTTTCTTGCAGCCTCAACTAAACCACCAAACTTTACAATGCCGGGGTGGGGTGAGGTCAGATTTGGCAGCCCCCAGCGGAGGCTTCCAGAGGAAAACTCCAATGCGCCATTCTCCCAGAGAGCCACGCCCCCACTAAAGCTCAGCCTGTTGCTTTGCAACGAAGCTCTGGAGTGAGCAAATGAGACCGCTGACTCCAAATTGGACACGCCTCTTTAGAGAGAGGTAATTCCACAGAGCCACTGTCCCTCCCCACGAAAAACCCAACTTGGTGTGTAAGAGAGAATGGCTGATTATTAAGCTACAATACTGACAATTGGGCTGGGGAAGTAACCCCCCCCCAAAGACAAGCATTGGCATAGCCAATAGGTCTCGCCTTTGGGACCTTATAAGTGATGTTTGTTGCACCAAGGATATTGTGCTGGGTAACTAAACACTTATAAGGTCCCAAAGGTGAGACCTATTGGCTATGCCAATGCTTGTTTTCCCTTCTAATTGGTTCCTTGATTACCATGCTTCTTATATTGACTAACAGGATGTACAGTACAATATTTTTCATTCATACCACCCTTTTTTATTTCCTCAGCACATGCTAAACTGTGTTTGCATGTTTTAGCAATGGTCACTACCTCGGTAAGTGAGGGATTATCTTTCTACCAAAACGACTCTCGCTTTCTCTAAACAACACCCCACATGAATTGGTCTCTCAGACCTTCATTTGTCCCCCCTAAAATTACATGTTGAGGCTAATTTTCGCAATACCGCAATGTATTCCTCTACTGATTCCCCAGAGCATTGCAACCGTTTTCCAAGCTGATACCTCTCCAGAACTGTGGACAATTTTCTTAGTCATTCAGCTCGCTACTCTCACTCGGCGTAAGATCAGGAATGTGTTCAAATATTTATTGGCCCTCAGGACCCAAACAATGTAGTAAAAGAGCCGTGTTCTGCTCAGCACTGAAGTACCGCATACTCTTGCATAATGTACAAACACAGATTTCCACTTCCTCCAAGGTATTTGGGGTTCACCAGGACTCGTTAGAAAAAATGAAGGAGTTACATTCTGCATGATGACCACACTAAAGAAAAATGAAAGATTTTCAAAATGTCTCACTGAGTCCTGGTGCAACCGACCCTATACACAGCCCAGAATTCAGGGTGCCGATAAACAAATGCAAAGGCACAATTAAACTCTAGTAAAATGAAAAACTAACAACATTACACAAAGAGTCTTGGTGCAACCGATACTAAACAGTGCAGAATGCAGGGTGCCAATAGCACCGAAATGGTACCCCACAGGTATGGTGACTGCGCTCGTGACAAACGCCATCCAAAAGTAAACAACAGTACCAATATATATAACTACACAATATATTATAACATAGGGAGAGATTACCACAGACGGAAGTCAGAAACAAATGATTTAGCAGTTAATACTAAACACGATAGCACAACAAGTTACATACCAGGCTGTTCATAAGCAGAACCTGGAGGAAATGCAGAGAACATTAGCAGACGCTACAAACAGAATAAAGGATGTGGGCTAGCTAGCAAAATCCATTAGGAGAGGCGGGGAGCCAAGGGTCAGGCTTTGCTTTTAGAGCCCCGCAGTGACGTCGCGAGAGGAGGAGGAGGCGGGTTGGCGGGGGGAAACGGAACAACATTTAATTTAAAAACAACATACCTGCAGCTGGAAACGCAATTCCGAGGCTGCGGAGGGACAGAGAGAGGCAGGAGCGGCTTGCAGGCACGCCGTACAGCTTTACACGTACCTTGCTCGGAAGTACAAATGTCGGCAGGCTGGCGCAGGCTAACTCGGGTGGCGGGCTACCACAGAGGTAATTAGAGCGGCGGAGACCTGGATCCCAGCAAGGCGTCCTCAAACGTGGGGGTCCAGTGCAGGCAACAAATAGGAAAAAAAATGGCGGCCGCGCGGTTAAAAAATAAATAAACAGTGGTGCGCGCGCACCACAGAGGAGCGGAGGGGGAGGAGGGAGCGCGGCAGCCTGCTCAGCTGACCAGACGCTCGTGCGTCATGGCCTTTTGCCGGCATGTGTTTACAATTATCGCGCCCGCGTCTGGGCACGATAATTGGAAACACATGTTTGCCGCGCGTACCCATCCCAAAAGGCCAGCCACGACGCACGAGCGTTTTTGGGACTGCTTTTCAAACTCGCTTACTAAAAGTCTTCGCCTCTAAGCAGCGCTTGCGCGCTACTCGAGGCTCGACCTAATAAAGGGCCACTAGGCGGGAGTTGGTCCTACTAGTCCTCTTCTCTCTATGTTTTCACTCAGCCGCACTCCTCCAAATTCTAATTGCTTGTTAAATCCTTGCTCCGGCATCATCATTCCCTCCTGACCTGCGAATCTAATGTTAACATCTTCAGGATTGCAGTACTGGCTGTGGATAGAAAGACAAGAGATTATCCTCGTTTGCAACATGTGCCCTGGTCTCCGACTCCTTTACAGACTTTAAGGAGAGGGCCCAGTGCACATGCTACATGTACACGGTTTCCCTCTCCTGGCAGAGTGTTGTATTCCCTGCAAATGAAGTTGGTGGAGCACTGGAACAGTTGTTATCACCACTGAAGTCGTGCTCTCTTGGGTTTAGGCGAAGAACAAGCCTTGCAGCAGCATTTTGGGTGAGGTGTTTTTTGCATTTGATGAATGCGGGTGCACCAAGGTATATAGGCTGTTGGCATAGCCAAGCTTGGAGATTCAATGTGAGGATGTCTTGGAATTTATGTTGGTATGTAAGGTATGGGAAAATGCAACACAGTGTTTTCATTGTGTAGAAGGCAGTCTTTGTGATGTTAACATACATTATTGAGGATAGGTCTGAATCCATGGCTGCTCCTATGTTCTAACTTCTATTGATGTTGTAGGAGGCCTTTAAGTTCTCAGGCCATTTGGAGGCAGGCTGGTACTTTTGTCGTTGTCAAAGCAGGTGGGCAGATTCTAAGTTCGGGAGTACAAAGGTCAAAGAAGGGAATTCTTATGGCGGATACCAACTGCCCCCCTTAGCTTCTCAGCTGAGAGTCCACTAAGAGAGGTGCGAGTGTCTTCCTGCAAGAACACTTTCTGAAACAGACTGGAGCCCGTGGATGGCACTGCTGCAAAACAATATGCTATCATCTAGTTTAGCTAAATACAAAACGGGCTTTGGGTAGAAACGTTCTGTCATTTTCACCATCTTTTCTAGGGTCATTGTATCAGGTCATTAGTTTGGAGGACCCAGAAATCGAAGTGGTCTATTCCACTCCTAAGGGTCTAAATTTACTGTAAATTCAGCTATATCAGGCCAGGGTTGGGGTATACTCGGGGCCACTGGAATTATGTGGCGGGGAGTGCCAAATTTTGTCAGCGTTGACTAAATTATGTGGCGTAATGTGGCACATTTTGTCAAAGTATTCATCATTTTGTCATTTTTTATACATGTTAACACTATAAATATTTCACCTTATTAGTACCAGTTAAGCACTCCAATACGGCAATAAACTGTTGAAAGATGACCAGTCAAGCTTTGTGATGGACTTTCCGCTAAGCAGAGAGATGAGTGTCACCACAATTTTAGTAACTTGGATTCGTTTGAGCTATAAACAAATATTGTTTTTGTTAAATTATGCAGATTATGCGATAGCATACATGATGGCAGGTATGGTAAATGTGGCAAAACCATGATTATGCAGAAAAAATCACAACATTCCAGTTGCACTGGGTACACTTCACCTGAAAGCCTTGGTTCGCCCCACCAATGGCTACTGTCTAAGGAAATACAGTCTGAATATAATTGGGTAACCTATTCCGTTTCAAGTGCAAATTTCCATTTATGCTTGAACTTGGATTGTCATTATTGCTGTTTTACTCACAGGATTTTCACCAGGTTAAACAAATTAGAGGGGCAACTAGTTTAAATGCCTGTTTGTCCATCTTGGACTGTGTGAAAGCATGTGCAATTTTAATGTATTTTCCATTACAAGGACAGCAACGCAAGGTGGGTGCAAATTGTGCACCTGCTAAATATCACACCCCAATGTAAACTATAATTAGTGAGTGTGCAACTCGCATCAAGTTGTAATCAAGCCCTCACTCACTCTCACTTCCTACCTTACAATTTCGCTCCATGTTTACTTTAGGAAAACTGTCATCCATTTAACTAAAATCACTTGCTATTTTCAGCTGCCAACTACACATATATATTTCCTGTGCAATTGGCATTTGTAACAACTCGTGAAATATGTAAATAATTTGGTACAGCCCTGCTGTCTCGCCTACACATTAAAACTCCGAATTTATTGACAGTGGCAAAATAACTAGTGATTGCACAGGCCCTAAAACAAATCGGACTAGTCTGCTATGGAAACACCTGTAAAGTCATACCATGGACTAGGTATATTCCATATTAGTGGCAGATTGCATGTTATATAATTGCTAGTTCACAATAACAATTTACTTATACACATACTCTCTATCAAATGCGTAAGCAATAAACATGTAAAAGTAGAGGGTGGGGTACATTTAAAACCTGCATAAATGTGCTGGCACGGCACTGAAAACTGTAGTGTAACTTTTAAACGTATCCAATTTAGCTAAATATAGCTCTCTAATGAAGAAATAATATAGGCTAGTCGCTGTTTGGAAGCACGTTTGGTCAAAACAATGAATTGCTTCATATCATTTATTTTTGTAGTGTTATATAGCGTGGACAAGGCTAAAGACCGTCCGAACGCTTCACAGACAGAAAATAAATCTGAGCATCCGAAAAATGTGAGTGCAATATAAAAATAAAGACAAAAATGAGGTAACAAACCACGCATAAAAATCAACTGTCAGGAGAAGAGAGGAAAACATATGTACACTATTCACAAAGTGATTAGACGGGGAATAGTAACTTACATAGTAATGTAGAAAAAGAACATATTTACAAAACATTGTATGTAGTTTTGCTGCGCACATTAGTGTTAGAGAGAATATAATAGACAACAGAAGTTTCTGATACTATAGTAAGAAGTCAAAAGGCATCAGCAAACTTCATTTACTTGCACTAGGGATCCTGAAGCCAGATAGACAGCTGTTATTATGCAGAAATTCCTCACATTAACTTAAATTAGAAATACAAAGCTCAGCCCTCCCATGTGAGGCACAGATGACCCTCACCTAAGCAAGAGCTTTCACAGCTTTACTTTTTGCTTTCTTTTCATGTATGCATTTTCCATTTAAAGGGCGCTTCTCTTCCTCAGCAAAACGACCCTTTGTAATGCCCACTTCTGCAGGCCCCCTGCGCGGATATTAATGACTGAATGCATGACTGCCCAGACACGCACCTTAAAGGGAACTATGCTTACTACCCTTATGTAGGGTGCTTAAGCACTTGTCTCCAGGGGTAGCACTCTACACCATGTAGGCTGTGCGGTTGGAAGGATGTTGTCTTTGTTTTGATCCTATGTGAGAAACTTTTCATGTGCGTTTTGACTACTGAGTTATGGTTATCGGGTTGTGGAACACAGTGAGTAGCAGTGATGGATGATGAAGTGTGAGACACAGACAGGCAGTTTTATGGATTTCAGTATACTGGTAGCTTTGAAGAGCTCTGCTGGTCCATTCATGGGACTTTTGTGATATAGTCTGCTTAGCTGGTTACTGCGCTGGGTTGTCCAGCCTGAGATTTTGTCTATCGTTGTGGTCCTGAGCTGACAGGTTTGGAGGGAAAGAAAAGAGGAGAGATCTGTTGAGTTGGGGATTTTTATTATCATTCCAAATATGTCAGTCTTTGTGAGATGTAAAGAAGCAGTCATATTGAATAGATATTTGTAACCTACAGTGGTGGACTGCATTAAAGTCCTCCAAATTGTCCAGCATTGTGTGACCGATGCAGGGCCCAACAGTTAAGCCCAGTTGCCACAGATCAGCTAGACAGTTGGCGGAAAGGCCTCTGTAGTTTGTTTTATCCCTATAGCTTGAACAGGGGACTGACCCTTGGAGTCCACTTCTTTGTTCCGTGTACAGCCGAGAGCGCGTCAAGTCCTTCAATGCTCTTGTAAGACCAGTGCTCTTTTGTTCTTCCTCCAGTCCAGGAGTGTTCTGAAGTGGGTGCCTGGAGGTGACACATTTATGCCTGGCACGAACGAGTGCTTGGGAATGACTCCTGGGCACGCCAATAGGGTAAAAGTTCCTAGGGCCAACCATACCCACTTAAGACATTTTTCAAGACGGCAAAAGTCTCAATCACTCTAAACCTGGACTCTGAGGGCAAGGTGTGTATGTGGGAAGTATACGATGGTAGTCCTCGTTTCCTCCTACATCTAACACTAAAATCACTGTACCCACAATAAAGCTAAATAGATGTCTGGAGGAACATAGGGTTGCCAGCAACCAGACAGTGGATACACAAGAATTGTTTTGACATCCTGTTTCCCTTACTTTGAAGTGTGCCCCCAGTGTTAAATGTAGAACCCAGCAGATTTGTCAAGCAGTATTTGACATTCTAGAAGGGTTTTACACAGTAATGTCAAAACGATGTTCATAGCCCCCTTCAGGTCATCCTATTGTTTGCTTCTGGGAGACACTTCACACCTTTTTTCACATCTGTTCCATTGCTGATTACTGGCTGTCGGAAGTGGAAGAGCAATGCCAGTTTAGCCCACAGGAAATTCAGGCATGGAAAAGGCAACTTTCTAAAAGTTATTTTTTTCTTAATATTTATAAAAAATCCAACCACCACTGAAGTGGATTTTTAATATCTATTTTAAAATGTTTGTTTCATTATTTTTCTAGCTAGTCCCATTCCCGATATAAAGTATTAGGATTTTTAATCTGTATTGTAGTTTTCTACACAGGAAAGCTTGGCCTCTCACAGTGGAAAATAGCTTTTGGGTGCTAGTCACTGTATGGACTTGTTAAAATAAGATTTCTACATTTCCTATTTTCAAATACCATGTGTGCTCCAAGGCCTACAAAGGGATGACTTTTTAATATTTTAAAGGGAGATTTTGACCTGTCAGGAGGGTTTATTTTGACATGTCGAATCGTAGTGTTTAAATTGCCACAGTCAAACTACAGTGGTAGACCTAGCATCTTGTTTTACACTGTTACTGTAGTGAATGGCACAAAAGGTGGTGCAGTCCTTTAGACACATTTCACTTGCAGGCCTTTGGCACATTGTGTACCATATACTAGGGACTTATGTGGAAGTTAAATATACTAATTAAGAATATGCCAATTCAACCTTTTTAAAGGGGGAGCACAGGCACTGTACTACTGGTTGGCAGGGTAAAGTACACAGAGTTCTAAATCCAGCACAAATATAGGGTCGAGCAAAAGGTGAAAAATACTGGGGGCCTGTGCAGTAAAGGTAGGTTTCTAAATGTGGCTTTCTAAATTTTATGGAAGTATTGGAGTACCAGTTTGACTATAGAGTCACTTGTCTTTTACCTTTTTTGTTTTTTTAAATATTGTCTGTTTGCTTTGAGAGAATTTAGCTCTAAAGGCATTAAACCAGCTTTCCATTATTGAGGCTGTGGTTGTCTTCATTGGAATGGCTTTGACAAGGGAGAATGTTAGCAAGTTTTAAAATTGTACTACAATCATAGGGTTGTTGTGCAACTGAAAGGCGACGTCAGCATAGAAGGTGGGAAACTGCATTTTCCATTTTCTGGCTTTAGTTTTATGCACGGTGGCGGTACTCTGCATTGGAGTAGAAGTTGAAATAAATTCTGGCATGATCAGGCCAGGTGACCATATGATTTTCAGGAAAGTGTGAGGAAGATATGAGAGTGAAATACTTTATAAAGTGTATACCCAGTATTGTGAATATGTCTGAGGACAAATATGTGGTTCAGTAATTCCTGTTTGGATAGCAAACATTTGGTTATAGGTAGTTGAGGTATGTCAACCTATTCATTGGAAGTCCCCAGAATGCAGATGGGATGTTTTAAGGTGATTTCAGACCGTTCAGGAAAAAGTCAGCAAACACATGATTGGTAGAGAGGTCTGTAGTCTACTTTTGGCCGCAGAATCAAAATTGCACAGGCTCATCAATGGGCACAAATTTCTGGAATAGACGCAGATTGATTAATTGTAAGGATTGCGAGTAGTGAAACCCAGCACACAAACGTGGTAAGCAAAACTAGGTTCTGTTCCTCAAAAGTAAATTGCAATGTGCCCATGCCTGATGTGAAGACAACAACGTTGGGAATTGTTTTACATACTGTTGGGCTCTATATAAATCAGTCACCAGCCATTTATTATTGTATATAACTGGCATGTCCTGCCTCACCAAACAGTTACTACAAATATTTAAAAACATGTTTTTTGTAATACTTTGGACATATGGACACTGTTTCTTTTATCTGAGATACCCAGGTTCCACGTGGAATTTTGAATCACCCTCTGTTCTTTTACTGGCTCAGGCTTTACCAGGTCTCAGTGATAAGGAGCAGTCATGGTTGGCCTCTGAGATCAGATCATGGCTGTTCATGATTCAGGAAAGTGAAAAGATGTAGGAGGTGTTTGGTATGAAATGGGTGGTAGGAATGGGGTAATTTTGTGCCCAGGAGGCTTACTGGGATGAGAGAAAAGAGTGAGGGGGTTGAAAGTGAACATTAGTCAGTATAGCAGGATGTTGAGGAATAGAAAAGAGGATATGTGTAATAGAGGTGAAGTACGAATGTTAGCTGAAGTGAGAAAGGATGGGTGAAGGAGTAGTGTGAGCTGGAGGCACAAGGGAAAGCCCAGTGAATTAGTTGTAGGTGTGATGCGTGGGGAAAGAGTGTTTGAATATGTGGCTAAGAAGGGATTTTCAGGTAATAGTGAATGCAGAAGGCGTAAGAGTAGTGGGTAAGAGCAGGTTGAAGGAAAAGGAAACCTGTGTGGGGAGGAGTAAATGCAAGGAGATTGAAGTAGGTGAGTGAAAGGGTATAGAAAGCAATTGATGACTTTGAAGAGTGAGACAGTAAAAATGAGAGCGTGGTAAGGGGAAGGACATTTTAAAAAAAAAAATTGTTTTTTGATATTTTCATGGGTACACATTCTTCCGTACAGTGAATTCTTCAAGTTGATCGTATATAGATTTCAACAGTAGTGTACATACATCAAACATAACAAAACAGTCTGAGAACATCATGTTATCTGTAAAATACCAGACTAAAACCCTTCGGCAATATTACTAGCTTGCATTGAGTTCATGGAATGGCAGTGTGTAAGCGGACTTCCCATGTTAGGCCCATTTAGAATGACCAACTGGTATCTGGTCACTGTTACACATCAGGTGGGGTGTTTTCGGGGCTGCTTTAGAACCTGTGGACCTGGTGACTGCGACTCATTACGTTCAGTGTGGACTGGGGAGGGAGTGTTCTCCACCTGGAGCGTTCTCAGCCAGTCCAGAAAGGGCCTGGAGGCCGCGGGCATTAATTCCCAGAATGTGGACAATTGGTTGTGACTAAAGGTGACATCTTGTATCCATGCTTTTACAGTGGGGGCTCTCTTTACTCCCCAATGTATGGAGACCCTGCGTTTAGCTAGCAGGAGTAACATGGCATGCAGTTTACGAGTTTCTGCTTTAGTGTCTTTCACATACCCCAATAATCGGCAATGAGTTGTTAGGTGTACCCAATCTTATTAAAAACATCTGTCCAGTAGGTAGCTATGGGCGGGCAGCTCCATGCCATGTGTAAGAAGGTGGCTGGGGCATAACCGCATCTCCAACAATTCTCGTCGGGTCTAATCCCCATGTGGTATAGTTGAGAGGGAGTCCTATAGAATCTATGTAAATATTTAAAATGTATTAACCTCAATTTATAGTTGGGGGAGAGCATTTGGAGTTGGCCGCAGCAAAATACCCACTGATCCTCTGTCACCTGAACGCCTAGCTCTGTGTTCCAACCCTATTGAGCCTTCGGCCTTGTCAACGGGGCAGCATTCTGCATGGAGCTGTACAGTCGTGTGTTGAGTTTGCGTGGCGAGGCGTTCGTTATAATATGTTCGAGAGCTGGTAGCTGGGGCGGGGGGGTGGGTAAAGTTTTGTGTATTTGCCTACATGTTGCTCTGATTTTATAATGGAGAAAAAGCTCTGAGAAGCCCCTTGCACCTCCAGCTGTAGAAGCTGGCAGGGGGCGAAAGTTATCTTCAGGGTAGAGATCAGCAAAGGTGACCAATCCCATTGATTTCGCTAGTGTCATGTTACCGCCGTCTGCCATTGAAGGGATCAACGGGTTGCGTGCAAGAGGGACAGAGGGCGCATACAGTTCCCTCAGCCGGGCTCTATTACGAAGTCTATCCCAGGCCCACCGCAGAGTCTCTACTGTATCTATCCCATCCCTGGGCCGCCGGTAAGGCTGGTAAAGAGCCACTTGGAGGGGGACCGGAGCTGCAATATCAATTTCTACTGCTACATGAGGGTGGAACGGGGTGGGATGTAACCAATAATGTAGATATTGGGCCTGCGCACAAAATGCAAAGAGGGGTATATCCGGGGCACCTAGTCTACCCTGTGTTAAGGGAAGTGTAAGCAATTCCCATGAAACTCGCGCTTGTTTTCCTGCCCATACCATAGATCTTAATAAAGATCGGAGATTCTTGAAAAAGGCTTGGGTGAGTGGTATTGGAATATTTATGAATAGATAAAGGAACTTGGGTAGGACAACCATCTTGGCAATAGCTATCCTTCCGGCTAGAGAAATTGGTAATTTAGCCCATGCTTTTATTTTCCCTTCTAACCAAGAGACGGCACGGCCGTAGTTCATGTTCCAGATTTATTGTTTGTCACGACTGAGCCAGATGCCCAGGTATTTCACCGGTCCATCTGCCCATTTTAGAGGATATTCTAGGTCAAAGGGCTTAGTCGCCTCGGTTAGTGGGAAAAGGGTTGACTTGGTCCAGTTTATTAAGATCGCTGCTAGCGGTTCCATCGAGATAGCGAAGAGGAGTGGGGACCCCTGCCTAGTTCCCCGAGTAATACGAAAAGGGCTGGAGAGCATACCGTTCATACGTAGTCTGGCAGAAGGCTCCACATACACCAAACTTATTTGTTTTATGAATACCGGACTAATCCCGAGCCTACCCAGAATGGCAAATAAATATGGCCACTCCAGCGCATCAAATGCTTTGGTCGCGTCTAGGAACTCCACCAGCGCCTGTGAACCTGGTTTCAGATAATGCAGCACCGTAAAAAAGGTGCGGAGACTATGCACCGTGGATCTTCCAGGGATAAACCCTGACTGGTCTGGCCTTGCTATCAGGGGAAGCACTGGTTGCAGTCTGTTTGCGAGCAATTTTGCGTATATCTTAGCGTCTATATTTATTAATGTTAAGGGCCGATCAGAATCTATCTCATGGCTAGGTTTCCCTGGTTTCAGTAGTGTCCGTATGATCGCCTCTCGCATTGACGGAGGAAGTGTGCCTAATGTTTATGCTTTTTCAAATACTGCGAGAAGGTGGGGCGCTAATAGAGTTGCATAGGCTTTATAGAACGCAGTTGTTAAGCCGTCAGAACCTGGGGCTTTGTCTAAGGACAGGCCGCTAATCACCTGGAGAATATCGTTTGAAGTGAAGGGTTCATCCAGATATGCTCTATGCGCCCTCCCAAGCCACAATAACTCAATGGAATCTAGAAATGGTTGGAGCTCCTCTGGGGTTGTCTGATGGGTAGCCGTATATAAATTGGTATAGAATTTAGTGAAGTGATCCAGTATTTCTTGAGGGCCTCTAACCAATGTTTGATTTTCTCCCCTAATTTCAGATATGTATGTGGTGGTGTGAGGCGTCCGTAGCATGTTTGCTAGAGTTCTGCCTGATCTGTCCCCCTCCCCATATCATCTTGCTTGTGCATATTTGCCCATGAATTTCACCTCATGTTGCGCCTCCTTCTCAAATTCTGTGATGCTCTCTTTAAGGGATGCTAAGAGCCTTGGGTCCTCAGTGGCATAGTATTGGGATTCCGTCTCTTTAATGCGGGCTTCGAGGGTGGCTAATGTACGTCTAATGGCCTTCAATACCCCAGCGTGTCGGGCTATGCATTTCCCCCGTATCACTACTTTAAACGCCTCCCACAGGGATGCCTATGTGGAGACAGATCCTGTATTCGTTGCAAAGTATTCTTCGATGTCTCCATGTATTCCTTCTCGAAAAGCAGAATCGAGTAGGGCATTTGGGGAGAGCCTCCAGCTATACATCCTTTGAGGAGCGTCGGGAATGACCAGCCGTAAAAGACAGGGAGCGTGGTCTGATAATGTCCTAGGGAGGGGTGTGATTTCTGTTGTCCAGGCCATTATGTCCCAAGACACCAGCCAATAGTCTAATCTAGACCAAGCGCCATGGTGTGCCGAGATGCACGTACCCTCTGCAACATCCGGGTGCCACTACCTCCAAACATCTATCAAATTACTGTCTGTTATAATAGCGGATAGTGTATCGCTTGAGCTAGGGTGTAGAGTGCGGGATGTCCCCTTTCTATCTAGAGCATCGTTTAACACTGCATTGAAGTCCCCTCCCCACATTATGGTGTCGCACCCCATAAGTAAAATTTTAGCCCATACGTCCTGGAAGAAGTCGGGCCGGTCAGCATTTGGCCCATAGACTGCCGCTAGTGTCACCTTCACTCCTCCAAGCACGCCGCCCAGGATCACAAATCACCCTCCGGGTCCAAATAAGTTTAAATTGTTTTCCAGTACAACCCCTGTCGTATTAAAATTGCAATACCTCTTGCATAATTGGAGTATGTAGAAGAGAAAGTATGCCCCCAGTGTTTATGTTGCAGCTTAAGATGTGATGTGCTATTTAAGTGGGTTTCTTGCATAAAACATACATCAATGTGATGCCTGCATAAATAAGATTGGACAAGTCTAGTTTTTCTGCAGTCATTCAATCCACTAATGTTCCAGGTTAGGAGACTATACGTTGTCATGGCACATTGAGGTGTGCATAGTGGCAATCTGGGTTCAGCTTAGGCTGTCCCAATCTATTAATGGTTCCACCACCGGTCGTCCCCTCAAACTTCTGGTATGCCGTAATGCCCATCTGCAAGCACTGTACTGTGTTAACAAGAACTCTGCAATGTCTGCCTATGAGTGTGTAGTCGCCTAGTGTTGTTCTGACTAACTTTTCAACAACAACATTCCCTTCCTACCCCCCTCCCACACCAACCCCCCAATTAGGTTGTGTGATAGACCCCCCCTTTGCCAACAAACTTAACAATGTGCTCCAGAACCAAGTCTGGGAGCAGAACATGGGAGCTCTCCCTGGACGCGTGGGTTCTCCGGCATACAGCCCTGCCGTGAGGCAGGGTGGCCGAGTACAACGGTAAGAGCCAGCGGCATATATGCCAGGACACAGCTCGAAGATGACAGCCTGTATCAGCCTGGTTGTGAGTGCATTTGTGCTTATATACCCACTTTGCTTCTGGATTCATTTCACATTCAGTATCTGGATGTGCCACAGAGAGACCCTCCCTCCTAGTATATGTAGCATTCAATTGTTGTCGCTGTGGCCTGTATCAGAATTCTGGGTTTTCGCAGACTTAGCAGTGCGCCTCTGCCCGCCCACGTGTTTGGCAAATTTCATTGCAGATTTCACGTCCGTGAAGTAATGAGCGGCGCCTTCATGTGTGACTTTTAATTTAGCAGGGTAAAGTAGCGCATACGGGACCTCCGCCTGTAAAAGTATGCGCTTAACAGGTACAAACTCCCGGCGTGCTGGCTGCACCGTGGGAGTAAAATCGGGGAAGAACGAAATAGTGTTGCCTTTATGATTAATGTTCCCACGTTCCCTGGCTAGGCATAGAATGGTATCCCGGGCCCGGTAATTTAGCAGCCGGGCCAAAATTGGTTAGGGTGTAGTTCCCACCGGTGGCTTTGGGCCTAAGGTGCGGTGGGCACTCTCGACGGTGAAGACCGCTGAGTGGTCAGAGCCAAGAAGTTCTCGTAGCAGCTCATCCACGTATGCTTCCATTTTAAAGATGGCGGTTGTCTCTGGGATGTCTGTTATGCGGATATTATTCCGTTGTGATCGAGCCTCCAAATCGTCATTCTTGGCTCTAATCAGGGTTAGCACCTTGTCCATTTGCAACAGTTGTTCTTTAGTCTCGACCTGGAAATCATGAGCATCTGAGGAGCAGTTCTCAAGCTGATCCAGACGTGTCTCGTGCGTGTCCACTTGTTTCTTAACCTGATCCAGTTGAGAAGTGAGGATGTCTAGCTTGTTATCAATGGTCTTTAGGCTGGACTTCATTTCCAGCAGGAGCGTGCGGAGGTCATCTCCTTGATCATCCACTATTTCGGTGGTATGGTTGTCACCATCCCCCTCAGTCCCCATTTCCATTTGCCTTGTGAGTCTCTTATTTTCATAAGTTAATTCTGATTGTTTGAAATCTTGTTTTCCCATATCTGTGGTGCCTCTGTACCTTGGCCTATGCGTGATACGTAAGTCCGGTGCACCTGGGCCCAATTTTGCAGCTCGCAGGGCTTATAGTGGCTAGAGTAACTTCTCTGCAGTTCAGAGAATTGGGGGCTAGGAGCAGCGCTGTGAAGTTCGAAAGGGTGTGCGCCCGTACCCTAGTTTGTGGCGCCTGAGATGATTACGAGTTGAGACTAGTATAGGGAGGAGGCCTGTACACTCCCCGGAGGTCCAGATATGCAGCCGGCGCCCTAAGGAGCAATGGGCTTTCTTGCCGCCTTCGCCCGGGTCGATACCTGCGTGCTCAGTCCGCCCGGAGCCTCGGGAGTCCCCCGGTGTCCTCTGCACAGGCCGCTACCGGGCTCGCCCCCGACACCCCAAAGCAGACGGCAAAGCAATCTTCGCAGAGCTTGGAGAAAGAGGTATATGCACTAAACTCTGCTCTTCTGTAGTATTTTAGGCAGCGGGTTTCGTCTCTGCCCCTCATGCTACTCTTCAAGTCATCGCAAAAGCCCTCAGACCTGTGTGATAGGTACTGAAACAGCTTACTCAGTTTTTTTTTTGGTCTGTTTTTATTATGTTTTCACATTTTCATGAGTTATACAGTCATACATGTTTTTTGCATTTTTATGGTTGCAAATTACAGAGAGCATTTGACGAATGCGTCCTCACTTTTCATACAGTATCCAGGATTACAAATTACTAATCTTTGAGTTCTCGGCTGTAATACATGCAGTACATCAACTCTTGTAAATGATAAATCACAGCATTGGTCATTAGCAACTTCAAGTGTTCAGTGATGTCTAGATGTGTGCTATGTGTTAATAGTGTGGTTGTGTAGTACCTAATATTTTACAAACTGTGGAGGCGGTTTATAAAGTAACCGGGACAAATTAAAACATAACAGGTTGAGTATCATAACAGCTTGCCTGTTAGTGAAAGGCAGTGTGCATTTGGTGTTGGCAAGCAGGTGGATTGTTAAACATGTGGCCGAGGTATTCACTCCACATAGTGTCACTGGACTCATTCCATACTCGCGAGGGAATGGATCGAGGATCAGAAATGCCACTGCATGGATATGTGTCCTAAGAAACCAGACTTTGATTAGAAACTTGATTCACTGAACGGGCCAAACCAAGCTGTTCTTTGATATGAAGAAATTTAGTTGCATAGTAAAGGCCAAAATTCCACAGCCTTTGAGGAAGGGCCAAACTGTACACTCTGAACTAAAAAGGGCTGTGGTTTAAAAGTCTCGTGTAAGGTGTTAGGTTGGTTTTTGTTATGGTATGAAAGGCTTTCTTGCTTGTTGTTTTCTTGTAACAATGTATCTAGAACTAAAAGAAGTGGATTGTTACACTGGTTGTGGGTGTGTATAGATTTGTGTATATTGTAGTCACTTACTAAAAGGAGGAATGGGTTGTAATAACTGGTGGGCTTTTGACAAAAGATTTGTGGAAATCTATGTACTTGACAAGAGTAGGTGTCTCATTGCAAGGCTAGCCAGGCATGTGGTGGATGTGATGTAAAGTGGTTCCCTAGTTTTCAATTCTTCTTTCTAAATTCAGGATATGTTTGCTCAGCTCTTAGTACGAGGTTCTGTTTGTCAAAACTGCCTTTTATGTTTTCGTCTTGTTTTTATTTTACCAGTCACGTAAGGCTTGAATTCTTTGCTCCCTGGTCACTGGATATTCTGTTTTCCCATCAGCAGTCCGCAATAAATTGGATCAGCACTTATGCTTGACAGTATTGCATTTAGTTCTCAACTTTTCTTTGCGAGCTTGATTTCAACTCTGGTATTGTCTGGAAGCCCTATGGTTATAAAGACCTCACTTAACATTTACTATTGACTCTTGAAGTCACCCTGCTGCTGATAAATTGATTCATGTGACAGGATTGACTACAATTTGTATTTTAGTTCACTGACTAAAAATTAAGTTACCACTATTATCAGAGATCTAAGGAGAGGCCAATTTGCTTTTGCCCATGAATATACTGAATCTGTAATGTGTAGACTACGGTATTTTATGGATGGTTAACCCATTTCATAGAGCAGTGAACATGTAATCAATCACTCTTCTCTATCCTTTGGTACCAAGATGTTTAAGATCCCTGATTTTTCTTTCTTTCTTTATTTATTTAGAATCCCGATACCCTTTCAAATTCTCCCAGACCCCCTCATAATCTAAGGTAGAGAAGTACCAGGTTCAGTTCTAGTAAGAAACACATTGTCAGTAAAAAGGTTGATTCTGTGTTCCTCATCACCATATTTCACCCCTTTAATGACTGGGCTCGCCCTTACAAGAGCAACTGGTGGTTTAATGATCAATGAGGAGTGGGAACCCATGCCTTGTTCCCCTTCGAAGCTGAAATATATTTGACATAACCTCATTTGTAACCCAATTTACTCCATTTGCACATAGTTTGCAAATATACACTATTTATTAATTGCGTCCAGCCCCATCCTGTTCCAGCTCACCCTGTCAAATGCTTTTTCCGCATCTAAGCATATTAGGAGAACTGGAATCCTCTTCAGTTTGCATTTTTCAAACAGATGCGCTGCTTTACTAATACTGTCCAAGCCCTGTCTTTCGCACAAATTCCAGCTGGTCAGGTTCCACGAGTGCCAGTCGAATCTTCTCCAGTCTGCTGGTTAAGATCTTGACGTATATCTTTATATCTGCACTAAGCAAGGTTATTGGTCCAGCTGATTTGCAATCATCTGGTGGTTTAGCTGGTTTTAGGATCACCCTTTACTTCTTCCTCCCTCTTGGTCTGCGTGATTGCGAGCTCCCTTCAAAGGTTTTGAATAACGTGGGGAGGGATTCTATGAGGAGGGGTTAAAAGTCTATAAAAGGCTAGCTTAAGCACTTCTGGACCTAGGGCTTTGTTTGTGTGCCTCGCTTTGATGGCTTACAGGACTTCTTACGTGGTGATCTTGTTGTCTAGCTCCTCTTTCCATTTGAGTGAGATGAGTGGAAGTTGATTCCCCTCCATTAAGGGCCCCACCCCTTTTCTCCTTTCCTTTCAGTTTCCACAGAATACCTGCTTTAGTCTTAATAGCTTTTTCTCTGCATTATTGTCCCTCAGAACTCTCAACTGTCCTTTCAAACATGTCATTTCTTTTTTGCAGGATTTGATGACGTTTATGCTTCTGTTTTATTGCTCCATTTTTTTGTTCTATGACACTCTACTCTGACAATATACTCTACTCTGACAATATACTCCACTCTGACACTCTAGTGATACTCAAAGTATGGCCCGGGTGCCGCATGCGGACCTCCTGACCTTTTCATGCGGCCCCCTGAGCAGCAGCAGCACTGGGCTGCTGTTTACTCCACTCACACTAACATAAAAAAAAAAAATAATAATATCCAGCAAGCACTTGTTTAAAGGTTAATTGCAGTTAAACAAAAGGAAGTAACTAGGCCCTTGACTTTAGGAACACCGTCATTTTTAAAGACAGCCAACATGTAAAAATATGATAGTCTTTTCAAAATTCAATAAGTGTATTTCATTGACCTTTAGAACCATTTCACCTTAGTAAATCAAATTATAGCAGTGCAATCAGAAGTATTTTTTTAAAGTGAGGGTTTTCAAACATGAATTTAGAAACGTTCATGCTCCCTTCCCACCCTCACCCTGACAACGATGCCATTAATGATTACATCCAAGCACAGGAGATGGTTTTGTACAGCACGCATCCTGGAGACATGTATTTTGAGGTCCTCTTATATGTGATGATGAAGAAAAAGGAGGGCAATTGAAATAAAACAATTACCCAGGGTCACACAATTTGGTCAAGTGGAAAAGCTGGTATTCATCCCAGGTTTTCTGGTTTCACATTGCGCAATTGAGTTCAGCCAGTAGATATACATGGTTTGCTTCCCCTACACCCACTTTGCACCCCCTCTCCCGCTGGCATCAGTGCGCCCCTCGGTCACACCAAAGACCAAACTTTGCGGCCCCCGGGAAAATGTTTGTGAGTACCCATATTCTACTCTGACATTATACTCCACTCTGACACTCTACACTGACAATACACTCTCCTCTGACACTCTCCACTGACAATACACTCTACTCTGACACTCTACGACAATATACTCTACTCTGACACTCTACACCACTCTACTCCACTGTACGCATCTTAATCTATGCCTCGCCACTCTACAATACTCCAATAACATTTAACCATGCTGTAGAGCAGCCATGCTGGTGTACAACATGGCTAAAACACATTGGTAAAACCAATAGCTGTTGTATAGGCAAGATCTATTGGCTTTGCCAATGCTTGTTGTTTCTGTGATCGTGAGCAAGCAGTCTGTCACCAGCTCTGTTGGCTCTGTCAGCGGCTCTTTGTAGTTGAGAGCAAACAAGTTTTCATGGGCACCCTTGGTTGTGAGTGATCCTAATCAAGCAGTCTGTGTTACTGAGCATTCAAGCTGTCTCCAGCGCTTTGTCTTGATCCTGCTGAGTAGTCCGTTGGGTCCACTAACAGTCTCGGCTCTTGTTGATTCAGCACATGCAAGCTGTGTCACCAGCACTCTTAATCCTGAGTTGGCAATCTGTACCCTTGGCGATTTTGAACATGCCAGCTGTGTCACCAGCATCCTTGCCCGTGGTATATTGTGACAATCTGTCTGTCGCCAGAACCATTGGCTCTGTCAGTGGCTCTCTGTGATCGTGAGCAGACGGTAATTAGCGCCCTGTTCTTCTATGGTTGTAAGCTGCTAGTCTGTGTGACCGGCATTCTTAAATCTATGATTGTTAGCAGGCAGACTGTGTCATCAGCACTGTGACTGTATAATGCTGTGCATGCATTCGTTAGTCGCACCTCCATACTCTGTCAGTGATTTTCTGATCTAATTATCAGGCTGACTCGTGTTTCACGAGGACGCTCTAGCCACATGGGTAGATTTAGTGACTCATTAAAAGTCTGTCTGTAATCATCTCCAGGATGCATCCACTTCCTTTAACGAAAGTTATTCCCACATTCTGACCAGGAGAGCACCCACAACACACGTCTCGCTGTCTTGGAGCTGTGCCAGACATCCGATAAGGGGACATTTGTATTGCAGTTGTTTTACACCTGCCTGAAGTCTCTCCTGCTATAGATGTTCGTTCAATATGTGGAACTACAGAAGCGAGTGTCACAGAAACGATCTGTTCTCTGCCATCTTACAGCCCCCAGTCGGTCTTTACGAGCTGCTACTGCCATTACCTAAACTGTACGTCTTAACAGACATATTTGTAATACACCATTTCAACAAATCTGTTTCGGCTTTCAGTACAATGATCTAATAACAGTTACATGTTTGTAATTTTGCTTCAACGCAGAAGGTGACAAGAACCTGTGTATTTATCCATAGTTGTGAACTTTGCCTCGCTATGGGTCCCATGGCTGGTGAGGAATGGTGGGTGAATACTGACCGTAAACTAATATTGATTGGAAATATTGGTTGAACATATTGAACCTTTGTTTGCTTTACAAAAATACCTTGTCATAAGTATTGTTTATTTATTTTTTTAACTTTTGGAATTGCCCCTGCAGCCAGCAACTAAAGATTGTGCAGGTTGGAATCTCTAAAACACTCCATTTTCTTCTTAATTCGGCTGTTGTCATCTGCTGTGTGAGGTCCATATATATTTCCTGAACCATTGAGTTCCCTGTGAAGATCTGTTGCATGTGTGTTAACCTTTATACGCTTTCTGCAAGACCGTTGTCTTTAGCGCAAGGCTGAAAGGGGCGCATGCTTATACTGAACTCAGGAATTCATTCTCTGTTCAGTCGAAATTGATTGCTATCATTGGGGTTCAGCGGTGGGGAGGTGTGGAGCTCGCAGTCCTCATTTCTGGTGTTCTTTGATTTTTAAAGAGGTGTCTCATGACCTCTAATAGAGGAAATCTTGTACATTAAAAAAAAAGTATATGGATTGATAATATACAATATTGATTTCCCTAATATATGCTTCCTGCAGCATGTTCGTTTGGAAAAAGTGATAGTATGAATTAAACGATGAGCAATGGAGTAGTTGCCTCTTCAGATCACGTTCTCCAGTTAGGTTGAGAGGGACTGATTAGTTCCAGGGAAGAATTCTTGCACAAAGTTTAGGTAATATCGAACAGATAACTTTTTCCTCTAAATCTTTTGCTCGATCGCTGGGCAGGTTTTGTGGTTGGTGGGCATGTTCCCAGACTCAGACCACCTCGTGGTCTTCAGATTTGTTTCCTGTTCTGGAGCACAAGACCATAGCTCTGTTTCTGCTCCACGTCTGAAGTTGCTGTACAAAAGCTAGTTTTTTTTTGTCAAGTCGCAACTTTCACATATGCTATACGAGTTATGTTCCGACCACCTCAGGCTCCTTCTGGTACATCCTTGGGCACCAAGGCACAAGTGGGATCTTCGACCATGCCTCTGGCCTGGTACCGATAGACCCCATTGATGCTCTTGTTGATGTCCTGACCCCAACAACTCCTACTTTGCTGCCAAAGGCTTTGGCAATTGGGTTTGATATTAACGCTGATACTAACATTATCCAATGTGCTGGTTTTGGATCCACTTTTGAAGCACACGAGGAAGGCCATCATTGGGCTTCCTGCTAGCCTTGTACTAGTTTTCGTTGAAATTTCATGTTGACAAGGACAATAGTAATACTTACGCCCTTCTCTTATGAATTCCTATATTCTGATTCCAGAATTTCAGGGACTTAAATTCTCGTACTGAGGTTCACCCTTATTGTCCCTTGACAATCCTTTCATATGTAGTTTTTCTATTAAGACAATCCTATTTCAGTTGCAGAAGTAAAAATAAACATTTGGCCAAAAATCCTCCACACCGATTTCCCCCGCATTGGAACCATTGTTGCCTTTTAATGAGGCATTCCTATGTCCGTTTGCATTAATTACTCAGATCTCCACTCAGGCCATCCACAGCAAAGTTGCTCATTGTTATCAGACTGGCTCCCGATTACTAAAAAATGTCTATCATCTCGTCTTTCTCCTGAAAGTAACTTAAACTCCTTATTTCTCTAGAGTTGTGTTGGTTCCTCTCCATTTTATAGACCTAATCAATTGAGACAATTGAAAATAAAAAAAATTCTTAGAGCATGGGTTTTTATTTATCCATTTCCATATGCCTGTTGGCGCACTACCTCTTTTCTTTGGGAGATGGTGCATATGGTTTCCCTTCTACCGGACCCTGTTGGCGGACACTCTGCTAAAGTGGTTAGTGATTGATTTGGGGCTACCTGACATTTTTTGTCTGATATTGACACTGTAGATTTGGTGGCAAAGTCTATGGTTTCTTCTGGGATCCTTTGTAGACACACTTTGATGCGCTTCACTGGTCTCCATGGAGCTTTTCAAGCAAGCCTGTTGGATTCGACATTTGATGGTCGGCACCTGTTTGACTAATAGGCTTACTTGGCCTTAGCAAGAATTATACAAAAATGGATCACTGGCTGATCCTGGGGTTTGATTTCTTTTTGCATTTGAATGTCCTATCTATGGCACAGGAGATTCAGAGGTTATATGAGACAGCTTGAAGGCAAAACCAACCTTCCCAACATGTTTGACTGCAGTGTTTGCCTACTTGACTATGGTGGGGTGCCTTGGTCCTTCAAAACATACAGAGACCATAAGCAGCAGTCTTCCTCCACCTAACCGTCCTCCTGTACTAGGCCCTTTTAATGCATTCTACTGGGAGCCTTTGTCTGGTGGGATATTTCCTTCATGCCAGACATGCTATAGACACAGGCCGCTCAGGCATCTGGGTTGTGTTTGAGGGTTTGTCCTAACTTTTCAGGAGTCCATATGTGTAATTCCATTTTTTTTTGTCCATCCGCCGGTCGTGATGTACATTTGTTATTGCAAGCATATGTCTGCCATGCTTAAGTGAAAGTATACTTTCTTTTTAGACCTGGGTATTGACTACCTATTACTAACAAAATACATAGAGTGGGATAGATCCGTCTCTGTCAAACATTTAAATTCTTCACCGTGCCTCTTTAGCCATTGGATTGGAACTTTGTCAATCGGTCTTGGCTGAGCCCTGTTCAGTATTTTTTTTTCTATTAGCAGTTTGGGTGCCTTCAGTTGAGTTTTTGCATTGAGCTGCACTTTACAACTGTAGCCCTCTCTGTCCTTCCTGCTGGGTCCCTCGCATGCATCTCACTGTTACATTTGTTAGCAAATGAAACCCAGACCTATTGGCTTTGTTAAATGGAGGAATGGAAGGCGTTGAATTCAGCTAGCCATTAGGATGGGCCTACTAGACATCCCTTGCACTGTCCAATGCAAGGCATATTTTGGGTTACAAAAAACAGAGGGGCTTGGTGCCTTCCCATTGCTTACCATTAGTTGGCTTTTCTTGTCACTCTCATTTGACTGCTTCTAACTCGTGTTTCATCTTGTCAATCGTGTGTTTGTCCCTCCCTTGGAGCATTGCCTCTGTACAATCTCTGACTAGCTGGCATCTCTGCTTCTTTTTTCATTTGTGTGAAGCTCTCCATGAGATTGCATGTGTATTCAAGCCATTTCCTTTGCGCAAGTCTCGCTTTCTGCGCTCTGTGTTGCTCTTTGTTGCCCTTCCGCTTCTCCTCACCTACTCCATCTTGTGCTTTCCTATTTGCTTCTCCCCGTAGCTTGCCCCAACCTTGTGTTCTTTTGCATCCCTGTGTTGCATTTGTGTCCACTCCGGTGTTGTTCGGCGTCCCTACCGCCTTCCCCTGTGTTGCTTTCCCTGTGGCGCTGTCTGTGGCAATGCTCCCCCCTCCCTCCCCAAGCATCCACACTGGCTCATTTTCCACCGATGATACCAAGTTTGATGTTTACTTTTTTCTTTTCCAAAATGCTAGTTTCTAAATAATTAAAACCCACTGCCTCCAACACCTGCATTATCAACTTGGTTTACAATGAAGACGTTTGTTTCATGTTTCTTAACTATGCTTCTTTCCACGTCCCGCAATATTCTGGTAGTGGGCACATTTTTTTGGGGGGGCAAGCACCTATTTTGTTTATATTTCACTTACTGTCCTACACTGGAAACTATATCCGCGGCGTAGTCACCTGCATGTGTCCTCAAAAGGTGGAAGCCTGAGTGTAAACAGAGCAGCTTTTTGTGTTTAGAGAACAATTGTTAACCCCTTTGCTGCCAGGCGACCCCCCCCCCGTACCAAGCCTCTTTATGACTATTTGGGGTAGTTCACGCTTAGGCCCCCATGCCTTTTTGTCCTCATATGGTATTCATGCCAAATTTGCGTCCTTTTTTTCCTAACCTGAAGATTCTAACGGTACTCAGGGTGTGTGGAGTCCCCTGGAGGGGGATCGAGAAATTAGCCTAAATACAGATAAATTTGGGTTTTTGGAGGACAAATGGGGGAAAAAAGTGCTGTGAAAGAAAGCATCTGTTTTTTTCCCCTGCAAATGGCATCAACAAAGGGTTTGTAGTGCTAAAATCACTATCTTCCCAGCTTTCAGGAACATGTAGACTTCTGTTGAAAACCCCCCACATTTTTCAACACCGCTTTGGCATTTTACTGTGATTTAGACCATTTTTCCTATTTTTTTTATGCTTACAACCTTCTTCCAGTTAGTGGTAGAAATGGTTATTGTGGGCACTTGGCCCGCCCAAACAAGTGAGGTATCATTTTACTCGGGAGACTGAGGGGAACGCTGGATGGTTGGAAATTTGTGCTGGCCCAGTGATCCCACAACTTACCCTCACAGAAATGTGAGGAAACAATATGTCTTTGTCAATGTATCACTGCACACCCATCCACTAGTCAATCACATGCATTCTGGTTGGATTGGGCGCAAGAGTAAGTAAATGGTTCATTAAAAAAACGTAACTCACCAATGACTTTACAAAATACAATCCGCAGAAGTCATTGTTAATAATTTCAACATTACATCAAAGAACCACTGACTTGCAGCTTGTGAGCTGTAAAGCCACGTCAATGCACCAACGCTTTACAGTCCATTCACACGCCTTTCATGCGTCAGGCACAGAAAACCATTCACACTGCCAGCTGCATTTACAGACAGCGCCATTCACGGGACCATCATTCTCATATGCCAACAGGATTAACACACCTGTCTCGCCATCAAGCACCCAAACATCCGGCAACTGACAAGCACACCTCAAGCATGTCAGTACATTTACTTGTTACCACACACCACCAGTCCACGCACACCGCTAGCCAAGCACCAGTCTACATACACTGCCTGTCAATCAAGTGCCAGCCTACACGCACCGCCAGCCAAGCGCCTGTCCACACTCCCCGCCAGCCAAGCGCCTGTCCACACTCACCGCCAGCCAAGCGCCTGTCCACACTCACCGCCAGCCAAGCGCCTGCCCTCAAGCACCGCCAGCCAAGCGCCTGCCCTCAAGCACCGCCAGCCAAGCGCCTGCCCTCAAGCACCGCCAGCCAAGCGCCTGCCCTCAAGCACCGCCAGCCAAGCGCCTGTCCTCAAGCACCGCCAGCCAAGCGCCTGTCTTCCCGCACCGCCAGCCAAGCGCCTGTCCTCCCGCACCGCCAGCCAAGCGCCTGTCCTCCCGCACCGCCAGCCAAGCGCCTGTCCACACGCACCGCCAGCCAAGCGCCTGTCCACACGCACCGCCAGCCAAGCGCCAGTCCACACGCACCGCCAGCCAACCAAGCACCAGTATACACACACCACCAGCCAAACGCCAATAGATGCAGACCGACAGCCGAACTTCACTTCACACACAAACTTTCCCTGGTGTATAGTGGTTTTCAGAACCCCTTGGGGCAGATGGCTATAAAAATATGGCTGATGTGCCCCAAAGGGGGGGGGGGGGGCAGAAAACAGCCAAAATATGGCCCCCATAATTGGGGAGAGACCCTTGCCCAAGGGACCACTCCCCAACATATAAAAAAGTAAAATCCCTTGTGTCTAGTGGCTTTCTGCCTCCCTTGGGGGCAGATGGGCCCATAAATAAGACCGATCCGCCCGCCCGCCCCCCCCCCCCCCTGTGGGGTGGGAGGGGAGAACAGCCAACATATTGCCCCCATAATGGGCAGCTACACCTAGTAACAGCCTGCGGTACTGCATCCTTTTCGTGCTTCGTGGAGTTTATTTTATTACTTATGCTACTGCTTGGATTTTTTTGACAAAAAAAAATCTAACAAACATTATCGTTTGCAACACCAATAGCTCAAAACTTTCTTGGCATGTTCTGTTAAACTAGACTGCTTCAGGTTTCCGAGTGAATGTCTATGCATGGTGCTTACAAAAGATCCGTAGATAATTTGCACAAAACTCCTCTCTCAGAGCATCACCTTTAGAACAATCTACATTTATTGAAGAGGAACCGCTATTTTTTAAAACGCACCAAGACACAGTGTAGAAGTTACCTACCTGATCGTAACATGCACCATAGGAACACACCAGAAACATGCTTTCGTGTGAGAGAGAGGAAAGTAAAGAGTGTAATGGTCCGAAAAACATAGCTAAAATCATGCCCAGGTTGCGTTCAACTAGCAACACAAAATCGAATCTATGTCAAACCTTCTGCATCAGGTGGAGGGTTCCCCAAAGTGGACCTTACCTCCAGACATAAGATATTAAGCATTGACAAAGGAAATAGGTTTCGCCTATGCAAGATCTGTTGACTTTGTCAATGTTTTTTCGACATGTTTCACCCCTGGGGTGGCTCTTATTTAGAATATTTTCTCTTACGCTCGTGGATCAGAGAGCCATACCCGATTTGCACGCATCACCCTATCAAACCTTCAAAGGAACATTCGACCTTTGTTTCTACATCTTGGGGTGCATGAACCACTACTCGCATCCGTTCCAGTAGGAATGCCACAGAAATGTCTTGTCTGGTGAGATATACATACATTTGACGGATTTTGTGTGGATTATTGAACCCTCGAAGTTCCATGTCGGGAGGCTTAAGTTACTAGGCATGTAGAGGACCTAATACCATGTTTATACAATGCAGAGTCTACAATGTGTCTGTCACATGAGCATTCATAGTGTTGTGATATGTGCAAACCCTGAGCCATGTGGCAGCTAAATGGTGTATGTGACTGAGAAATGTATTTACCCTCGCAACCCGCCTCCCAACCCACTCCCACACTGATAACCCCCAACTCGTCAGCATGACATTCAATCTTCACTACCTTATAGCTATTAGTATTCAAAACAAATATAGTCTGCACAAGGCAGGTCAGTGAAAACATCAACAACAATAACATCAGGGTGTTTCCCATCAGAGGCAACTAGAGATGTGACATAACCCCTCCACAAACGCAGAGGTGGCCAGGGCAATTCTTATCAGCACTGTTGTAATATTAGGACATCATCACATGCAGTCTTGCATCCAAGCAACTAGGCTGTAATAGTCGTAAGTCTTTGTGTCCTCAAAGAAGCGTGCACACCCCATAAACCGGTGGTAAAGTACTCAACAGTCAAGGGATACAGCTGAAATGGTCAAGCCGTGTTGCTATGCGAGGCTGCATCTGCCTTGTCCCTTGGCGTTGACAATGGGCCAGTGGCTCCAGTAATGGCTTTTACGAAAGTGGATGGTACCCGCGAAGTTGAAAAGACATTCTGCTGACTCTTCTAGTTGATCCACAGCCTGGCCTGATATAGCACGGCATAGGGGACACTATGTTTTTGGAGTTGTTTTCCAATTGGGAGGTTTTCTCTCGTTGCTGATTGTACTGCAAGCGTAAAATCGGGATAAATAGAGACACTAGCATTGGTAATTCAGACCTTGCTCCTCGTGTGCTAAGCGGAGCACCATATTTCTGTCAAGGTAATTTAGTAGCTTGTCTATGACAGGACGCGCCAGCACGCCAGGAGGAGGACTTAGCCACAGGGCCCGGTGCGGATGCTCCATCACCAGCAGATGTGACAAGTTAGCCACTTCAAATAGGATAGTGAACATGCTTTCCACAAAGAATTCCATTGCTCCTGTAGTCGCTGATTTGGACCCTCAGAGAATGCTCTGGTTGTTCCAGTGAGAGCGCGCCTTGAACTCTTAGTTTTTTGCCTTTATCAAAGGGAGCAATTTGTCCATATTTAGAAGTCTATTCATCTTCTGTTTTAAATTATCCTCAACCTTGGACATGCGCTGTTCTGCTTAATTCATTCTCCCTTAATGCTTATAGATATTGCGGTAGTTGAGAGCATCTATCTTTCCATCAATTGAAGTGAGGCTTGTTGCATGGTTAATAGGAGCGCTCTCCTTTCCGATCACCTCAGTCACTGTTTGAGAACCAGCTGGAGGCACCCAGACTTTCACTGCCTCCCGCTGAGCTGCAGCTCCACTTTTTTATGCGAAGGGCTATATGTTGTCCAATATGCGCCTCAGCGAGGCCGATCCAGCAGTGTATGTGTACACACACACACACACACACACACACTATCCCTCCCTCCCTCCCTCTCTCCCTCTCTGGGTTAGTCCCCGCAACGCCCAATGAGCACCACACCCAGCCGACTCCATTTGTCGAGGCCATGCTAGGTCCTCTTCACAGTCATCCACTCTGTCGCAGGGGTGTCCAAAAGTGAGTGCAGCATAAGTGGGCCAGCGAGAATGATGCCGCCATCAGGCTTGTAGCCTGGAATAATTCACAAGATCATGTGAGCCGGGGGCCGAGAAGTCTGCCCGCATCGGAGAAGAGATAAATGCGCCAGGTGCACCTTCCTCAGTCACGCTGAAGCTCTTTCCAATGCCCATTACCTTCTGGGTTCATGATGTAGAAAACCCAACACACAGATGCATACAATATGGATATCAAACATGGTGTTTAAATGAGATGAGTGGAACAAATGCACTGCTACAAAACATGTGACCACAAATAAGAAAAAAGTTTAGGAGTACTTCAAAATCTAACCAAAATATATCAATATAAACACACTCCAATGAATAGCTGCACAGGGTATAAATAAAATCAGCGATTAGAAGACAATAGCTGTTACTGTAGTTCCTAACAGCAGTCAAACTTTTTTCAACCCAATCAAAAATTGCTATCGGGAACAATGAGACTAATATCTCTCAAGGGCATGTGCTTTAATACCATGCAAACTGAAAAGTCCCTTGAAGATGGTACCACAAGCAACTGAAAAACTTCAAGTTTAATGCTTTGATCCTCAAAGACGTTTTTCATGCTACAAACCAAACTGAATGTGAAGACCAATTATGTGGCTTTCAGATCTGCATGCTCTTTTAACCTCAATGTGTTGAGGGTACACAGGTGCCGGAGGTGTGCAGACCTTGTCGGTAGTTGGGCATAAACTCTTCATGTCTCCCTCAAACGTTTTATTGAGGAGCTTCCTTAGAATATGACTGTTCATATTATTTGAAAACAATACTGACTTCATCTAGTAAAGTGTAGGACTACAGCGGTATGTATTATTGTAAACTGATTAATCACCGATATCTCTGCATCAGAACAAAGTAAAAAAAAAAAAGTTATAAAAAAATCAGCAATAAACATTTAGCATGGTTACCCAAGTCTTCCAATTTAAACTCTACATAATCTGGAATTACAACCTGAATCATACTGAACTTATTTCACTAAACGTTTTACACATAGAAACAAAGGTATTCAGAAGAAGAAAACAACATTGAGCAAAAATAGCATCTTCGCTTTTGGCCAGTACGTTTGTTAATGTTCCTCCTTTTATAGTAAGCAGGATAGACAAGACCCGGAGGAGCACAATTGTAATACTTGTAATGTTTGACGCCACTGCTGCACTCCCTCATTATTGCTTCTATTCCTTACTCGAAATGGCTGAAGTAGGTGGCAGAGGGTTACCCAGAGAAGAGTGTCACAAATAATCCCCTTAGAAAGAGGATGGTTGGATACTTTGTGTCTGTGATTTATGCTGCAGGGATAGAAATGAAAGAACCTTTACTTGATGAGTATGCATTCTCACATACTGTAATGTAGTCCTGGCAGGTGGCACTAGCCGGTATCAGATGGAACCTGCAGCCTATCATTTTCTTTGACATTGAAACTTTTAGTGTGAAACAGACAAGTTCCTTACCTTGTAAGGGTTGGAAATGACTGAGGAAACACCAGGCAACAAACCTCTCCCTGCTTCCTGAATTTACAGACTTAGTGGAAGGATGCCTGGCTGCCAGAATAACACAAATCTCTTTAAAAGGGAGATGACCGAAAGCCATCAACTTTCGCCGCTTCATCTTCATGCATGGAGGTGTAGGTTGTACATGCTCGGGTACCAGACCCAGCCGTGATGCTACGACAGCAGGTACTCTCAAAGGGGCAACTACATTGAAAGACAAACACTCATGACCAGACGTTCCTGGTGCTGCACACTCCTTTCCCTGTAGGTGAAACTGTAGGGTTTGAAGATGTATGCCAAGAGAGGTATCCAGCACAGCTCACCCAGAGGCAAGATGGTCTGGTCATATTTCTCAAAACCTTTGAGCCTGGCTGCTGCATGCAGGTTGGATTTCCAGGGGCGCAATGTCCAGTCTGGCATGTCTGCTACTAAGACGTTGCTATTACACAGACAAGACAGCACCAGATCTTGGACAGTGATTTTGAAGTCTATATTAAGCTCAGGCCAGGTGCACTGAGTTTTTCAGGCAATGTGGGACGTGAATGGGCAGTCACGGTCACTGGTGAAGCTGAGGGATATGGCATTTGTGGACACTGTCACTGGTGAAGCTGATGAATTTGGCATTTGTGGACCGTTGTATTGAGCTGTCTAGTTGGTTTTGAGCTTTTGTGGAGTTGTTAGCTATAAGTAAGAATTCAATTGGTTGGATTTAGCTTGAGATAAATGCTTGACAGAGGCAATCTCCAAGTCAGTGAATGTCTTTGGGGCCTTAAGGCTGACCTGTGTATATTCGGCCTATTGGTAGTTTTTTTTTTTCTTTGGTTGATGCATACTCCTTCCAATAGCTTCATGTAAATATTTAAGTCGAGGAAGAGGTCGTGGATTCCTGAGGTACCCATATGGTTACTGGAAGCTGCTATAATCTCTTTACGCCTATATGGACCAGCTGACCGCTAGTTACAAAGCCTTGTGTGAACCACTGGAACATGGGTTTCCATATGTTGATTAATGTCTAATAGTTGACCTTGCTGCAAGCTGCTAACAAGCGGAGTAAAATAGGGAGGCATCACTCATTGTTGTCGGCCATGTTGGGGGCCATTGTCTTGCATGGGTGGAATCTCAATCAATCAGGGAATTGTGAAGCGCTACTCATCTGTGAGGGTCTCAAGGCGCTGGGGGTAGAGGGGTGCAGCTCCGAGTCAGCCGAAGAGCCAGGTCTTGAGGCTCTTTCTGAAGGTGTGCAGAGTGGGGGAGCGTCTGATGTTGATAGGGAGCTCGTTCCTGGTCTTTGCCGCGATGTAGGAGAAGGCTCTTCCACCCGCTCTTGTTCTGCGGATGCGTGGGGTTTCGGCGAGGGCGGCGGAGCGGAGGTTTCTCTTGGGTACGTGGAAGGAGACTGTCGTTGAGGTATTTGAGGTTTCGGGTGACATTAACTCGTAGTCTCTTTGCAAGTCAACAAAGGGCTGAACCTTCCCATTCACCCACAGGTCACCCACCTTTGAGAGGCCTATAAGGTTCCATTTATCGAAACCTGGGTAGTTCGCCAGAGATCCCAACCGCGCCGTGTCCCATAATGGAGTGGCCTGGGTAATTTCCTCTTGCCACCCAAAAGCCGCTAACGCCATGTGCCAAAACTTAACTGTGCTAGATGTTGGTGTTGCTGCCGGCACTCCTCGTTTGCCTCCATAGATGGCTCTGAGGTATCCCCCCGACCCCATGTTGTATTTGTCTATTCTACAGGCCGGTTCTTCTTGTGTTGTGTGTACCCACTGATTAATCACTATAAGTTGCGCCGCCCAGTAATAATAATGGAGTGCTGGGAGAGCGACCCCTCCATCATACCAGCTTTTGGTCAGTTTAGTTAACGCTATGCGAGGAGTCTTCCCATTCCAGACAAGTGTCCGTGCCTCCATTTCAACCGCTCTGAAATATGCGGGAGGGACCAGATAGGGCGTGTTCTGCAAAATGTATCACATGGTCTAGAGTTAGGGTGGGTCAGGGCGGATAAGTCTCGAAAACAATTCCAACAGCGAATGGCCTAAAACAAGGCTGCGTCTTGGCCCCACTCTTGTCCAATTTGTACCTCGCCGATATTACTCCTGGTCTGAACAGAATCAACTCACATTCCCCGTCGGGGGCTGGCTTTAACGGTTCCCATACTCCTGTATACCGACGACATTCTCTTACTTAGTTACACCAAGGTGGGGCTTCAAAGGCTAATTAGCGAAACTGCCCAGTACGCCTCAAATCAAGGGTTAAAAGTTAATTTAAATAAAACAAAAACCGTGCTGGTGACACAGGGTGCAGTAAAACGGCCAAAGTTTTATATAGAAGGCCTACGGTTAGAGCCAGTTCAATAGTACAAATATCTGGGGGTTACATTTGATGCAAGAGGCTCATTCAAGATTCACTGTGTTGCGATGCAAAGACGGAACAACGCATTAACTGTAGCGTTCGTATCACTCTGGAAACTCTTAGAGGCTTGTCCCTTAAACCACTATTACAAATCATGGCAGCCAAACACGCCCCGTCTCTGACGTACTGTGTGGAGATCCTGAGAGGGAAAGCCGATAATTTAATAGACAAGCTCATGGTAGGGACCTATCGTTGCTTATTTAATCTTCCAAAACGGGTCTGCCTCGCCTTCACAAATTCGACTAGAGTTTGGCCTTACGAGGAGACACAATGTATACAGCCTCGGGCATTCTTGAAATTCTGTTATGAACTAAAAAAAGATGACCACTCCTCCCTGATGACAACTGTATGCCAGGCTACAAGCGACCCCAGAAATACGGTAGCCCATGAATATTTTAATCTGGTCATGACTACTATTAGCGCAGAACATTATGGGTTCTGCCCCTCTCACATGTCGCTTTCAATAGAGTGATTAACGGGACCAGCAAAAAAAGTCATCACAGATGGATAGAGAGGCCCTAGCGAAAAGATCCCATGCTTGGATGGTAATTGCATCATACGGCCAACTAAAACCCCAGAATTATCTGGGGGGTTTGAATGGTCTAAAAGCAAAGCTAAAGCTTATGAGACTACGGTTAGGCAATTTCCAATTCTGTAGCAATTTGCCAGTTTGGAAAAGGCTGGTCAATTCAATGTCATGTCGCCTCTGTAACTATTACAGAGAAGACGTCAGTCACATAGTTTGTAGTTGTCCAGCATTAATGTGAGAACGCAGAAGCCTGCTAAGAGAGGGTTTTAACCAACATGCCATTCGCACATGTCGTCAAGCAGTAATAGTTGGCTTGCTGGGAGAAGATTTACCATTTACTGGTAAATTTTTAAAGTTTATTGAGGTAGCAAGCTAAATGTGTACACTAAAGATTTACAATATTTTGTATGCTATTTACCCAAGCTCATACTGAGAGGAACGATACACACCGGTAGTAAGGGATCTCCTTCATATAATTGCTCAAGTGGTTTGATTCATGTGGAAAAGTAAGAAAAAAAACGCTGGGTTTTTAAGTTTTTATTTTATTGTAAAGAATTGTGATATTTATAAAATTGGCACATAGCACTTTAAAATCCTTAATGAAGAAAGTGGGTGAAAAAGATACAGGCCTGGTAAATAATGGAATAATCTCTGCTTTTTTTTTTTTACACTTTGAATCAGTTTAAAAATGCAGTTTGACTTTGCTACTATGTGATTTTAAGCTTGGAATGTGAAATGTGGTATATTGTAAATTTATTATTAATGGAATATAAAATTATTACCTGTTCGCTTATTTACCACGGATAACTAGACTGATGATATGCAAAATCCTAGATTTCTGCTCTTATAATTAGTTTGGTATATGATTACACGTACTAATTAGGCAGGTCTAATCCATGACTATTATTTCCTATTTGGTTAATAGAGTACTCCAGCAAGTCACGTTGCACTTTGTTGATTGCTATGCACAAATTGAATTGTGGAATAACCTACAACTGTGTAAATAGGAGATCTAGGGCGTAATATCCTATTAAATGCAATAAGACTTTATGAAATGTTACAACTACAGATCGGTGCTGTTAAAACCAGTTTCTACCTTGCAGCGATGAATACATATGAAGGTTTTAACTGTATTTTATGATGGTTCTTTTAAAATATTTATTTATGATGTGTCATATGGTAATAAAATAGAGCGTCAAATTGTACGTTTTAATTAACTGAACAATGAAATATTATTCATTTCATTTATTCACATAGGGTTTAAGTGACTGAATGCTGACTGGTCACTTCCTTTTTTTTTTTTTCCCCGCACTGCTTCGGCTTTTTAAAATTCTTTTTTACATGTTTTGCATTGGGATTACATGTTTTTTGTTTTTTAACTACTTTTGACCACGAGAATACTAGCTTTGGCATCTTTAATGTGGTTATTGAATAAGATTTTGTCATTGTGGGTTTAATCCTGCATATGGGGAGGATATATTAATTTCTGACAAACATTGCTGTTTGGATTCGATCATGAGGCTATGAATTGTCTTTGTCAGACGAATGAGTCCCATAGGTGATCATATTTGTGTGTCCCAAGCTATATACATGATCAGTCACTTTGTTTTTTAGGTCTCGCCTGGCGTTGCAGCGCGCATGCGCTGCTCGCTCTGCGAGGGCTTCTTGGAATCAATATACTTTCAGAAGTCGTGTTTCGGCTCCGCCCGTAATTTTCATTGGTGTGCGTCATTTTGCGTCATTGATTATGCTGAACGGAGTGTGATGATTGTACCAGAGGCTTTTTAGTCCCTCCTGGTTGCCACCCTGTCCTCTTTTGGCCCCGCCCACCCAGACTGGATCTTTTACTGGCGGCTTTGCACGCTCTCCTTTAAAACACAGTAAGCTCTCTTTTCTTTGCATTTTCAGCGCCGTCCGCACGCTCGTAATGGCCGCTCGGGCAGCCTCTCCTCGCTTCAGCCCCCCACCCCCTGCCTCGGAGCACACGTCCGCTCAGGGAGCCTGTCCTCGCTTCAGCCCCCCGCCTCGGAGCACACGTCCGCTCGGGGAGCCTCTCCTCGCTTCAGCCCCCGCCTAAAACGAACGCTGCCAAAAACTCATAGTCCTGCCGGCCATTAACAGCGGGGCGCTCATGGAGGGACTGCCGCTGAAAGGCCGAGTCCCGTACCGGGGTTGACGCCACGTCCATTCTGCCATCTTTTGCCTTATTCCCGCTTTTCATTACATTTCCAATTAACTCCCCCCTCCTTGTTATCTAAACCCCTAAAACGGGTGTCCTGGTACCACACATTTCATTGTACCCTATCAGCGCTTTCTTGTGGTGTCAATGAAGCGCTATACTATATACTCATAGCCAAGTATCGGTGGCAGGGGCATATTAATGAGGAAGGTAAGCAGAAATGTCGCCCCTCCCACCGCAGCCAGAGTCTGTTTCCTTTTTACGTTACCGTCAAAGAATATTCTCTTTTTTTTCCACTACGTATTTGCTACATTACCTTCAATTTTATTTCACGTTTGCTACAATGTTCCCTGATGAGATTTAATGCTTCCGGCATATACGGTTCCCCTTCGGTCTGCCTCTAAATGGCGGCTCCTATAATTGTGCTATGTGCGTGTACATAACACTGGATTGAATATATCGCTTCCCAGTAAACCGGTCCCCTCACGGTGCTGACGCGGTTTTCACGGCATCACTCAGGCCAGTTTCTCACTGCAGGTCTCTCGCCGCCAGACTGGTAGGGGGTAGCGGCGGTGAGGAGCGAGAAAGGAGAGGTGGAGAGAAACACTCGTGTCGGGGTACTTCAGAGCGGTGCTCTGTCTGTCGCTCTTGTCAGGAACGCGCGGTGGCGGTTTGTTGCTGCAGGCTTTCGGCCCTTTCTTGGGGCTTCTGGGAGTGCTGTGCCTCTCGGAGTCTGCTGTCTGCGCCAGCCGGTTGGGATGCGGTGCTCCTTTCAGCTGGCAATACCGTCTCTGCAGGTAGGGCGATTTGCTCCTCTCTCGTTCTTTTCTTGCCAGGCCGCTGCACCAGCATGCCAGGACTGGAGCCGCTTCCTAGGCCTGTGCATGCAGATGCCAGGTTTTAAGCCACAGTTGGGCACAGACCATGATCTGCCCAACGTTCGCATATAAAGAGCAGAGGTTCATAGTGGAAGAATCTATCTACATCCTATGCCTCATACTACTCTCATCCACACTCAATTCTTCTGCCACACACTGCTCTTCTCCACCACACTCTCCATCCTTGTGCCTCACACTGCTCTTACCCTCATCACTCTCAGTCCTTCTGCATCACACTGCTCTTACCCTCCTCCTTCTACTACAATCTCCCTCACACTGCTCTTCTACACCTATCTACTTCCTTATGCCTAATACTAATCTAATAAACTTTCCTACCTTACACTACTCTTCTACTTCTCATGCTCCTTTCATATCACTCCTGCTACTCTTCTACTCCTGTCTCCTTCCTTATGCCTCATACTGCTCTACACACTTTCCTTCCTTCAAAATCACGCTAATCTCCTCCTCGCTTTCTTCCTTCTCCCTCATACTGCTCTCCTCACTCCCCTTTCTTCTGCCTCATGCTACTCTCCTCCTCACTATTCTTCATTAACCCTCATGCTATCCTTCTCCTCACTCTCCTTCCCAAATCTTAAACACTACTCTTCTCCTCCTAACGCTATGCTTTAAACAACTACACAGCTAACAATTACAATTCTAACATAAAGCCACAACATCTCACATACACTCAATAAGACATAGCTAAAATACAATACCATTAGCCAAGCAAATAGCTTTAACTTAAACAAAGGCGAGACCTATTGCATTTCCAATGCTTGTTTCTTTACCAACCAATGAAAATGACCAAAAGAGAGAGATTTGTTTTGTGACCCAATTACAGTTAAGTCGGGTCCAGGACATGTTAAATAAGTGAGCTTTAGGAGATCACAGCTTGCTGGCCCAGTTTGGAGAATGCATGTTTTCTTCTATTTTTCGAGCTCAAAGCCCTGTTCTTAGTTGTTAAGTTGCAGGAAACACAGGTCTGGAGAAATCTTGTTGGTGTAGGAGCAACAGAGTCATATATATCACTCATGGGAAATGATGGCCACATGCAAATATATCGCAGGCTTTGTGCCGGGGAAACACGAGATGTACAGTGATGACTCTACATTACTGGAAACCTTCACTAGGCCCACACACTACTCTGGCTTGCATTCGTGAGATGTTCACATGGTGACCAACTGTTGGCAGTTAACCATAAACCCGTTCAGATGTTCTTTTCTTTTAAGCACTTATTTTCATTTACATTTGGGTCCGATGTTAGCCAAAACTTTTGATTTTACTAAAATTATAAGTTTAATCCTTTTTTTAATTTTTATTTAGTTTTGATTCTTTTTATCTGCTTTTGGGTAGAGAGGGGTCTCGAGAGAACTCCAGAAGATGTCGACAGAGAATCACAGTGGGAAGTCAAAGGAGCACCACTGATTTTCAGGGACATCGATTCGCATTACTGGATCGAGAATTTAGCAGCGTTATTGAGGAAAACTCTCCATAGTCTGAGAATGACCGTTTGGGATGGTGGGGTACATGAAAGTCCTCAACACTGTTTTATAGTAGGAGCACGATTTTGAAGTTCTGCCCAAACTGCCTTACAAGGTTTTTCCATAACAACCATATCCGTGTTCTGCCTACCAGGGGAGACTAGTCCAGAGGATTGTTACTTCCTTTCTCCTTTTAAACATAAGACCCTAATACACAGGAGCAAGTTCCTAAGGGCTGTCTAGGCAGTGGCACCTATGGTAGGACTCCTTGAGCTAGAGAGGAAGAAGAGAAACATTCTGTTGATGGAGGAAATGGGCTTCTCTGAAGAAGACGTCTAGGCAGAGGAGGCTCGGGGCAAACACAAAGAGGATAAATACTTTGAAGAAATTCTTCCAGTGGTAAGAGGCTCTGCTGGGAAAGACCCATAATCTACAATGGTGTAAAGCGAGAGACATGAGCAGTCAAAAGACATGGTGTCTACATTGCTGATTAAAACACTGTAGCTTTGAGTGAAAAGTCAAAACTTTACAGGACTAAGCGCTCTACATTTAATTTCAGGGGAATTTTATTGAGCAATTTTTCAAAAAACAAAGAACAGAGAGAAAAGAGCCATCGGAGAATACAAGGGTCCAGTTTAAGATATACAGTTCAAGTGCGTAGCATCCTGGAGGGTTGATCGTGACCTGAGGGTCTAAGTTACAGAGCAAAATCCAGGAAACGGATGAGAAATAAGTGCACACAACATATGAAGATTCAAGAAACCCAAAGATGTGTGAGATGGCGTAAAGCAAACAGAGTAAATGAAAATAAAAAAGACACAGTCCAAGGATCTCAAGAAACCCCAGTTCCTACTGTGTTCAAAGAAAGAACCAGCTGTAAGGATCTGCAGAAAGGCATAGGCTTGGCTTCCGATGGCGATCTAGCTCGAAAGGGGAACGAGGGATCGACACGCTCGAGCGAAAAGTCGTAAGTGACCGGAAAACTTACGATATCCTCTACGTTGAACGGTTGAAAAGGGACCGGGAGACATGATTAAAACTACTGATCAAGAAGATAAGGGCCTTTGAGGAATTTATGCTACAGCACAAGATTCCCAAACTACTGGGAAAAGAAAGACCTAGGCAAGCGACAAAAGACATTTTACTACCACCACAAAAGGGGGAGGTAGTCAGTTATCCTGGTGAGGAGGAACTAGGCTATACACTCCCAAGAGTTCGTTTCAACAACATGATGACAAGGAGACTCTGCAAGGATTTAGAAACAGACTTACCAGAGGGGCAGGTTGATACATATTCCTCAAAGCTGTTGCAGCCAGAGTAAATCTCTGTGTATCACGTGCTGGTTAAAAGAGCAGGGCTTTCAGGGTGAAGATGGAGGTCGAAAAGAAAGGCACTTGCTTTCTTCTAGAAACAATAAGCCCATCTACAGAAAAAATGTATACCCATCCATGCTGCCCGGTATCCTGCAACAGGGAAGGGAGCTTGTTTTTTCTTTTTTCTTTTTCTTAGTTAGAAAGATAAGTGAGTTGCAACGTGTACAAGAACCATATCTAACCATCCACAAAGACTGGTGATAATGAGGACACACCCCAGATTTCTACCTAAGCTGGTGTCATCTTTTTACATCAACCAAACACACATTACCAGCCTTTTTTGAGAAACCAACAATTCAATGGAAATGGCGTTACATACACTAGATGTAAGAAGAGCTGTTATGTACTGCACACAACAGACCTAGGCCATAAGGAAGATGACACCGTTTTTGTGGAACACTCAACACAAGCACTACACTGAGCTGTGACCAAAACTACCATAGCTAGAAGCATGGTACAAATGATTCAAAATTGTTATGCACACGTTAACTGGGAACTAGAAGCAAGACCAAGAGCCCACTCCACTAGGAAGAAGGGATCAACACTTGAGCTCATGGCCATTTTATCAGTAAAAGACAACTATAAAGCTGCTACATCGTCTTCACATCACACTTTCACTAGACACCGTTTTGTAGTCCTCAATACACGCAAAGAAATGGATGCCGGACTGTGAGTATTGATGCATTTGTTCTCGTCCACCCCCTAGTTAACCGCTTCTCTCCACAGGTGATATAATACCGCTAAGGTATCTATGCACAGCATGTGAATCTAGAAGAGACTTAATGCTGCAGAAGAAACCAGTTACTTACTCTGTAATTAGGGTTTTACAGCTTGAAGATCTTCTATATGCACACGCGACCCTCCTGCCACCCCTATGAAGGAGGGTAATGGAGGAGAAAAAGGATTGAAAATTATGGTCACTTAGAGTGACATTGTAAGTTTATGGTTGAGGTCACGCTTGGGCTGCACCTATGTCGATGCCCACCAGACCAAAAAACGTTAACACCCTAACACTTAATGAACCAACCCAAAAGGACTTGGTCTGAGGTGTACAGGAGAGCAATATGTCCATGCTTTTCGAAGGAGAAAACAGTGTCAAATAATTCCTTAAAGACTAATATTGATGATTTATCTCAGATTTATTTCCTGAAAAAAGAAACTTTCAGCTGTTCAACTCAGTCTCGGAAAAAGGTTTCGTGACATTAAAGTAATTTCTTTAGGGCCAATCATTTTGTCTTTCTATGATAAAAAATAATCTTGAATTTGGCACAAATTATACACAGACAGTAGGATAAATCAGTACAAACGAAAAACTGATAGAGAACGACAACAGAAAAAAATACAAGAAATATATTTTTTAAACCGATTATAATCACATAAAATAATCCACTTGTCAATACAAAAAATATACAAATATAAAATATCTTGTACAGGAACTTCAAAACATATACATGCCAAATCATGCCTAAATTACACATGTATTATATAAAAAGGTAATCAACAAATATATCATATTTATGAAGACTTCAAAAGCGAATTATTAATTAGGTATTGGATTGGCTTCTGTGAGTTATTTGCTTCATCATAAAAGATCACTCAAGGTTTGGGGAGTTGCTTTTTGTTCACTGTTGTCCATTTTTGTGGTTCATTTCCTTTTCCCATTTGCACTGATTGGCAGTTTATTTTAACACTTTTTTCCTCTTTAATCTTGTGGTTTTGGTTTCTTTTATATATTATTTATGGCTTCACTAGACAAAAATCGGTGAAGGGGACTATTTCTGATATCTTTATTAATTACATTGTTTTTTTATCATTGCTAAACATGAACACATACTACCACCTTTGATGGGAAGAGTCTCGAATGTTGTTCACTTTGGTATTTAAGGATTACGTATATGCTTGAAACATTGAATGTGAAATAATCCAAAATGTATGACATGAGCAATGTGTCTTGTTCTTTGTTTACTTTGAAATGAAAAAAATAGATATTAAAAAATATGATGGTGGCGGGTAGCATGCATTCACAGTCTACACTAAGACAGATGTATTCACACTTGAAAGTGAGTTGCAGCAAATGTTCACAAGCAAGATTGGAGATCAGTGTATGTTCACTGGTGAGGCTAGGGTGAGGTACAACTAAAAGAGTATTTTTTTTAAATATGAGTAGGACACAGTGCACATTTATGGGTATCTGTAGGATACAGTGCACATGTCCATGTGACTGAGTTTTGGTACACATTTACTGGTGAGATATTGGGAATGTACACATTAGGTGACGCTATGCAGAGAGTAGATGCAGTGCACATTAACAGGTGGCTGATAGGCTCAGTTAACATCCATGGGTGAGACTGGGATGCCTTATGCATTTTAATGTGACAGTGACTAACAGTACACATTCATCTGGATTTATGTGTATTGGCCCTGCCCTTCCACACTCTTCCCTATGAATGGCCCTTATTCATTTGTGGAACCGTCTGAAGATGAGCTAAACGTGACCTTTTGGGGGTGAACCTGACCTCTTGGGTACCTTTTGCTATGGGATTGAACTTCAGTAGTGTCTGCTTTTGTTGGTTTTGGGAATCCTTTTAGCAAGAGCCTATGAGGTTGCTCATCACCAGTGTAGATTTTGGCATTAGGCTTGTGACTTATGTAAATATATTGATAATGGTTTGGGTCATAGTTATGGGTATTCTTAGGGTTAGTGATATGCTTAGGGTATGGAATTAGGGTTTGTCAGGGTATAGGTTGAGGTTTATTTTATTGAATAAGGGTAAGGGTTCGAGTCAGAGTTGGGTTATTGTTAGGGTTAAGGTCAAGCATTGTGGATAGGATAGGGTTAGGCTTTTTATCTATCAGAACGGGCATTAGGATCTGAGTTGGGTTATCCCTAGTGTTATGTATAGCTCTACGGTGTAGGGTTAGAATTTAAGGTCAGTGCAGAGTTATGATGAGGGATAAGATTAGGGTTTAGATACAGACTTGGGATAGAATATAGGATGCAGTTTATGGATAAGTTTAGAGTTCTGTTTATGCAAAAATGTTACAGATTAGGCTTTTGGGTCAGAGGAATTGTTAGTTATTTAATAGGATTAGAGTGTGTGGTTTGTGGTGCGGATTTCTTTATGGCCAGTGTTGGGTTAGTATTAGGGTTATGGATATATGTAGGATGTAAGTTTAAGGTTTGTACAGGTTAAGGCTCGTGTTTGGAGTTGTGTTTGAGCAGTTTTAGGGTTGGACTTTAGGTTTTGTTAGGAATAAGGACGAGTATATTGTTAAGGTTTTGGGCCAAAGGTATATTACTGTCGGGGTTTTGGATAGGTTTGGATGATATGTTAAAGGTCAGTACCTGGTACTGTTAGTTATGGATAGCCTTGGTGTTTAGGGTCATTTTGTGGTTAGGCTCTGGGTTAAAGTTTAGATATAAAGCTGGGTTATGTTCTAGAGTGAGCTTCATGGATAGGATTAGCATTTGGGTTATGTTTATGGAAATGAGTGTTGTTAAGGTTATGGCTACAATGAGGCTGTAGGATTATGGTTGGGGCTATGGATAAGAGTTTATAGTCCAAGTTACTGTTAGTGTTCTAGGTAGACTTAGGCTGTATGTTAAGAGTTTGGTTTATGTGTATGGATAGGGTTAGGGCACAAGGCCAGTGGGTTTAGGGGTGGTTTATGGATAGGTTTAGGATGTTGTGGTATTGATTTATTTGGCAGGAGCCTTTTAGATATACATACTTTAAACTAGGTGGGCTTATTTGTTCATTGTAGGACCACAGTTATGCTTATGTCGAGCCTGGGCAGCGCATGCGCTGCTCGGCGAGGCATGCTGTATTGAGGTAGGGACTTGAAGCTCTGCCCACTGCCAGCCCACATTTTTCATTAGCTTGTGTCATTGTCCACTGTAAACTGTGGCTGTTCATTGGTCAAAGGGTTTAGTAGTCCCTCCTTAGTACCGCCTTGTCTCATTTTGTAACCTCCCATGGCGACACCCCCTGTTACGTGTGTTGTTGCTCGGTAGACTTTAATTACAGCCTCCGAGCACTATTTTCTCAAATAGCTTTGTCCTGCCTGCTAGGCAGGACATGCTCTCTCCTAACGCTTTTTTTATTTTTAAAGCACGCATTTGCAATGCAATAGGACTCGCATTTGCGAGAGTTTAAGCTATTGGCATTGTAAATGACAATGCTTTTATTTATCTGTTTTAAAACAACACGTAAATAAAAGGCATTGGCATTTACAATGCCAATAGTTCAAACAATCATAAATGCGAGACCTATTGCATTGCAAATGCTTGTTTATTTGAAGTATTTGTAGAACTTCGTTCACAGTACATCTGGGAAGCAGAATACATTTTTTTCATTCATATGTCAATGTGTGCTCGGTTTTTCAGTCAATGGAAAAGTCTATTAAAATTGTGTAAATTGGAAAGTCATTCACCTTTTACTTGAAAAAGTCTGCCTGTGATTTGCTGACATTTTATTTACCTTATTTTTGAGGTGTTCAAATAGCCAACAGTGGTAATCCGGTCATGGTAGACCGGGGCAAATGCAAAAGTTAAGGCTGACAGTGATGGAGCATGGGATAGATATAAAAAGTTATTTAGAAGGTAGAGTGTATGTAATACAAATTATAATAAATGCATGATTTGAGGATATTTTTATTCTTTAATTTTTTGATGCAAGGTAGTAAATGGAGTCTTTTATTCAATTTTAAGTGGAACATATGGGTGGGTTTCCCAGAGGAGGCAATGTGTCGTTGCAGTAGTGTTACAAGAGGTTGATATTCTTCCATGGTCTTTTCCATGTAAAATGAGAGACTGCACACATTCCTGGCTAAACTGAACATATCTTTTTGTTGTAGGAGGAGCAATTTCTTGGTTTTGCTCGTGATGAAGTCGGAGTACGAAGCCCTACACGGCCCCTCACAGGTAAATTCATTGGTTTCTTGCAACAGTGCCTTTCACATCCTAAACATGAATATTGTGGTTCACTGGTTCTTGCGAAGAGCTAGCCCTTGATTTGCATGTGCACCTGTTCTAGGTAACTCGCATATCCATTTGAACACGTTTCAGAATCTAGCATGTACTCTCGGAGTTATCGCAGACCGGTACTTGCAAACTGTTCCTTTAGTATTCACTGCCATGACTAACCATATAAACCTCTTTGTATCTTAAAATGTACGCCTAAAAAGGAGGTGCTGCTCGTGTCTCCGAAGAGAGAACTTGGTTTTTACACTCTGCAGCAACATGCTCTTTCTTCCCAGTCGCTGGGCTTTCTGGGAGGCAGGTGGCTGCAGATCCTTTTAGCTGCCTGGTGGACCCATAGTCTCTGGGCAGAGCTTTTCCCTCCTGGCAGCTACCGCCCTAGTGTTTATTGTACTGAGGAAACCTGCTTCCCTCTCCTCTGCAGGCACCTGGCCGCCGGGTTCTGTTTTTAGTTGTTTTCACCAGCCTCTTGTTTTCCACAAAAAATAAAATTGTATATTCATGTTCCCACATAGGGGCTTTTGGTCAGACTTTTTTCAACCATTGTTCTGTTCATGTCATTCGCATTTTACTTCCAGCCCCCAAAGCCTACAGCATGGAAAGGTGGGTCAGCCCACTTCAGCTATTGATTTTCTTCAGTGTAATAGATGGCATTTTGCACAGAAAGTCAGGAACGCTAAGATTTAATTTCATGTATTTCTTACTTTATTTTGTGATAGTTAATGATTTTACTTTTTTTTTGTTAGCGTATGCATGCCTTATTTAGGTAGCAGCATTTTCACTCTATATTGCGGTTTGTTTCTGATAGACTTCTAGCCCCAGATTCCTCACCTTTTGAATAGCCCCCAGGTGTGAGACTTGATCTGGAAACTTTTCAGCCTTATCTCTACACATCAGAAGATGGTGCCTTGTGGCTCCGCACAGATGCCATTCTGGAAATGATGTGCGGTGCCTATATTTGCGCCACTCCCACATGCTAATATCAGTTCCTTTCTTTCTGCCCCTCCACACCCGGATCCATAGCTGCCTCACGTCTCTCAGAGACTTTTACCTTGATTTTCTGCTAACATTTTATGGTGTGCAAGGGATAGCACCGGTTTTAAGCTGGTTAGCGACTGTCTCAAACAAATCTCTGCAACAGATCCCCATGTGGTGTACCTGTGGTAGAGCACGCCTCCATTGCCTGCGGAGAATGCGCTCGATTAATCCGAAGGCCATCAGGGAATGCAAAGAGACACTCTACGTCACTAAGCATCACATGATTCCATGACTGGGCCATTCCAAATCCTGCTGCGCAACCAAACATTGTGTTTGGTCCTGTCCGACCGAGGCTCTCCAGAGGTCAGCCTTTGTCATGCTCCAAGTCCTCGGGTAAAGGTAAAAAAATACAAGAATTCGAATCGCTCCCTCATGCCGCTCTCATTTACCTGAACAGGCATGGGGGGGGCACCACCTTTTTCTGATCTCGCTCTCGAAGTCGGACGACTTGGCAGCAAATTTCCTCCGCTAGTTATGGCACAGCCAGATTTTCCGGGGCCTTCAGTCATTCCGCATCAGATTGAAGCGTTCCGTGCAGCCATGCTCCGGCTCTTTGGATCTCTACCGACACCCTCTAGTGATCTGGTCTTTTTTTCCAGCACCCCCGCTAGAAAGCATAGTGGTACAGACTCCACCAGATGGTCTAATCCCAACACATTTTCCACCACTCCCCCTGATGAGGAATCTAAGTGAGAGGAAACATTCAGTAAACATGTCTTTTCTTCTACGAGCTTAGCTATTCGATCTGTTAATGCCAGCTGTTTGCTAGGCTGATACTTCCTTTGGAATTTGGTGGCACAAGTCCTCCCAAGTGTTCCTGAAGACCTTCGCCTTGTCCTTTATCAGGCGATCCAAGATGGGTGTTATGCTGCCAAGTTCACATTTTGTTGTGGCTTGGAAACCACTGATTCCATCAGGTGTCCCATAGGCACCAGTGTTGCCATTCGCCGCCATGCATGGCTGCGATTGACTGTGTTCTCGTAGCCTATCCAATCTTCCTTGAAGGGCATGCCCTTAGATGGGAGTAGTCTGTCTGGGAGAAGGCTGATTCCACTGTCAAGCGCTTTAAGGAGAGCAGGGCTACTGCTCACTCACTGGGCCTTTCCGCCCCTCCTCTCCAACCGCAACAGTTCCACAGTTACATTCGTTTTTTTAGTTGAAGCACCCGTTAATGCCAACCCACCCAGCCCCCACAGAGAACCCAGCAAATTCGTGGTAGAGGCCATGTTGCCCACTGTCCTTGCGGCCACGGTCAGTGTGCTGCCCAGCCCACCGCCAGCAGCTCTTCTGCAATACCTCTTTAGCATGCTTTTGCAGGGCCACAGCCACCCAGTGGGAGGTAGAATCTACTGATTCTTACCAGGCATGCAGGTATTCATGTTAGACAGGTGAGTCCTACGGATATCTACAGGGAATACGCCGTCCCCTTTCTCTCTTCTCTGCTGCATTTTCTACGGTCTCTTGAGCAACTGACTGACCGTACCATCTTTCAATTTTGTGCCAGGAAGTGCAGACCCTTTTGGCCAAAGTGGTTGTCGAGAGGGATCCAGTGCCAGAAGTAGGATTTGGTTGTTAATCCCACTAATTTTTGATGTCCACGATAGACGAAGGCCTTCAGCCTGTTCTAAACCTGCACCCTATCAATCCATGCCTTTCTCCGGATTGAGACATTCAAAATACTCACCCTGGCGCAGGTCTTGTCTTCCCTTGACACTGGAGACTCGATGGTTGCGTTTGCCCTGCAGGACCCCTATTTCCATGTTCCGGCCCTGATGTCCCACCGGCGTTACTTACAGTTCGTGGTGGGAGAGGAGCATTTTCAGTTTGCTGTGCTCCTCTTTGGTTTTACCAGCACCCCTTGGGAATGAATGAATGAATGAAAGAATGACTTTTTATTTGCATAATTACTTAAAATCATTGCAAAGTTGCCGTACATTATCAAAATTATTCTAAAATACGTGTCTCACACCATTATAATACATATATCAGATCGTATATAAAGAATTAGAAGTGTCATTTAAACAGCTGTGACAGACCATTTGTAAAATGGGGGTTTGCTCTCAAATTCATTGGTTTAAAATTACATGTTAGAAAAAGTCCCTGTTCCTTATATGTTCTTGAGAAAAAGTCACTTAATGTGTTGCGGGTCTTGTGAGGTCCATGCGGTCCTTTCCTGGAGGGGAATCCTCACCGTTCGTCTCCTTCTGTTGCTACCAGAGTCTCAACAATTAGTCGCACAATTTTCTTCTGTGCTGTTGTCCTTTAGGGCCATTCGTGTCATATTCATGAATTTTCCAAATTTGGCCAGATCCGAGGGCTCCGTGCAGGACTGTAGCAGGGCCATTGCGTCAGCGCGTTTTCTGATCACATGCCTTAAAAACATTGGTTTTAACAATTTGAATCAACATATTAGGTGTACCAACGATTCTGTACTATAGTTGCACAACCGGCATCTGATTATATTGCTCAGCGATTTCCAGCCTGGTTCAGTTCCTTTATTGGCAGGGGGACTAGGCGCGCCCATTGAATTTCTTTCAAGCACTTCCTTCCTAGGGGGTTGTTCATATAAGGCTGAATTTTGTGCGACTCCTATGCTTTAGTTAGGCCGACCAACCCTCTGAAGACCTTCAGTCTTGCTATATCCTCATTCCTTGAAATCTGGGTGGTATGATTATTTAGCGCCCTCTTTATTGCTGGATAGTTTAGTTCTTCTTGGGACCAGGCCGCTGTGGATAAGCCCAGCTCGGCCACTGTCTCCAGACAGTACTTCTGCCATGGGTTCGGTGCCCCCTCAAATATAGATCTCAATACCTCCTTAAGGGATCCTTTCTGGGCTTTTACTGTCTTGAACCAGAATTTTACCAATGTGCTCCTGCATTCGTATTTTTGTTGTACCAGACCAAACTCAAGCCTAATCGGGGAATTTCGTGTGTACTTAAGGAGCCTCAAAAGCCTTTTGTAACACTGGCACTGGGCTTTTTTCATCGTCTTTTCCATCTTTCCTGGGAATGCGTGTGATGCGTACCCAGCAACAGTGAGTAGTTTAGATTTTGTTACTCTCATAATAGGTTTTGTGGTAGGGCTGTGTAATTTACCTTGTAGTTTGCACAGAGCGTAGATGGTGGCTTGTATTTCGGCTTGCGTCTTGGCCTAGTGCAAGGTTGCCTTACCTTTGTCATCAGCCACGCTCCTAGGTAGTGGTATGCTCTTTCTGTGGCTATGTTGTTACTGCCCATCTCCACTTTAAGCATGTTTTCTTCAGATATTTACCAAACACCACATATTTCGTTTTGCTGGGGTTGGCCACAAGCTCGTTTTCCTGGTTGTAGCGGTTTAATGCATTCAACCCTCTTTGCAAACCTACTCTGGTGTGATCGAGAATCACCAGGTCGTCGGCATACTGGAGTACGTTTAGTCTTGCTGTCCGATTTTCTGGGTTACCAAGCTTGCTCCTTGTATAGCTATTCCCAAGTCTGCCGTGTAAAGGTTGAAGAGTGTTGGTGCTAAAATGCAGCCCTGCTTTAGACCTCGGTCAGTTGGCGGCTTGTGTGTGACCGTATCCCCTGCCAGTTTGATTCTCACTCAAGTGTTAGTGTGCAGTGACATAATTGCCTTCGGTAGTTTGCCGGGGATCTTCCAGCTGGACAGTTTGTGCCATAGCTTGCTTCGGTTTATCCCGTCGAAGGCTGCCGAATAGTCTACAAAGCATGCAAATACTGGCAGATTTTTACTGGAGTTTGCCTGTGGTGCCAGGAATGAGAGCCATTATGTTGTCTATAGTGGAACAGCCTTTTCGGAATCCAGTCTGGTAAAAAGGTAGTTTTTCATTGTCCTCGATCCAGGCTGTTAGTTCTTGTAGCAAAGTACTGGCATATGCTTTGCCTTCGATGGTCTAACAAGGCAATGAGTCTATAGTTTTTTGGGTCAGTTTTTGCTCCCTTCTTGTATATTGGCTGCAATAGCGAGCCGCGCCAGGCGTCTGGCACGTCTCCCAAGGCTCTGCATTCCATGTACAGAGGTGATAGCCACTCCGGCCGCTCCTTAGGGTCCTCTTTAAACTGTCTGCCCGGTAGGCCATTGGGACCAGGGGCTCCGTCCCTTCTTATCCTTTTTATGACCTTTATGATTTCTTTCGGGTTTTGGGCTTGGCCCGCCTCGTCTGTCTGGTCTTCTTCTTCCACTTCATCCCCTTCTGACCTGGGGACCTACTGATGTTTTGGCCTCCGGATTTCATTGTGTAGATTTCTGCCGTGTGGTCCAGCCAGGCTTCGGCTGTGACTGTGTTCCGCCTGTCCGTTTTTGTGTTTTCCATCTTAGCTATGTACTCCCAGAATTGCTTCTGTTTGTTCGGTTTGCATAAGTCAAATAACTTGATCCATTCCTTCTCCATTGTCTGGCATTTTTGTTTCCATGTTAAATGTTTGTGGTTCCGCTGGGCTTCTTTATAAGCTCTCTCTGCACCCAGGGAGCCACTTTTTTTATATGCCCGTCTGGCCTTTCTGAGGGTGCAGGTGCTGTTCTTCAGCCTTTTGTTTTGTTTCCAGGTTCGTTCTTGGTACCCCACCGATTTGGGGGCTGTATGACTCACCCCTTTCAGTAGGGCCGCCCGCAGTTCTTCGATCCAGGTGGCCCAGCTCCGGATGGCTGGGTAGAATAGATTACTATGTCCCCTAGGTATTCACGAAATTGATGGCAGTGGTGGCAGCACACCTTCGGAGGGCAAGGGTGCCAGTTTCCCCAACCTAGACCACTACCTGGGGCAATCCCGCCCTCCACATCCAGTGTCAGTCACATTCAGACTATGACGAACCTCCTGTTATTTTTGGGGTTCACTATCAATGTGCCGAAGTCAAACCGACTCCTCAGACGCCCCCTTTCTTCAGAGCCATACTGGACATGGTTCAGTTTTGTGCCTTTTCCCCAGGAAAAGAGTCCAGGGCATTCAGGCTATGATCCTGATCTTTTAGCTAACCCTCAGTGGTGAACTCTGCTCCGTTCGTGGAGTTTGCTGCACTCCATGCTCCGCGGAGCACGAGGAGTTCCCAAAAATTCTGCTCCGCGGAGCGGAGTTTTTCCCCTCGCTTGCGCTCATCCACATCAAGTCTGCGAGCGCAACGCAGGTCGTCTGATTTCTCAATGTGAGTGGTCACGGCAGGTTGCGACCACTCATGTTGAGAAACCTTCTGTTCGCGTTGAGAAAGCTGCCGCTCGAGTAGAAAATCTACTCGAGCAGCAGAAAGGAAGCTGAGCCCTCTGGTGCTGCGCATGGTGCCGTTCGCGATAATTTTACAGCACGGGACTAAACATCTGGTGCTCAAAAGCACTGCAAACGGTATGACCCAAGCGCACTCTTCCGCTCGCGGAACTCAGCTTAGCGCGGTTTTTTGGTCACTTCCGCGAGCTCCGCCCAGACTTAATTTAGCCTCGGTCCTGGATTTCAGCAAGGTCGACTCTGAGGCTGCTGTGACTGATGGCGTCCTGCATCCTGTTAGTCAAGCATGCCAAGTGGCATACGTGGGCCCCAGAGTGGGATCTGAAATTCCGGTAGGCCCAATAACAAGGGAACCTCTCTGACCCCCTTCAGATTTCGGAGGAGACTGGGAATGATCTGCAGTGGTGGTTACTGAACTAAGATTGGGTCAGTGGCAGATGCCTCTCCCTTCCCTGCTGATCTCTGGCGTATTGACTGATGCACGGCATCTGGGTTGGGGCGGCACCTGGGAGAGGTGGAGATAACAGGCCTTTGTTCTCCGACGGAGGCCTGGCTCCACATCAGCCTACTGAAGCTGAAGGCCATCCTCTTGGCTTTGAAAGCCTTCCTACCATCCATAAATGAGAGGCTGGTTCTGGTGCTCATGGACAACAACACCGCCATGGGGTACTCCAACAATTAGTGCGCGGAGGAGGTTAGGGACTCTGTGCCAGGAGACCTTGAGCATCTGGAAATGGTTGGACCATTGAGGAATTTTCCTGGTGGTGAACCGCCTGGCAGGATCATTGAATGCCAGGGCGGACAAGCTCAGCCGTCGATGTCTAGCAGGTCATGAATGGCAAGTACACCCTGAGGTGGCATATCGTCCTTTCTGTGAATGAGGTGAACCTTAACGCCATCTGTTCGCCACTGCAGAGAACGTGCAATGTAAGCAGTTCTGCGCATTAGAGTTTCCAAGTCTTCACTCATTTGAAGCCTCGTTCCGTCTCCAGTGGAACTCTGGATTCCTTGCCTTTCTGTTGATACCACTCTTGCCCAGAGTTCTCAAGAATATCAGGCCAGATCGGGCCCAAATCATCCTATTGGCTCCGGATTGGGCATTGAGAGTATTGTGTTTAGACGTCCTGGGCTTGAGCATTTGTCCTCCGAACAGGCTACCCCTCTGGGAGGACCTGGGCAGCAACAGGGCAGGGTTCTGCACCCAGGCCTTTGCAATCTGCACCTTCAGGCAGGGAGATTAAGTAATGACAGCTGAACACCTTTGACCTTCCTCTGGAGATGTGGTTATCTTGGCAGCCAGGTGTCCCTCAATAAAAACTGTATATGCCTGTTGTTGGGACAAATTTGTGGCTTGGTGCGGCATATGACAGACCGACCCCATCCAGGCCAAGTTTTCTGATGTTCTCTTATTTGTTCTCTCTCTTGTCAAGCAAGGCTTTGCTTTGGGCACAGTTAAGGATTATATTTTGGCCCTTATGCCTTCCTTAAAGTTGCCAGATCAGCCCTCGTTGAAGTCCCTGGTTGTGATGCAATTTTTGAAAGGGCTGCAAAGCTTTCCCACTTTTTCTTTCATCATGCCCCAACGAGACCTTAATCTGGTCCTGACTTTTCTGATTTGCACTCCATTTGTGCCGCTTCATAGCTGTCCTTTAAGGCTCTTTCCTATCAAGACTGTGTTTTTCATTGCCATCACCTTGTCACGGAGTGTGAATGCTCTTTAGGCTCTTTGTGTCAGTCACACATTCACTCACTTCTTCCCAGACAATCTGGTTCTGTGTACATGGGCATCCTTCCTGCAGAAAGCTGTGAAGCCATTCTGCGTCTGTCGAACCATCACCCTGTCTGTATTCTGTGCTCCGCCCCACCCCTCTTAGGAGGATGAGAGGCTTCATCACTTGAACCACAAGAGAGCTCTGAGCTTCTTCATAGATCGTACCAAAGACCACCAGGTGGACGATCAGCTCTTTGTGGGGTTAGCTGGAGTGATAAAAGGCAAGCTGGTGCGGAAGAGAAACATCTCCCAATAGATCATGTTCTGCATTAGGATCTGCTATGCATTGATAAAGAAGCAGGCTCCGGAAGAACTGTGTGCTCATCTTACCAGGGCCAAAGCTGCTACAGCTGCGTTAGCATGCAGAGTCCCTATCTGGCTGGGTCTGAACTGAGGTGGCGAAGTGAGCTAAAGAACGATGATGGATTCAACCCAAATCTGTGACTGGGGGTGAGTGTCTGAAAAGTTTCAGCGCTCCGTCCATCATCTGCTTGTGTTTGCTTTGTTCTCCGTAAGTTGGCAGGGTATGCCCAGACGTGGTGCCCTTTCTCACTTTGCCACTGGATTCCACCTAGCCTGCCTGATGAGGGGTGTTACCCCGAAACCAGTCCCAGAATGCTTGTTTGCGGTCCAGGGAGGACCTGGCTTGGCAGTTCGGGCTGGACTGTTCCCATGGGGCACAGGGTCAAGACTGATTTGCATATGGCTGGGTCTAAACTAGGGTGGCGAAGTGAGCTAAAGAACGATGATGGATTCAACCCAAATCTGTGACTGGGGATGAGTTTCTGAAATGTTTCAGCACTCCGTCCATCATCTCCTTGTGTTTGCTGAGTCTCTATCTTGGACATTTGCCAGGTGGCTACCTGGGCATCCCTCCATACTTTCACAAAAGCATTACTGCCTGGACAGTCCGGTTTGGCGAGGGGGGCTTTTTGGCCGCTCGGTCCTGCAGGACTTTCTGGTTTGAGTCCATCCACAGACCCATCTCCAAATAAGTATTGCTTTGGTACCTATTCAAAAGGTGAGGAATCTGCAGCTAGAAGTCTCTATCAGAAGAACAAGTTTTGCGGTGTGCATCTTTTCTGGATTCACGTGCTGTGCATTATTCCACCATCTAGTGGTTGAGTCCGGAATTCTCCTTTGTGTTACTCCTTTTTCTCTCTTTTTTTAGGTCGAGCCTAGCGTTGCAGCGCATGCGCTGCTCGCTTTGCGAGGCATGCTGTATTAGGGTATGTTTTAGAAGTGGTGTGGAAGCCCCGCCCATATTTTTCATTGGCTGGCGTCATCGTCCATGGTAAATGCTGGCTTCCGATTGATAATGAGGCTTCTTAGTCCCTTCTTGTTACCGCCCTGTCTCCTTTTGGGACCGCCCATCAGGACTGGATCTTTTACTTGCGGCGTTACACTGTCTCCTTCATTAGTCGGTAAGCACTATATTTTTTTCACAATGGGGACAGCTTGTCTGGTATTTGTATTCGGGGTTTTAGCGCGTGGCTGTAGAGCCTGAGAACCAGGTGGGCAGAGCAGTTGTAGAGCCAGAGAACCAGGTCAGCAGAGCCGCTCTAGAGCCAGAGAACCAGGTCAGCAGAGCTGCTCAGGAGCCAGAGAACCAGGTCAGTAGAGCTGCTCTAGAGCCAGAGAACCAGGTCAGCAGAGCCGCTGTAGAGCCAGAGAACCAGGTCAGCAGAGCCGCTGTAGAGCCAGAGAACCAGGTCAGCAGAGCCGCTGTAGAGCCAGAGAACCAGGTCAGCAGAGCTGCTGTAGAGCCAGAGAACCAGGTCAGCAGAGCCGCTCTTGAGCCAGAGAACCAGGTCAGCAGAGCCGCTCTTGAGCCAGAGAACCAGGTCAGCAGAGCCGCTCTAGAGCCAGAGAACCAGGTCAGCAGAGCCGCTGTAGAGCCAGAGAACCAGGTCAGCAGAGCTGCTGTAGAGCCAGAGAACCAGGTCAGCAGAGCTTCTGTAGTGCAAGAGAACCAGGTCAGCAGAGCTGCTGTAGAGCCAGAGAACCAGGTCAGCGGAGCTGCTGTAGAGCCAGAGAACCGGGTCAGCAGAGCCGCTGTAGAGCCAGAGAACCGGGTCAGCAGAGCTGCTCTAGAGCCAGAGAACCGGGTCAGCAGAGCTGCTCTAGAGCCAGAGAACCGGGTCAGCAGAGCCGTTGTAGAGCCAGAGAACTGGGTCAGCAGAGCCGTTGTAGAGCCAGAGAACCGGGTCAGCAGAGCTGTTGTAGAGCTAGAGAACCAGGTCAGCAGAGCTGCTGTAGAGCCAGAGAACCAGGTCAGCAGAGCTGCTGTAGAGCCAGAGAACCAGGTCAGCAGAGCTTCTGTAGTGCCAGAGAACCAGGTCAGCAGAGCTGCTGTAGAGCCAGAGAACAAGGTCAGCAGAGCTGCTCTATGGCCAGAGAACCAGGTCAGCAGAGGTGTTGTAGAGCCTGAGAACCAGGTCAGCAGACGTTGTAGTGCCAGAGAACCAGGTCAGCAGAGCTGCTGTAGAGCCAGAGAACTAGGTCAGCAGAGCTGCTGTAGAGCCAGAGAACCAGGTCAGCAGAGCTGCTGTAGAGCCAGAGAACCAGGTCAGCAGAGCTGCTGTAGAGCCAGAGAACCAGGTCAGCAGAGCTGCTGTAGAGCCAGAGAACCAGGTCAGCAGAGCTGCTGTAGAGCCAGAGAACCAGGTCAGCAGAGCTGCTCTAGAGCCTGAGAACCAGGTCAGCAGAGCTGCTCTAGAGCCTGAGAACCAGGTCAGCAGAGCTGCTCTAGAGCCTGAGAACCAGGTCAGCAGAGCTGCTCTAGAGCCTGAGAACCAGGTCAGCAGAGCTGCTCTAGAGCCTGAGAACCAGGTCAGTAGAGCTGCTGTAGAGCCAGAGAACCAGGTCAGCAGAGCCGCTCTAGAGCCAGAGAACCAGGTCAGCAGAGCCGCTCAGGAGCCAGAGAACCAGGTCAGCAGAGCTGCTGTAGAGCCAGAGAACCAGTTCAGCAGAGCTGCTGTAGAGCCAGAGAACCAGTTCAGCAGCGCTCCTGTAGAGCCAGAGAACCAGGTCAGCAGAGCTGCTCTGGAGCCAGAGAACCAGGTCAGTAGACCTGCTGTAGAGCCAGAGAACCAGGTCAGCAGAGCCGCTCTAGAGCCAGAGAACCAGGTCAGCAGAGCCGCTCTAGAGCCAGAGAACCAGGTCAGCAGAGCTGCTCAGGAGCCAGAGAACCAGGTCAGCAGAGCTGCTCTAGAGCCAGAGAACCAGGTCAGCAGAGCTGCTGTAGAGCCAGAGAACCAGGTCAGCAGAGCTGCTGTAGAGCCAGAGAACCAGGTCAGAAGAGCCGCTGTAGAGCCAGAGAACCAGGTCAGCAGAGCCGCTGTAGATCTAGAGAACCAGGTCAGCAGAGCCGTTGTAGAGCCAGAGAACCGGGTCAGCAGAGCTGTTGTAGAGCTAGAGAACCAGGTCAGCAGAGCTGCTGTAGAGCCAGAGAACCAGGTCAGCAGAGCTGCTGTAGAGCCAGAGAACCAGGTCAGCAGAGCTGCTGTAGAGCCAGAGAACCAGGTCAGCAGAGCTTCTGTAGTGCCAGAGAACCAGGTCAGCAGAGCTGCTGTAGAGCCAGAGAACAAGGTCAGCAGAGCTGCTCTATGGCCAGAGAACCAGGTCAGCAGAGGTGTTGTAGAGCCTGAGAACCAGGTCAGCAGAGACTTTGTAGTGCCAGAGAACCAGGTCAGCAGAGCTGCTGTAGAGCCAGAGAGCCAGGTCAGCAGAGCTGCTGTAGAGCCAGAGAGCCAGGTCAGCAGAGCTGCTGTAGAGCCAGAGAGCCAGGTCAGCAGAGACTTTGTAGTGCCAGAGAGCCAGGTCAGCAGAGCTGCTGTAGAGCCAGAGAACTAGGTCAGCAGAGCTGCTGTAGAGCCAGAGAACTAGGTCAGCAGAGCTGCTCTAGAGCCAGAGAACCAGGTCAGCAGAGCTGCTCTAGAGCCTGAGAACCAGGTCAGCAGAGCTGCTCTAGAGCCTGAGAACCAGGTCAGCAGAGCTGCTCTAGAGCCTGATAACCAGGTCAGCAGAGCTGCTCTAGAGCCTGAGAACCAGGTCAGCATAGCTGCTCTAGAGCCTGAGAACCAGGTCAGCAGAGCTGCTTTAGAGCCAGAGAACCAGGTCAGCAGAGCCGCTGTAGAGCCAGAGAACCAGGTCAGCAGAGCCGCTGTAGAGCCAGAGAACCAGGTCAGCAGAGCCGCTCTTGAGCCAGAGAACCAGGTCAGCAGAGCCGCTCTTGAGCCAGAGAACCAGGTCAGCAGAGCCGCTCTTGAGCCTGAGGACCAGGTCCGCAGAGCTGCTGTAGAGCCTGAGGACCAGGTCCGCAGAGCTGCTGTAGAGCCTGAGACCCAGGCCAGAACAGGTGCTGCAGGGACTGGAGAAGTACAAACGTAATCAGACACAGAAGAGTTGCAATGATGCAGCGTAATATGGCACATTCTGTCGCAATATTTTGCTATTTTGCCATTTTACAACACAGTAGTAGTGTCTGGGCAAACGTTTCTCCTCATTAGCAGCAGTCTAACACCCGAATACAGCCATCAGCAACGAAATGGTGACAGTTAATCTTTGCAAAGCGCCTGTCACCACGGCTGATGCTTTTTAAAGCCTCTTTTGATCCATCTGAGCTTGAATCAATGTTTGCAACTGATACAGAAGATCTAAATCATGCGGCAAGTGTGGAAATTATGTAAATAATCCGAGAACGAGGCGGCCACAATATTGCGTGATTCCAGTGGTCCTGCCTATGAGCAAAGACTTGTAGTGTAATGGCCTTGATTTACTGACTGTGTTGTAAATCCATGGAACTGTCCCCCAGAAGAATATTTGGGCAAAAAAAATAACCTCGAAGTACTGATTCTGTGGTACTGATAAAGTAAGGGTAACAGTGGAGGCCATGCAAGGTCACTGAAGTCAGGAAGGAATGGGCAGTTCTGGACAGCATTGTCATTCTCCATGTAGGAATTCCCATGCAGGGCAGCTCCAAGTAGCTGGGATGAAACAAGCATTTGCAATGCAATAGGTCTCTCATTTACGCGAGTTGAAGCTATTGGCATTGTAAATGACAGTCTTTATTTATGTTTTAAAACCAAAACATAAATAAAGGCATTGTCATTTACAATGCCAATAGCTCAAACTGCGTAAATGCAAGACCTATTGTATTGCAAATGCTTGTTTTGTGTTGGGTGTTGACTGTTCCACTTTTTGGTGCCTAATCCAGCCTCTCCTGACGTCATATGCCCCTCCCCAGAAGCTTTCACATCTGGTTGCCATTTTCAGATACTTTTTTCCGCCTTTGGGTCTCGAAGTATTGCTGAAGAGACTCCAATCACCAAAAAGAACATGATTTACTCAAAAGTTTGTCGAAAAAGAAGCCGAAGTACCGGAGAAAGCTACTAAAACCTGGTACTGATTTAAAGTTATTGAGACTTAACATCGAGGAAGACCTGAGAATGTCTGGACTGGGGGCCCCCAGTCCGTGTGACATGGAAAACACATCATTTCAGTTCTGCCTGAAGTGGTGTAACAAGTTTGCACAAAAAGATAAACATCAGGTGTGCACCCTTTGCCTTCCGATAGACCACAGAAGCGACAACTGAGAGGCCAGCGTAGACTTTAAAGCGAAGACCTTAAAGGCAAGAGACAAACAGAGGCAAGCACACTACGCCATGCATGGAGAGAAGGAGACTGTCGCTGAGAGACCTGGGGTTGTCAAGCAAGAAGGAAGACAACATCGCTGAAGAATTCTCAGACGCTGTAATGAGGGTCATCAACGTCAAAAAAGAAAATCAAAAACTGAAGGAGAAACGTTTGCAGGTAATGTCGAATAAACAGATTGGGGCTAGTCTCGATCACCGATTCAAAGACACAGAAAGCTGCCTCGGCGTCGAAAGTTTCGTCGAGCGAAGGCAAACAGAAGCCGAAAGAGCCGTTCATGCCCCATAACAAGGAACCGCAGGCGGATGAGCTTCCGAGAAGTCAACTGCATTGAAAGATGACCGAAGCCGGGAGAGAGCGAAAAGGTTGATGCAAGAAGTCTCTTTGTCAAAGAAAATCACCAACTACACTCGATGCTGGAAAATGCACCGCCAAGATTGAGCACAATAAGAGGCGCCTCGAAGCCGAAATGGCCCTGATGTTGCATGAGAAAAAGGAATTTGACACCTCTCTGAATGAATGAAATTCGTTTTATAAAGCGCATGCATACCCGTAGGTGTCGTAGCGCTGGAAAATGGCCGGGCAACAGAGCAAGTAAGTCGTAAAGACGCAACTTGATTCTAGCAGCAGCTTATTCAACAACTTTGGAAAACAGCCAGGTTTTTAGCCGCTTCCTAAATTGCATCAGAGAAGATTGACTGCGCAACGCAAGAGGTAGTGAATTCCATTATTTTCCTTCACAAATAGAAAAAGCCCTATCCACCCATCCCCCCCACACACACATCTTGCTTTGTTTGATCTGGGAATGATAAAGCGTAAGGACTGGATCTAAGGTTCCTGCTTGGCTTGTACCAGGAGAAACAATCCTGCAAGTTCTTTGGGCCAGTCTGATGAAGGGCCTTGTAGACCATGCACATAGCCTTAAAAACAATCCCTTTTCCTCACTGGGAGCCAGTGAAGAATCTGCAATGATTGAGATACGGGCATAAACTTAAGGATTTTGAGCAGCAGTCTTGCTGCTGCACTTTGCAAAACCTGCAGTTTCTTTACTGCACAATTCTGGGCACCTAAATACAGAGCATTACAGTAATCCAGCTTAGAGAAAATAAGATCTGTTACAACTGTTTTCTGAAGATCAAGGGGAATAAATGGGGAAAAATGTCAGGATCTTCAGCACAAAAAAGCCAGAAGAGGTAATAGAGTTTATTTGCTCCGAAAAAGATAATTCAGTGTCGAAAATGACTCCCAAATTTCTACCTTTCTGGACCGGAGCTGGTAATGTGCCTAGGCTCGACGGCCACTGTGAGTCATTCCAGAACGTGGTCTCCTTGTCAAAAAGCAGCAGCTCTGTTTTGTCTGTATTAAATTTCAGACAATTATTCTGCATCCAAAGTGCCACATGGGACATGCAATTACAGAAGTTTCTTGCCTCCTTATTTACGTCCGATGAGAGAGAACCACTATCTGCGTGTCATCGGCGTAGGAGAACACCGCTAACCCATAGCTTTGAATGAGCTTGATAAGGGGGCTAACATAACCATTAAACAATGTTGGGTTGAGGGAAGACCCCTGGGGAACTCCACAAAGTAAGGAGAACGGCGACAAATTTGCATCCCCCAATTCCACCCGTTGCTGCCTTTTGCTCAGAAATGAGCTCAGCAAGATCAGAGCCGAATTTCGGAAACCTAGCAGATGGAGACATTTTATGAGGAGTGAATGGTGAACCGTGTCGAAAGCGGCGGAAAGATCCAATAAAATCAATGCCACTTTTCCACCCTTATCGATTGCTATTCTTAATTTCTCAGAAGCTGCTACCAAGGCCGATTCAGTGCAATGATTTGCTCAAGAGCCATACTGTGAAGGGTCGAGCAGCAGATTAGTATCCAAAAAGGCTAGCATCTCCTCATTCAATGATTTCTTGAGAATTTTAGCCGGGAAAGGTAGGTGGGATATGGGCCTGTAGTCTTCCATCTCCATTGGATCCAAGAAGGTTTCTTTATCAGTGACAAAATAGATGCCTTTTTCCATATATTCGGAAATTGCCCTGTAATCAATATTTCATTAAAAAGTTTCATAAGCGGGCCAGCAACAGCATTGGCGACTTGCTTCAGAACCTGTGGGGGACAAGGATACGCTGGAGCCCCGGATTTAATAAGGTTGATGGAACTGATCATTTTTTCCTTAGTGAAAGGAGAAAAACTTCCAAATTGAGGGTACCCTGAATGACTGTCTGTATTCTGTACGTCAAGTTCCTGAACGTAAGTTGAGACATCACCTGCACTTAAAGTGTTTGAGGAAGGTGGAAAGTTTTGATAAATAGAGTTGACTTTAGACTGGAAAAAGTTGCCAGCTTATTGTAGAATGCTTCATCTGTATTAAAAGAACAGTCATTGTTCCATTTTGACAAAGATTTTACTGTTTTAAAGAGTTCTCTGCTTGAGTTTTTTGCTGAACTTATACTTTCGGAGAAGAATTTAGTTTTGGCTGTTTTTATTAAGCCCTTATATTGTTTCAGTAGTTCTTTATATTTGACCTTTTCGTTTGGACAATAGTTCTTCCTCCCTAGACGCTCTTGCATACATTTCCCTTGGAAAGTCTTTAATTCTAATGAAAACCAAGGAGCTGAAGGATGCTTCCTATAGCTTTTTACTGACTTTTCTGGCACCAGTTTCAGTGTAGCTGAATTTAACCACTGAGTATAATTCACCGCCGCATTATTCAGGTTGTAGTCTGTGACTGGGTAAGTATTGGAGAGAGTGTCACTCAGTTACTCAACTTTAAGCTTTTTCCAGGGCCGAAAATGTATGCTTCAAGGTTTATTGTTGTTCGTATCGTTATATAAGGGGACCCTAAGTGCGAATAAAAATGGCCTTATGATCAGACTATACTACTGGCAAGACCTTCTCTACTTTTAGCTCCTGGTTATTAGTGAATATTCCATCCAGAGCATGGTTGGCAAGGTGGGTAGGTTCTATTATTAACTGATTTAAATTAAAATCCCAAGGGTGTCAGCCAAATTATTTGTGTCTGAATTATTCTGCAGCTCCAAGTGGAAATTAAAATTGCCCACTTGTGTAAAACTAGGATAGTTTATGCAAGATTCCATGAAGTCCTGAATTTTATGAATAAAATTAACCTTTGGACCTGGGGGGCGATAAATCAATAGGCCCTGGAAAGTGAATCTATTATTCAGTTTCAGGGCAAAACCAAGCGATTCACAGTCCAGATGGAGAATTGGCTGGAAATTAGCCTTTATTGTGCTTTGAAACACAACCGCAACCCCTTCCCCTTTCTTGCCTATTCTATCCAAACGTTCAATATTGTAGCCTGTGGGAATGGCGATGTTAATGTCTGGGTCGGAGAAATTATCAGTCCAAGTTACTGTGAGAAAGGCTATATCTGGATTTTGTTGGTTCAGAAAGTCCGCAAACTCCTATTTATTTTTAATACGGGATCTTGTGTTGAGAAACATACACAAGACCTCCCTCCCTAAAACTTGCCCTTCAGTTTTCCCTACAAGGGCTTCAGGGGATCTACTGAGTTCCTGCTGCTCTATATAGGTCTCCTTACGGTCAAAGTTGCAGGCTTGACATTTGTAGCATTCTTAATTGGGGGATAGAGTATAGGGACGACAGGGAGACAACTCACCATCTTTCTGAATTGCCTGCAGTTCTTCACTTGAATATTTGATCAGTTGAGCAGGGGTCCAGATGCGGACGGGTGCAGACGGGCTTGCCTTTGGCGCACCTGCGGCGCGTCCGCTGCGCACCCGGGTTTCCATGCTAATTTATCCACTGATTGCCCAGAAATTCCCCCAGCAGCGCGAAAAGCTGGACTGCTAACTACTGAACATGGCGGCCAGCCATTGGCGAAAAACGAAACATCACCACGCACTCTCTCCGCATAAACGGGAAGAACACCCGCGTCAGACAAGAGAGTCGCGAGGCACTAGAGAAGGTAAGATTGGGTATTTAGAAAAATAGAGTAGCAGAAGCCTGTGTTTAAAAAGGGGAATGCACTCAAAACACTAAAACGGTAACAAAAGGTTCAAACCATATGCCTACCACATGATGACCCGAGTCAATAGTGTAAAAGCAGCAGCGGTAAAAAACAGAATATGAATAGCAGAAAAGCGGCGCTTTACTAAATCTTATGTCTCTCCTAGAGAATTCAGAATTTTGCCGAAAACTTAGATGGACCAAACACTAAGGAACAAAGACCCAGAAAAACTAGAGTCCCCAATGACCCCAGAACCACAGGAGGAGGAGGGGTAAGAGATCTTCGAGGAAGAGGACCCAGAATCCCAGGGCATGTTCCAGGATACAGAGGGATTGGAACGCCTCAAAACTCCATGGCAGGACCTAGAGGCTGAGGAGGGGAGAGACACTTATTCGTCGAGACCTTTGCCTCCGGACGACATCGCCATGTACAACCAGCTAATAAAAAGGGCTGCACATAAGTATGGTGTAGAACTTGGGGAAGAATAATCTCAGTCATGTTTTCTATTAGAGACATTACTACCATCCCAAAGTAGGAGTCGGTACCTACCCATGCTGCTAGCATAATGGCCCAGGGAAGATAGGCCTTCAAGGAACCTGCAACATGCAGGTCAGTAACACCAAGGGCTGAAAAGAAATATAAACACTCTTCAAAGGACCCTTCTTATATTTGAGGGACAGTACCAGCAGACTCTATTATTGCTGCCACGGCAAGAAAGAGGGGAATGTCCCCACTGCCCCCAGAGCACCTCCTGATAAAGAAAGTAAGAAGATGGATATGGTGGGGAGAAAGTTTGGGAGGGGAGCTGCTACTCGATGGTGCATAGTCAATTCGATTGCCCTGCTCAACAGGTATGCATATCAGCACTGGGAGGAGATGGCAGTGCTGATGAAACATGTTCCTGAGCAATACAAGAGAAGATCAGTGTCCCTTGCAGAGAAAGGGAATATATTGCCAACACATGCTTAAAATCTGCACTAGATGATGCAGATACAGCAAGTAGACAGGTGATGGCAGGGACCACCCTTAGAAGACATGCCTGGCTAAGGATCTCGGGCTTCAAACATGAGGTCCAGGCAAACCCCAATAACACCCAATTCAACGGAGAACAACTCTTTGGCAGTACAGTTGATGAAACCCTGCAGCAGCTTAAAAAACAATGATGCAGTCAAATCGATGGGAACCCTGCAGTTTAAGGGACATTTACGGAGAGGAACCACACCTTCAAGACCACCAGTAGGTAGAGCGACCTTCCAAGGTACCACCACACCAGAGTTTTCAAGGTGCAAGCCAAACACAAACGCCTACTCACAATGGCAGTACCAGATACCACTGCTTCAACCCTTTCGGGGACAAGCAAGGGGCAGATCACAGCCACAAAGAGAAGCAGCTGCACCATTTAGTAAGTGACTCAAAGGCAAACACCCCCTTCCACACACAACACCTATAGGTGGGAGGATAGGGGACTTCTTTCAGGAGTGGAGGAAGATAACCTCAGACAAATGGATACTCCATATTCCCAAACATGGCTATTGTATAGACCTGGGCAAACCCCAACCAGCAGAGGGAGCAAGGAGAGCAGTCCATACAAGACAAGAAAAAACACACCTACTATTGGAGGTAAAATAATTACTACAAAAGAGGACAACGGAAAGAGTGTCCAAAAGGAGATAAACTAGGGAAACTGCTCAACATATTTTCTGTTACCAAAGCAAGATAAATCTCTGCATTCTATAATGGACCCCCGTTTCTTGATCAAGTTCATAAAGACACAAAAGTTCAAAATGATAATGCTGCAGGATTTCATTCCACAGCTGCAGGAAGGGAAATATATGGTGACAATAGATCTAAAAGATGCATATCTACAAATCCCAATGAATCACGAACACAAAAGTTCTTGCGTTTTTGTCGTAGACCAAACACACTATCAATTCAAAGCGCTGGCATTTGGAATAAAATCGGCACCCAAAGTGTTTACAAAGTGCTTAGCAACTGTCGCAGCACATCTGTGGAGGCAAGAGATAAATGTATATTCTTACCTAGACGACTGGCTGGTAAAGGCAAACTCACTACACAAGTGCAGAAACAACATAAATGCAGTCATATCTGAAAGAAACACGTTAGTTATAGATTCCTTACCTTAGAATTACCCCCAGGCGACAGACTGGATCCGGAAAGTTTTTTTCGTCAGCAGTACCTCTGCGCGTCGGAAGGTGGCGTCGGTCGACTCCACGTCAGTCGGCGTCGTGGTCGCCGGGATGACGTCACGGCAGCTACTTAGACGCCGCCCTCGCGCGCTGACGTCAGTTCTTTCTTTTTCCGCGCCAGCCAGCGCAGATCCGGGAAGAGCGGTACCTCAGTCCTTTTTTGACTAACTTTTTCTCGACTTTTGTCGACTTCTTTCTTCGAGTCTCCGACTCCGAAAAGGTGCACGAGGGATGCCCGGCTTCAAGGCTTGCAGTTCCTGTAGCCGACTGATGTCGGTGACGGATCCGCACCGCGTGTGTCTTTTTTGCCTGGAGCGGCCCCGAAAGCTGCTTGAACATTGGCAGTCGGCTCCGCGTCGTTCGAAGTCCCGGTCGAGAGGGAGGTCGAGGGACCGGTCACGGAGCCACCACCATTCCGGTTCAAAATCATCGAAGTCTTCGCACTCGGGGTCGGGTAAGTCGAAGCACAAGAAGAAGTCGAAGAAGCATCGTCGCTCTTCGACTTCACCTCGTCGGTTGGCCGATCCGATGAGGCACGCGGGTGGTGCCCCTCCCGCGCGCGGAGCCTGCAGAGCCGACTCCGAGTTTTCCTCCCTTTCCGGGACCCGGAGCGACTCCCGCCCAGCTTCGTACGTTCTGCGAGGCGATGCATGCCATCTTTGGGCGAACCGACCCCGCCAGCGCGCCTTCGGGCCCCGCGGACTCGGTTGGGGGGGTCTAGGTCTTTGCTGCCGGCGGCTCCTGCCCCGGCGCCGCAGGCCCCCCTTGGATCCAGGCCTGGATCCGGATTGGTGCCGGTTGACCTCGTTACGCCTCCACTGGCGCCGCTTCCGACGGCACCACTACCGCGTCCGACGCCGGTTGGCCCCCCGGCCGGCGTCGACCCCGGCCTCCATCCTGATGTGGACCCGGACCGGCGTCGTCCGACGCCGGATCTGGCGCCTGGTGGGGTTTTCATGCCCCTATTCACTCCTGGGGTCCCTTTTACACCACAGTGGCACCCAGAGGATGGTGAGGAGGGCTGGGAGGGGTCAGGTGACCCTTTAACTGACCAGTTGGAAAGTGAACAGGACTGGAGAGAGGAACTGGGGGATGCCAGTGGTTTGGACACCTCCCCTGACCTTGGCATGTTGTCTCCTCCTACCGTGGCTACGGAGGAGGGAGCGTCATACGCAGTGGTGTTGCGTAGGGCGGCCGAGGCTCTCAACCTCGAGCTTCCTACGGTGGCGGTCAGGACTAACCTCCTGACGGAGGTGCTTCAGCCGGCTGCGAGCTCTTCAGAGCCCTTGCTGCCGTTCAATGAGGCCCTCACCGACGTCCTTTTGGGCACCTGGTCCAGGCCCAACACGGGGGCTCCCGTGGACAGGATGATTGCCCGACGCCACCGCCCGGCTCCGGGCGACCCCACTTTCCTCTCCCAACACCCCACCCCGGAGAGCTTGGTTGTCCAAGCCTCCACTTCCAAAAGCGCATTCCCTACCGCTCCCCCGGAAAGGGAATCCAAGAAGCTGGACCACCTTGGGAAGAAGATTTTCTCTTCCGCCAGCTTAGGACTGCGGTCGGTAAACACCGCATGTCTCTTGGGCCGTTATTCTCACTCTGTGTGGGATACGGTGGCGCAGGTGCTGCCTCAGTGTGCAGGGGAGGCCCGGGCAGTGCTCTCTGTCTGTGGCCGCCGGGAGAGATGCAGCAAAGTTTGCCATACATTGTGGGCTGGACACCGCCGACTCTCTGGGCAGGACCATTTCAACGTCGGTAGCGCTTCGTCGCTACGCATGGATGAGGTCGACTGGCTTTTCAGGGGATGTCCAGAACACCTTGATGGACATGCCCTTTGATGGCCGTCGCCTTTTTGGCGACAAAGCAGACAACGCTCTAGAGCGTTTCAAGGACTCACGGGCTACGGCCAAGTCCTTGGGCCTCTCCACCCGCCCTGCGCAGTATGCTTTTCGCCCCTTTCGTGGCTACGGAAGGGGTGCCCCGCTACGTCCCGCCCAGAGCCACAGGCTGCAGCAAGTTACCCAACCTTCGCGGGGACGTGGGAACAACCGTCGTGGTTCCGGGGGCCAGCGGGCGGGCCAGTCCACCAACCCCCCCTCCGCAGAAACCTCCAAACCCTCCTAGTCCGACCTTTCAGGCCCATCAAACGCCAGTGGGCGGCAGGATTCGCCATCACCTCCCCCACTGGCGCACCATCACGTCGGACAGGTGGGTTTTGCAGATAGTCCGAAGGGGCTACTCCCTCCCCTTCGAGACTACCCCTCCAGCCATGCAACCAAGATACCACCGCATGTCGGAGGATCATCTGGCCCTTCTCCAGCAGGAAGTTACGGCTCTCTTGTCCAAGGGAGCCATTGAGTGCGTTCCTGTCCCAGAAGTAGGTTGTGGTTGTTACTCCCACTACTTTCTGGTCCCCAAGAAGGACAAGGACCTGCGTCCTATCTTGGATCTCCGGGACGTCAACCTCTTCCTCCGGAAGGACAAGTTCAAGATGTTGACGCTTGCTCAGGTCGACCCGCAAGACTGGTTGGTAGCGTTGGACTTGCAGGACGCTTATTTTCACATCCCCGTCCTGCCGGCCCACCGGCGTTACCTCCGGTTCACGGTAGGCCACGAGCATTTTCAATTTACCGTGCTCCCCTTTGGCCTTACCAGCGCCCCTCGGGTGTTCACGAAAGTGATGGCGGTGGTCGCAGCTCATCTGAGCAGATCAGGGGTTTCAGTCTTCCCCTATCTCGACGACTGGCTGTTGAAGGCGGGTTCGCCCCAGGCAGTCATCTCCCACCTCCAGACTACGGCCGACCTCCTGCATTCGCTGGGGTTCTCCATCAATGTGCCGAAGTCACACCTGATTCCCTCTCAGAAGCTCCTCTTCATCGGAGCGGTTCTGGACACGGCGCGGTTTCGGGTCTATCCTCCCGAGCAGCGAGTCCGGGATATTCAGGCTATGATTCCGATCTTTCAGCCTCTATCCCGGGTTTCGGTCAGAGTGACTCTGAGGCTGCTGGGCCTCATGGCCTCCTGCATCCTGCTGGTCGATCATGCCAGGTGGCATATGCGGGCTCTGCAGTGGGACCTGAAGTTCCAGTGGGCGCAGCATCAGGGGAATCTGTCCGATTGCGTCCAGATCTCGGAGGGCACTGCACGTCAACTGCAGTGGTGGCTCACGAACCAGAATTGGGTCAATGGCAGATCCCTCTCCCTTCCCCAACCAGACCACACTGTGGTGACGGACGCGTCCCTTCTGGAATGGGGCTGCCACATGGGAGAGGCGGAGATCAGAGGCCTCTGGTCTCCGGCGGAGTCCGGGCTCCACATCAAGCTTCTGGAGCCCCGGGCGATTCGTCTTGCACGCAAGGCATTCCTTCCCTCTGTCCGGGGAAGAGTAGTGCAGGTGTTCACGGACAACACCACTGCCATGTGGTACTGCAACAAACAGGGCGGGGTGGGGTCGTGGACCCTATGTCAAGAAGCTCTCCGCCTCTGGACATGGCTGGAACATCAGGGCATATCCCTGGTGGTTCAACACCTGGCAGGTTCCCTGAACGCCAAGGCGGACGAACTCAGCCGCAGGTGCATTATGGATCACGAATGGCGTCTCCACTCGGAGGTGGTGCAAGGTCTCTTTCAACAATGGGGAGAGCCTTGGTTAGATCTATTCGCCACCGAAGAGAACGCGCAATGTCAGCAATTCTGCGCGTTGGGATTTCCAAGGCGGCACTCGCTAGGCGACGCCTTTCGTCGCGAGTGGAGTTGCGGTCTGTTGTACGCCTTTCTGCCTATACCACTTCTGCCCAGAGTGCTGAAGAAGATCAAGCGCGACCGGGCCCAAGTCATTCTTGTGGCTCCGGATTGGGCTCGAAGAGTCTGGTATCCCGAGCTGCTCAACATAGCCATCGATCCTCCGATCAGACTGCCTCTTCGGGAGGATCTTCTGTCGCAGAGGCAGGGGACGGTCCTCCACCAGAACCCGTCCAGTCTCCACCTCCTTGTGTGGAGATTGAGCGGCGACAGTTGACGTCTTTCGACCTGCCTCCCGAAGTCTGTGACGTAATTTTGGCAGCCAGGCGTCCCTCCACTAAGACGGTATACGCCTGCCGGTGGAACAAATTTGTGGCATGGTGCACAGCAAAGGCTGTGGATCCCCTTTCTGCCCCTCTTTCTGAAGTACTCTTGTTCCTTCTCTCCTTATCCCAGCAGGGCTCTGCTCTGGGCACTGTCAAGGGCTAGCTGTGAGCCATCTCTGCTTTCCTTCGGCTGCGAGATCAGCCTTCTCTTTTCAAGTCCCCGGTAGTTAACCGTTTCTTAAAAGGCTTAACACATCTTTTTCCTCCAATCCCCTTCGTTATGCCTCAGTGGGACTTGAATCTTGTGCTAACTTATCTAATGTGCGCTCCCTTTGAGCCGCTTCATAGCTGTCCTTTACGGCTCTTAACTCTTAAGACTGCTTTCCTGGTAGCCATCACTTCTGCTAGAAGGGTGAGCGAGCTCCAGGCCCTTTCTTCAAAACCTCCTTTCCTATCTGTCCATCCGGATAAGGTGGTTCTCCGAACCCGTCCATCCTTCCTTCCTAAGGTGGTCACTGCCTTCCACATTGGGCAGACCATTACCTTGCCCACCTTCTTTCCGCTTCCGCATCCTTCGAAGGAGGAAGAGAGGCTCCACCGTCTGGACCCAAAACGTGCGCTCTCCTTCTATCTGGATCGCACCAAACAGTTCCGGGTGGATGATCAGCTTTTTGTTGGCTACGTGGGCGCAAAGAAGGGTCGGGCCATACACAAACGTACCATTTCACGATGGGTCGTGTTGTGTATTAAAGCTTGTTACTCTCTGGCTAAAAAAGAGCCTCCAGTAGGGCTACGAGCTCACTCCACCAGGGCGACAGCAGCCACTACTGCCTTGGGAAGAGGAGTTCCTCTAAATGACATCTGTCAGGCAGCTACGTGGGCATCACTGCACACGTTTACGAAACACTACTGTCTGGACAGCCAAGTCCGGAGACACGGCATCTTTGGCCGTTCTGTTCTCCAGGACTTTCTGGTGTGATCTTGGTTCGCAGACCCACCACCGGGGTTGGTATTGCTGGGGTATCTATTCTAAGGTAGGGAATCTATAACTAATGTGTTTCTTTCAGATTAACAAGTTACTTACCTTCGGTAACGATATATCTGTAAGAAACATTAGTTAGTTATAGATTCCTTACCGTCCCACCCATCCTCCCCGTTCTGCGAAGATTTCTAGGGTTAAGGACATCCTTTCAGGGCCCTAGTTTTGTGCACCAATGGTCAGTGTCTTGCATGGCTCTGCGTTTCTGGCGCGGAAAGTCGTGTACAGAACTGACGTCAGCGCGCGAGGGCGGCATCTAAGTAGCTGCCACAACGTCATCCCGGCGGCCACGACGACGGACGCGGAGTTGACCGACGCCACCTTCCGACGCGCAGAGGTGCTGCTGACGAAAAAACTTTCCGGATCCAGTCTGACTCCTGGGGGTAATTCAAAGGTAAGGAATCTATAACTAACTAATGTAACTTACAGATATATCGTTACCGAAGGTAAGTAACTTGTTCATCAGCACTCCACAAACTGCGGTTTACCATACACAAAGAAACATCTTCACCCAAATCAGTACTGGAAAAGCTCTTCCTGGGAGTGTGGATGAACTCAACAGAAGCGAAAGCATACACTTGCGAGGAGAGAATACTATTGCTGCTGAACAAAACTCACCAATACCAGAAGGGTCAGTCTCTGACCTTGAGAACTGTAGTAGGGAAGATGCTGGGGGAAAATGGCCTCCTTGATACCTCTAATAACAAATGCACGGCTATGTATGAGACCAATTCAGGAATGGGTCCAAATTACATTGTCACAAGCCACCGGGAGTTGGGAAGATCTAGTGGTTGTCATGCAGAGTACAGTAGGAAATAGTGTGGCGGGACAGAACAAATATAGCAACTGGAACACCCTTCATATCTCTAACTCCAACAGTAACCATTACCACGGACGCCTCACATATGGGATGGGAAGCTCATATGGTAAGAATCTGAGGAATCTGGGGAGCACAGCAAGCAGTACAACTCATAAATGTGCTGTAGCTAAAGACAGTGTTCCTAGCCTTAAAAGCCTTTTAGAAACAGCTGTGCAGAAAATCATTACTAATTCAAATGGACTATACAGCAACAATGTTTTATCTCAACCGGTAGGGCGGAGCAAAATCTTTTGCACTCTCAAAACTAGCACCGAAATCTTGAGGTGGGCCATCCAGAAACACATAAACATAACAGCAATACATCTTCCGGGAAGGACAATGTAGAAGCGGACAAGGTGAGCAGACAAGCATCCACCTTTCACGAGTGGGAACTGAATCAAACAGTACTCAAAAAGATCACAGAAAATAGGGAACACCTGATATATACTATTTCGCTACATCAGAACACAAAATGCCAATCCTTTGCATCCAAACATCCACACCATCACTCCCTTGGGACTGCTCTGTTGATAGACTGGTCAGGGAGATTTGCTTATGCTTTTCCACCCCGAACCCACTGTTGTCACTAGTAATCAACAAACGCATATGGTCCCAAATGACCTTAATACTCAGCGCCCCACAGTGGACTAGACAAACTTGGTTCTCAGACCTAATAAAGATAGCCCACCACAATGTGCTGGAACTTACAGTGGTGCAAGATCTGCTCTCTATGCAAAGGGGGGAGGATTCTCCACCAAGAACCGAACTCGCTGAGCTTAGCTGCTTGGCACCTGAGGAAATAGAGTTTGGACATGTAGAACTTCCAGAAAGGACAATGGCGGTCCTCAGAGAAGCAAGAAGACCAACAACAAGGAAATGCTACACAGCCAAATGATAAAGATACTCAAAGTGGTGCCACAAATCTGGCCTTTTCCTAGACAATACAAAAGACACTACAGTGATATGATACCTCCCTCACCTGCTAGACTGGTTAACCTATGTGTCTTCAAAGGTACATTTGGCAGCAGTACTGGCCTACACAAGGGATCACATAGGAAGAAGTGCTGTCAAAACTCCTGTAATCAAAAGTTTTCTAGAAGGGGCAAAAAGAATAACCCCACCAAGAAGTGTTCCAGCACCTACATGGAACTTAAGTGTGGTGTTAAACCAACTCATGAGGAAACCCTTGTAACCACTACACAAGGTTTCTTTGAAATTACTTGCACTAAAAACAGCCTTTTTAATTGCAGTGAATTCTCTCCGAAGAGTTTGTGAGGTACAAGCACTCACCATCCAAGAACCATGTGTAGGAAAGTGGGTTTCTGTTGCTGTAACCCCCCCACTTTTTTTTGCCAGACTACTGATGCACTTTGACTTGATGTGCCCTGGATCCCTGCCAATCAGGTTTTCAGGGCCTGTGTTCTTTCCCCAAAACGAACCCAATTGGCATCTCTAGCCACAGGTCAGCCCCTTGTAAATGGTACCACGGGAACTGTGACCAGGGAAGACCTCTAAGGGCTGCAGCACTTATTGTGCCACCCTTAGAGGACCTGTACCTTTATTTATATATATATATATATATATATATATATATATACACACACACACACCCCCACACCCCACCTCCCCTTTTGCAAGCTGCGTGTTTTGGTGCAGAACGAAGAGTAGACATGGCACACATCACTGTGTGCCATGCCTACAGCCCACTGCACTGGCATAGATCAGTCACCCCTCTAGCTGGGTGCCCTATACCAGTGGTGAGGGTACAGGTGCATGGGCCCTGTACCCCTACAGTGTCTAAGTCCATTCTTAGACGGTGTAAGTGCAGCGCTGCCATTAAGGGTATATGGTGCTGGGAGTTGATCTTGAAAGAAACAGTTAGTTATAGATTCCTTACCTTAGAATTACCCCCAGGCGTCAGACTGGATCCGGAAAGTTTTTCGTCAGCAGTACCCCTGCACGTCGTAAGGTGGCGTCGGTCGACTCCGCGTCCGTTGTCGGCGTCGTGGTCGCCGGGATGACGTTGCGGTAGCTACATAGTTCTTTCTTTTTCCGCGCCAGCAAGCGCAGATCCGGAAAGAGCGGTACCCCCAGTCACTTTTTGCGACTTTAGTCGACTTCGTTTTTGAGTCTTCAACCGACTCCTGGGGCACGAGGGATGCCCTGCTTCAAGGACTGTGGTTCCTGTACCCGACTGATGTCGGTGACGGATCCGCACCGCGTGTGCATCTTCTGCCTGGAGCGCGACCATGGCCCGAAGTCTGCGGGAGCGGTCCCGAAAGCTCCTCGAGGCCCGGCAGTCGGCTCCGCGTCGCGCAAGGTCCCGGTCGCGTGGGAAGTCGAGGGACCGATCGCGGAGTCATCATCACTTCTCTTCTAAGTCTTCGCACTCGGGGTCAGGTAAGTCGAAGCATAAGAAGAAGTCAAAGAAGCATCGTCGCTCTTCGACTTCCCCTCGTCGGCCGACATGACGCAGGGTGCGGGTGGTGCCCCTCCTGCGGCTCCGCGTGCCTTCCCGGGACCGGGAGCGACCCCTGCCCAGCTTTGTCAATTTTACGAATCGATTCACGCCATCTTTGGGCAGCCCGACTCCGCCGGCGCGGGCTTCGGGCCCCGCGGACTCAGCTGGGAGCCCTAGACCTTTGACTCCGGCGGCTCCGGCCTCGGCACCGCAGGGCCCCCTTGGATCCAGGCCTGGATCCTGATCGGCACCGACTCCACCGGCACCACGTCTGCAGCCGACGCCGGCTGGACCTCCAGCCGGCGTCGACTCCGGCTTCCAACCCGACGTGGACACTGAGCTGTACCGGCATCTGCCGACGCCGAATCCGGCGCTGATGGGTACTTTTGTCCCTGTGTACCACCCTGGCCATTTTCAGCCAGTTTGGCAGCCAGAGGATGGTGAGGAAGACTGGGAGGGGTCTGGGGACCCTTTGACAGACCAGTTGGAGTACGATCCGGACTGGAGAGAGGAACTGGGGGATGCCAGTGGTCTGGATACCTCCCCAGACCTAGGCATGTTGTCTCCTACCGTGGCTACGGAGGAGGGAGCGTCATACGCAGTGGTGTTGCGTATGGGCGGCCAAGGCTCTCCACCTCGAGCTACCCACGGTGGCAGTCAGGACTAACCTCCTGACAGAGGTCCTTTAACCGGCAGCAAGCTCTTCGGAGCCCCTGCTGCCGTTTAATGAAGCCCTCGCAGACATCCTTTTGGGCATGTGGCCAGGCCCAACACGGGGGCTCCTGTGGACCGGATGATTGCCCGACGCCACCGTCTGGCCCTGGGCGACCCCACTTTCCTCTCCCAACACCCCACCCCTGAGAGCTTGGTGGTCCAAGCCTCTACTTCTAAAGGCGCCTTCCCCACCGCACCACCGGAAAGGGAATCAAAAAAGCTGGACCACCTTGGGAAGAAAATGTTTTCTTCCGCCAGCTTGGGACTGCGGTCGGTAAACCCACTCTGTGTGGGATACGGTGGCGCAGGTGCTGCCTCAGTGCCCGCAGGAGGCCTGGGCCATACTCTCCCGTGCAGTTGCCGAGGGGAGAGACGCAGCGAAGTTTACCATCCGCTGTGGGCTGGATACTGCCGACGTACTTGGCAGGACGATTTCAACGTCAGTAGCCCTTTGACGCTACGCCTGGTTGCGTTCGACTGGTTTTTCCGGGGATGTCCAATCCACCCCTATGGACATGCCCTTTGATGGCCTTTGCCTTTTTGGCGACATGGCGGACAAAGTGCTGGAGCGCTTTAAGGACTCTCGGGCTACGGCCAGGTCCTTGGGCCTCTCCACTACCCGCCCTGCGCAGTCTGCCTTTCGCGGCTACGGAAGGGGTGCCCCACTACGTCCCGCCCAGAGCCACAGGCCCACGCAAGCTGTTCAGCCCCAGCGCGGCCGGGGACGTGGGAACCACCGGCGTGGTTCGGGGGGGCCAGCGAGCGGGCGAGTCCACAAGAGCCCCCACTGCAGCAGCCTCCAAACCTTCCTAGTCCGACCTTTCAGGGCCACCAAACGCCAGTGGGCGGCAGGATCCGCCATCACCTTCCCCTCTGGCACACCATCACGTCGGACAGGTGGGTTTTGCAAATAGTCCGAAGGGGCTACTCCCTCCCCTTCGAGACTACCCCTCCCTCCATGCCACCTCAGTACCATCGCATGTCGGAGGATCACCTGGCGCTTCTCCAACAGGAAGTTTCGGCACTCTTGGCCAAGGGAGCCATCGAGCGCGTTTCTGTCCCAGAATTAGGTCGTGGTTGCTATTCCCACTACTTTCTGGTGCCCAAGAAGGACAGGCCTGCGTCCTATCTTCGATCTCAGAACGTCAACCGCTTCCTCCGGAAGGAGAAGTTCAAGATGTTGACCCTCGCTCAGGTCTTGTCTGCCCTAGACCTTGGAGACTGGATGGTAGCGTTGCACTTGCAGGACGCTTACTTTCACATCCCCGTCCTGCCGGCCCACCGGTGCTACCTGCGGTTCACGGTAGGCCACGAGCACTTTCAGTTTACCGTGCTCCCCTTTGGCCTTACCAGCGCCCCTCGGGTGTTCACGAAAGTGATGGCGGTGGTCGCAGCTCATCTGCGCAGATCAGTGGTTCCAATCTTCCCCTATCTCGACGACTGGCTGTTGAAGGCTGGCTCGCCCCAGGCTGTCGTCTCCCACCTCCAGACTATGGCCGACCTCCTGCATTCGCTGGGGTTCTCCATCAACGTGCCGAAGTCACACCTGACCCCCTTTCAGAAGTTCCTCTTCATAGGAGCGGTTCTGGACACAACGCAGTTTCGGGTTTATCCTCCCGAACAGCGAGTCCGGGATATTCGGGGTATGGTTCCGATCTTTCAGCCTCTATCCCGGGTCTTGGTCAGGATGACCCTGAGGCTGCTGGGCCTCATGGCCTCCTGCATCCTGCTTGTCGATCATGCCAGGTGGCATATGCGGGCTCTGCAGTGGGACCTGAAATTCCAGTGAGCGCAGCATCAGGGGAATCTGTCCGATTGCGTCCAGATCTCGGAGGGCACTGCACGACAATTGCCGTGGTGTCTCACAAACCAGGATTGGGTCAACGGCAGATCCCTCTCCCTTCCCCAACCAGAAAACACAGTGGTGACAGACGCATCCCTTTTGGGATGGGGCGGCCACATGGGAGAGGCAGAGATCAGAGGCCTCTGGTCTCCGGCGGAGTCCGGGCTCCACATCAATCTTCTGGAGCTTCGGGCGATCCGTCTTGCACTCAAAGCCTTCCTTCCCTCTGTCCGGGGAAGAGTTGTGCATGTGTTCACGGACAACACCACCGCCATGTGGTACTGCAACAAACAAGGCGGGGTGGGGTCGTGGACCATATGTCAAGAGGCCCTCCGCCTCTGGACATGGCTGGAACATCAGGGCATATCCCTGGTGGTTCAACACCTGGCAGGTTCACTGAACGCCAGGGCGGACAAACTCAGCCGCAGGTGCATGATGGATCACGAATGGTGTCTTCACTCGGAGGTGGTGCAAGGTCTCTTTCAGCAGTGGGGAGAGCCTTGGTTAGATCTATTCGCCACCGAAGAGAACGCGCAATGTCAGCAATTCTGCGCGTTGGAATTTCCAAGGCGGCACTCGCTAGGCGACGTTTTTCGTCGCGAGTGGAGTTGCGGTCTTCTATACGCCTTTCCGCCTATACCACTTCTGCCCAGAGTGCTGAAGAAGATCAAGTGCGACCGGGCCCAAGTCATTCTTGTGGCTCCGGATTGGGCACGAAGCGTCTGGTATCCCGAGCTGCTCATCATGGCCATCGATCCTCCGATCAGACTGCCTCTTCGGGAGGATCTTCTGTCGCAGCAGCAGGGGACGGTCCTCCACCCGAACCTGTCCAGCCTCCACCTCCTTGCGTGGAGATTGAGCGGCGGCAGTTGACGTCGTTTGACCTGCCTCCCGAAGTCTGTGATGTAATCTTGGCAGCCAGGCGTCCCTTCACTAAGACGGTATACGCCTGCAGATGGAATAAATTTGTGGCATGGTGCACAGCAAAGGCTGTGGATCCCCTTTCTGCCCCTCTTTCTGAGGTTCTCTTATTCCTCTTATCTTTGGCCCAGCAGGGCTCTGCTCTGGGCACTCTTAAGGGCTACCTCTCGGCCATTTCAGCCTTCCTCAGGCTCCCTGATCAGCCTTCTCTTTTCAAGTCCCCTGTTGTAAATAGATTTCTTAAGGGCATTACTCATCTTTTCCCTCCTGTTCCCTTCGTAATGCCCCAGTGGGACTTGAACTTGGTTCTGACGTATCTTATGTGCGCTCCCTTTGAGCCACTAAATAACTGTCCTCTAAGACTTCTCACTTTGAAAACTGCTTTTCTGGTGGCCATCACCTCTGCGCGCTGGGTGAGTGAGCTACAAGCTCTGTCTTCCAAGCCTCCCTTTCTGGCTGTCCATCCGGACAAGGTCGTCCTCAGAACTAGACCTTCCTTTCTTCCCAAGGTGGTTACTTCTTTCCACATTGGCCAAACCATCACTTTGCCCACCTTCTTCCCGCCTCCGCATCCTTCGAAAGAGGAAGAGAGGCTCCACCGTCTGGATCCAAAACGTGCGCTTTCTTTCTACGTGGCTCGCACAAAACCATTCCGGGTGGACGACCAGCTCTTTGTTGGTTACGTGGGCGCTAAGAAAGGTCGGGCCGTGCACAAACGGACCATCTCCATTGGGTCCTTCTGTGTATCAAAGTCTGCTATTCTTTGGCTGAGAAGGAGCCTCCAGTGGGGCTGCACGCCCATTCCATCAGGGCGACGGCAGCTACTACTGCTTTGGGACGAGGAGTCCCCCTAAATGTCAACTGTCAGGCAGCTACGTGGGCATCGCTGCACACGTTTACGAAACACTACTGTCCGCTCCCGCAAAGACTTCGGGGCCATTGTTCGACAGTCGTAGCACGATTTGGGGTCATGGTCGCGCTCCAGGCAGAAGAGGCACACGCGGTGCGGATCCTTCACCGACATCAGTCGGGTACAGGAACCGCAGGCCTTGAAGCTAGGCATCCCTCGTTCACCAGAAGTCGGTTGAAGACTCAAAAACGAAGTCGACAAAAGTTGACTGGAGGTACCGCTCTCTGGATCTGCGCTTGCTGGCGCGGAAAAAGAAAGAACTGACGTCAGCGCGCGAGGGCGGCGTCTATGTAGCTACCGCAATGTCATCCCGGCGACCACAACGCCGACGACGGGCGCGGAGTCGACCGACGCCACCTTACGATGCGCAGGGGTACTGCTAACGAAAAACTTTCCGGATCCAATCTGATGCCTGGGGGTAATTCTAAGGTAAGGAATCTATAACTAACCTATGTTTCTTACAGATATATTGTTACCGAAGGTAAGTAACTTGTTCGTCATTACGAACTCCACAGCAACATAATGGCTACACTGAAAACTGGGAAGTTTGGTATCAAACTTCTCAGCACATTAAACCCACACTGATGCCAGTGTGGGATTTAATAAAAAAATGCACACAGAGGGCATCTTAGAGATGCCCCCTGAAAAACGACCTGCCTCTGGTGGGTTCCCTGACTGGTACACACCAGCCTGCCACCACGAGACCTGTTTTTGGACCACCAGGGTGGGAGCCTTTGCTCCCTGAGCCAAGAAACAAAGCCTTTCCTGGGCGGAGGTGTTCACACCTCCCCCAGGCCAGGAAGAGCATTCTGTGGCAGGGGAGCTTCAAAGGCCTGGCAGCCTTTGCAATGCGACCCCCAGCCTCTCCTGCTATCAGGAGCAGGCCCCCTTCCTGTCTCCCCTCCTTTTCGGCGGATAGACAGGTGGGAAAAACTAGCCAGCCCAGAAGGTGTGCCCACCTCTGCCATCTCCACCCCTCAGGTGGGGGAGGTGAGGTGAAGCCCTCTCTTCAGTGCCCGCCATCTTGCAGATGGCAGGCACTCCCCAATCAGGATTAGGGATTGTGCTCACTCCCCCACGTGGGGTGAGCACACCCAGGGTGTAGTCACCCTAAGGTCAGTAGCCCATTGCCTACTGGCCTCAAGACCCCCAAAACGCCCCCTAAATACAGTATTTAGGGGGCAGCCCTGAACCAAGAAGGCAGATCACCCGCAACCTAAGAAGAAAAAAGACGAAAGAAGACGCCCAGCAGAGGAGATTCCAGAGAACAACTGGCTTGGCCCCAGCCCTACCGGCCGTTATACAGTTTCCAGAGATCCTGCGCCAAAAATCGTCTTGTCCTGCAGCCAGCGACCTCCAGAACCCCTGGGAGGACTGACTGCCTTCAACAAAGACTGGATCTTCTGTGAACAGCAGCTCTGTTCAGAAGAAACACCAAAGAAAGACTCCGAGCCTGCTGAGGAAAAAGAAACCCGACGCCTGGAACCCCCACTGCACCCATCACCTACCTCCCGAGTTCGAGTGGCCCACCGGTCCCAGCGAGGTCCCCCAGCGCTCCAGAGTCCGAGTCCACCGTGGGTTGACCCCTCCAGGACTCCCCAACGTCGCCTGCAGCCTCTGCACGGAGACACCCCCAACCGCCAGTGGCCGGTAAGGTGAAATCCGACCTCAAAAGACACCCCTGCATCCAGCCCCCCTGCGCCCTGGAGAAGAGAACCTGAGGTGCACCTACGTCCCTGAGCCCTCCACCTTACCTGCCCAGCTGTTGATTCCTCCTGAAAGTCTTCCAGGACCGAGCCTGCAGCTGAAAACCAAAACCAAAAATCCCCATTGAAAACAGGGCACCCGACGCCAAACCAGCACCCTGCACCCAGCCGCCGCTGTGGGTGCACTTTTTGTGCTAAACAGGATCCCCTTTGGCCCTGAGCTTAACTCCAGGAGCTTGGATCCCACAACCTTGTGGCCTGCTCGCCAGCAGCCACCAACCGGAGGCCCCCTATCCCCCATTGGATAACATTGGGCCTCAGCACTCTGCACCCGGCCGCCCTAGTGCCGCTGAGGGTGTAACAAAAGTGCATCCTTGACCCTGGGAGACCGCCGAGTCTATCACCAGAACACCAACTCCCACAACCAAGTACTTACTTTAAAACTGATAACACTATTTTCCTCCATAGGATAACATTGACTGTTTTTCTGTGAAAAGTTTCTAAGTGTGGAGTTGGAAAACCTAAAGAAATTCTTTAAAATTGTACTATTTAACAAAAACGATTTTACTTACGTGTTTACAGGAAATGCCCCAGAGTAGTATCCAGGTATACTACTCTGTGTAAGAAAAGTAATCTCAAAAGTAACTTACCTGTAATCTTACTGAAAATCCTATACAAAGTATATGTACTGTATTTACAAAGCATTGCATTTCTCAGAAACAATACTGTAAGTCAAAACAAAGTGCATTTACAATTGCAATCCAAACTGTGTTACAAACTGTATATGTGCTGCAAAGTACTTATCACTTCTGCCAGGCTTGCTTGGTTCTAGGAAATAAAATAACTAAAAGAATATTTTTATACAAAAACAATTGGTCTGAAGTTCAGTCTTTGGTTGTGTGAATTCATTTTCTGACTGAGTGTGTACAACAAATGCTTAACACTATTCCTGATACTGCCTTCATGCTCGACCACACTACCACAAATAGAAAGTGAGGTGCTACCTAACTTGACCTCTGCCTACCTTTGGGGTTCCACTGGACTCTGTGCACACTATACCTCACTTTGGTATAGTATATACAGAGCCAGCTTCCTACACCATACATGTAAATACAAAAGGACAGGATAGTCACGAAGACCGATCCACATTTCCTACCAAAGGTCATAACACACTTCAACATCAACCAGACAATCCAAATACCTAGTTTCTTCCATCAGCCGAAGACTCAGGCTGAAAGAGCTCTACATAGACTACACACCAGAAGAGTGCTAATGTTCAATATAGAGAAAACAGTAAGGAAAGGAAAACAACTCTTTGTCTTTTGTAGACAATTACAAAAGAAACCCAGTTACTAAAAACACCATTGCAAGGTGGATTTCTCAGACAATTCAGATGTGTCATACAATAGCTGGCATTGAACCTACCGATCGAACCAAGAGAACACTCAATACGTAAGAAAGGAGCTACAATAGCCTTCCTGGCAAATATCCCATTGCGTGACAAATGCATGGCAGCCACTTGGTCCCCAGTGCACACGTTCACAAAGCACTACTGCATCAACCTACAGATGCACAAGGAAGCACAAGTGGGACAGAGAGTACTCAAACATTTATTCACAAGCTCGAACTCCTCTCTAACCCAGCCTCCACAAGTAAAGATAAAAAACTACAAAATCAATGCACAGCATGTGCATCCCAGAAAGATTCACGCTGCAAAATGGCAAAATGATATGGTTTCTTACCTGCTGGAGTAGTTTTGCAGCTTGAAGAATTTTCTGGATTCATAGGCGACCCACCTGCCTCCCCAAGAGATGAGGGAGCGAAAGTGAACAATGAACCTTAAACTTATATGACAAAAATATTTTTGGGGGAAGATGGCGACCACTCGTGGAAGCTTCCGGGGAGGGGCATATGACATAAGGAGAGGCTATATTAGGCACCAAATGGTGGGACAGTTGACGCCCAATAACAAAAAGAAAGAAAAAAAATAGACAAAGGACTAACACAATGGCGAATTCCAGACCCAACCACTAGATGGCGGAATAATGCACATCATGTGAATCCCGAAAATGTTCAAGCTGCAAAACTACTCCTAAAGGTAAGAAACCATTTCGTTACTTACCTTCGGTAATGCTCTTTCAGGTAGAGGCTCTAGCCACAGGTTCTTCACCTACCCTCCCATCCTCTCCGTTCTGTGGTTGGACTCTGTGTTAATAAGATCCCTAGACTAGGAATCTGAACACTGTCTACCAATTTGCATTTGGAGCTCTGTGTCTGAGGGGTGGAGACGGTCTCTAAAGCAACTGACATTAGCGTGCGGGAGAGGCGCCTATATAAGTTTGCATATCATTTCCGGAGCGGAACACTGTCAGTATGGTGCCACAAGCTGTCAGCTGGCGCTCAGAGCTACTGCTGAAAAGTTTTGGATCCAATCTGACGCCTGGGGAATTTTCAAAAGGTGAGGAATCTGTGGCTAGATAATCGCTACCAGAAAGAGCGCTACCAAAGGTAAGTAACTTGTTTTTTCTGCAGCTTGAAGTCATATTCTTTTCTTCACTAAAATGCATCTTTCTCCAAGTCAATATGATCTTCTTTCCTGCAGTCTCAACAAACTGCCCTGCTCCTCTGATATCTTCACGCACACTAACAATACTCCTAATCGATGTCAGAGAGGTCTCGTATTCTTGAATAGTCACTGTTCATGTCTGCATGTGAAGGTTTTATTAATTTTCTTTTGCTTTTTATCAAGTTCCAAAGAATATGGATGTGAAGGATTTACTGCAGATGAGATGCAAGAATGTGGGCTGCATACAGTTCTGTCCTGTGAAATAATTTTTAGTATCACTAAAGGGAGCAAAAATATGACCACAAAGCACAGTCTTCTAGAAATATCACATGCACAAAATCTTCTAGTGGTCTGTAGTCACAAAGGGATATAAAGGACTGGGGCAATATCAATGTTGTGTGCTATCTAACCAGTCTATTAAATCTTAAGGATGAAAGCCTCACCCACCCCGAGGTGGTATGCTTTCCCCCTCCTCACATTGCTTTACGGAGACAGTGGTTTGGGCTACAGCCCTCCGTGAAACAGTAGGGATTACTTAGGAAGATGGTTAAATCAGGAGAAGAGCCTATGAAGACATAGGTGTGTGGATATAGATGGCAGAGAACAAGGAAAATCAACTATTTGGGTGAGGGCTATTCAGCATGTGTTTGGTGCACACCAAGCAGTGCTTCCAATTCAGGGTATATTTGACACACAACAGATGGTGCTGGGCATAATAGAAGTACAACAGGTAATGATGCTGGTTAAGGGTACATGATAAGCACTTTAGATGACTCTACTAGTTCTGGATGTAGTAGGATGGTAGGCAGCACTGCTATTTTAGAATATATTAGAAGTACAGCAGACATTACTGTAATTTGCTGGGTTATCTTTTTTGGTGTGCACACTACTGGCTGTGGTGTGCACACTACTGGCTATGGTGTGCACACTACTGGCTATGTCAGCATTGGCACCAAGCTACAAATTGATTCACAAAGAAGGGCTGGAGGAGGTTTAGAGACCTGCAAGGGTTGGCGCCCCTACTTCATATATCAAAACATAAATATGAACCCTTGGGTCTAAAGTAGTGCAGTGTTAGCCTAGCTGGAAAAACACACCTACATTGGAGAGATAGGTGGCATGCTTCATCATTTGGGAACCTCCTCGTATCATGATTAAACCCGCTTGTGTGTCACAGAGGTCTCTCTGTGACACTTTAATCCTAGCCCAGGGTCGCCTTAATAAACGTCTTGCAGCGAACCCTGTAGTTAGTTTTAATCACTTTTTCACTTGCTCTGCTTCCCTTACCACGCCAAGCTCCACAGTTGGGTATTTAGTATATACCTCTTAGTACAAAAAACATCCCTGAGCTCCTCCCTCTCAACGAGGGGTTTGTAGCCTCTATCATGACTAGGTATCATGATATGAGGAGGTTCCTCAATGATGAAGCATGCCACCTTTGGTGGATGAGGGAGACTGGCATTAAGAAGGAACTCTCCTAGGTATGTGTGTTTTTCCAGCTAGGCTAACACTGCACTTTAGACCCAAGGGTTCATTTTTGTGTTTTGATGAGCAAGCTACAAATACCATCTTTTGATTCTGACTGCCATAAGATTAGAGCTAAACCTCTATATAAATAGTTTGTTAGTTTGCATTACAGTCCACAGAATGGTTTTCCTTCCCACTGGTGGATGTAGGATTAAAGCCACAAAAAAAAGGTCTACCTATTAACCCTGCTCTATAAGAGTTTGGAATTAGACTTGGCTGTGACCTACATTGCTGGAGCACGGATTAGAGCCTAAGATCCGGAGTTGATGTTATTGCTGGTGTTGGAGATCAGCAGTCCTCACTTATGCATGTGGTTAAAGTTTGGTTCTTAGTTTCAAAGTCTGTTAGTTCCAACAGCCCAGGTACCCTAAATGTTAGCCTCATTGTTAGAGATGCAGTTAGGGCCCTGGATTCATGGCTTTTATCTCCTTTTTTAGAGCTTGGTTTAGAACCCCAGGTGTCCTAGCTGTTGTTTTTATGGTTCGACCTGAAATTGGCATTATAATTAAAGGCACAATATCCCGGAAGTTAAAACTATGGTTACAGTGAAGGATTCCTGACTGGTTAGAGCTGGGTTTTCACTTCAGTGCCTGTACTCAACATTTCAGTTAGTCTGAGACGGGACACTCAAGCAGGGTACTTGCAAGTGGGTCCTCTTTGCGCTTAGCATTGCCATAATTTTTTCAGTTCTGTGCACTGTTATGAGAGAACCCCTGAAAAATGGTCATCTGGTTAATGTCTTTTTTTTTTTTATGCTTCTTGCAGTTCCGCCCAGTCCACGTAAGCCCCGTGGGAGACCACGAGCCTGTGCAGTTCAGAGTTCCGCTGTCCACTCCAAGTCTCCTGTCACGTTCCCACCTCCGAGCAAAACGGAAACCAACTCTGTGGAGAGAGCGAAGAAAACTGAAACAAAACTTGGAGAAAAGCGACGTGGGCGACCACCAATCCTGCATAATGTCAAATTTAAATTAGCCCAAAAGAAGGAGCTGCCTGGGCTCATGAAGAAGGATAGGGAGAACTTTAAGAAAATTAAGCACATTCCTTCCACTGCATTTCAGCATGCTGCCAAAATCAGGAAGCTACGTACTGGGAAACTGTCACCACTTAAGTCCAAATTCAAGACTAGTAAGCTTCAGATTGGCAGGAAAGGGGTAGTCCCCATTGTTCGCCGACGGGGGCGACCGCCGTCTTCCACACGATTGAGAGATGCCCCTGCCGAGCAGGCTATTAGCCCTCTGGAGAAAACCCAAAGGGCTCGGAAAGAGAAGGAGATGGCATCGTCCCTTGTTAGGGAGTCAAAAGGGGCATTCAGACAGAGTCCACGTCGGGTAAAACCAGTCAGGGTTATCCCCTCCACTAAAAGAACAGATGCCACCATAGCAAAACAACTCTTGCAGAGGGCAAAGAAGGGAGCCCAAAAGAAAATAGAGAAGGAAGCAGCAAAGCTACAAGGTCGGAAGGGGAGAACGCAGCTCAAGCACATCCGTCAGTTTATCATGCCTGTGGTTAGTGCCATCTCCTCCCGGATTATCAAAACTCCCAAGAGGTTCATTGAAGATGAGGACTATGATCCGCCAGTAAAAATATCACGACTTGAGTCAACGCCGAACAGCCGTTTTAGCACTGCCTCCTGTGGCTCTAGCGAAAAGTCCAGTGCGCTGTCCCAGCATTCCTCTCAGATGTCCTCTGATGACTCTAGATCCAGCAGCCCGAGTGTTGATACATCCACGGATTCTCAGGCGTCAGAAGAGATGCAGGCTCTCTCAGATGAGCGAACCCAAACTCCTGACATGCACCTGCCCATGCCCTGCCCACCATCTCCAGAAACTGAGAGTCAGGACCGCAGAAGCAGAAGACTTGCCATTTCTGAGAGATCTTTTGGTTTGCGCACAGCTAAAAGGGTGGCATCTGTACAGGCCGTTTCACAGAAGCAAGCTTCCTCATCCCCTCCTCCACCCTTGCTGACTCCTACCCCTGGTCTTCATCACCCTTCCAGTCTCTCGGAGCACACTCCTTGGCTAATGCCTCCAACGATGCCACTGACCTCTTCCTTCCTGTCTTCGACTCTGCCCATGCACGAGAAGCGTAGATCCATTCTACGGGAACCTACATTCAAATGGACGTCATTGAAGCGCTCTCGATCGGATTTGCAGTGTTTCTCCTCTGCAAAGTATGCCAAAGAAGGACTTATTCGCAAACCAATATTTGATAATTTCAGGCCGCCACCTCTGACCGCAGAGGATGTTGGCTTGACCTCGGCCTCGGGTTTCTCCCCGCATGGTGCAGCTGGGCACGGGCGTTTGTTTTCTGCTCTCCACGGTGGACAGAGATATGATGTGCACAAAAGAAGTCCCCTGCTCCGAGCACCAAGGTTCACTCCAAGTGAAGCCCACTCCAGAATTTTTGAATCTGTAACCCTTCCTTCTGCTGTTGGCCGCTCAGGTGGATCTGCTTTGGGGGTGTCTTCAAGGAGAAGGAACAGGAGGGTCTTCAGTCCGATACGGTCCGAGCCCAGATCTCCTTCACACTCCATGCGGACAAGAAGCCGAAGGTTTAGTAATTCTGAGCTGTCTTCTCTCGCCCCTCAGTCGCCTATCACTTCTTCATTAACTAGCATTTCCGTTAGCTCTCTGACCACCAGTGCCTTAAACTCGACATTCACATTTTCTTCCTCTCCCCTTTTACCATCTGGGGAACCTACTGAAAAGAGTCAACGACTGAGAAAACAGACTAGCGCTCCAGTTGAACACTTCCCCAAAAGCTCTGCTCCGCTTTTCCCTTGGTTCCCATCTGGTCCCCAGACTGAGCGTGGGAGGCACAGGCAGAGTCTACCAGTAGAGCCCTCCAAGGAAAAAGAGGCGGCTAAGGGCTTAGAGAAAAAGAGCAGGGAAAAGGAGCGCTTAAAGGAAAAGGAGAACAAGCGTGAGTCCTGCAAAGAGAAGCAAAAGAAGGGCTCAGACGTGCAGGGAAACACTGGTCACCTTTCCATCAACAGAGTGTCCAAAGAAAGGCTCAGCACCTATGATGGCCAAGCGTTCTCATCCATCAAAAAGGCAGCAGGCAGAAAGAAGGCAACAGCTGCAGACATGGTGACTGAGGACATGTCCCCAGCAACAACCATCAGTGATGGAGCTGGCACTAAAAGCAAATTTCCCAAGAAAGGCCGAAGTTCGTTAGACAAGAATCCAGAAGAACACTCTCCTGCACCCCCTGTCATAGAGAACAGTCCCTGCCTCTCCAGTCCCACCTCAGATACTGTTGGGAACGTCAAGCCTTCCATAAATTCCATGTTGGCTCAAGTAGATAAGCTTCCTATGACGGATAAGCGAGTGGCCAGCCTTTTGAAGAAGGCCAAAGCGCAGCTGTGCAAGATCGAAAAGAGCAAGTCCTTGAGGTATCCTGAACAGCCCAAAGCTCAGGTATTTTATCAGCCGTGTACAGAATCCCTGTGCACCTTCCCATCTCTTTCTCTTGCTAAGAGTGCAGTATATTGCTCAGCTGTTACTTGCCCATTATATATGGGATAAACGACCACCTGCTGTACTTTGCAGTCACTGAGGAGTTCTGTGACCATATAGAGGAACAAGGCCGAAGGTCAAGTTAATTTATAAAGTTATGGAACGCTGAGGTGACTTGCAATATCCTTAATATGTATGGCAGTGGGTATTCTTTTCCTCTGTGAAAGAAAATAAAAATGAAAAGCCAGTTTCTGCTGCTTTGCTTAAACTGGAGTTGTAATGATGCACCTTGATCTGCCTTTCACCTTGTCTGCTGGCTTTGGCAGTAGGCATTATGACACCACAACTCAACTGTGATAACTTATTACATTTGAGCAGCTACTTCATTTCTTTATTACTAGCGACATCACAAGCAGCCTGTAATAAGGAAGTTTGAGACGGGCTTTATGCAGGGAATGACAGCCTTCCATGTATTATAAATGCTATTGTCTGAATGCTATCATGGTGCGAAACATGCTACTAAGGTGCTCATGAGTGCAACAGTTCAGGGAAGATTAGAGCGGTCTTTCCTCTTTCTGTCAGCAGTGAATAGAGATTTGTTATCATGAGCTTGCTTGTAGTGTAATATCAGTCCAAGTGGATGAAACAGTTATCAGCTTCACACAACCGCGTGACTTTTGGAGACAAGGTATCCAAGATGAGAGCATCCTCAATCTTCAACGCTTAGGGCCATCCACCTACTGTCGGCATTAAGTCTTTAATGGTGATGGTCTTATACACTGGGATACCAAAAGACAATGTGATACTATAGGATATATGGCAGATTGTCTGCTGTACAAGTGCCAGTTAAAAATAAAGTTTATTTTGTTTAAAAAAACATGCATGAAAATGAGTCAAGAAATAATTTAAGTCAGTTTTATGAGCCTTTTTACCTGTGCACAATTACGACAGTACTTTGTCACCAAAGTTAGCCATTCTAACATGCTGAAAGAAAAACTGTGAGAGCAATGTAGACAGACATAAGGTTGTTGTGAAAACTACAGAAGGACAAAAAGTGCATTGTACGAGTGAGATGCTGACAAAACATACAGCTGATGCTTTCATTTGAGCAGTGACCATCCAACTGCATTTAAGGCAGTAGATTGGTCTAAAACTGTTGAGGCCTAGTTTTCTAGAAAGCAATACGTATGCCTCTGAGGAGGTTACCATGTGAAAAGGCAGAGGAGCTGTGACTGTTTCTCTTGATTCTTCTTTTTTTGGTCGGGTGGTCCTTGGGAAGAAGAATCTGCCTAACCTCTGAATAAATGTCAAGAGTTTGAAAGTTGAGACTGTCTAGGGCCTACCACTCTGTAAACAAGCATTCCGAATGCAATAGGTCTCGCATTTGCGAGAGTTTAAGCTATTAGCATTGTAAATGACAATGCCTTTTATTTATGTTTTAAAAACCAAAACATAAATAAAGGCATTGTAATTTACAATGCCAATAGCTCAAACTCACGTAAATGCGAGACCTATTGCATTGCAAATGCTTGTTTTGGGATTATTTTCACTTTCTTTGAAGGAGTATGAAAGTCACCATTAATGGATTGGCCACTAGGTGGAGCTTCAGGGACACAGTTTTTTGTTTTCCAGGTAATGGGATTAGAGCTGTACTGGGGTTAAGGTCTTTTCTTTGTTTTGGGGATTTTTTTTCTACTTTATTTGAAAGATGACACGAGGGGCATAGAAGGAAGATGGCTCCCATGGGAGGAGAGGGGGCTGTTGTGGAAAGCTGGTCAGTAGACAAACAGGACAGCATGTAACATGTTTCATTATGCAGGGGAGCTGAAATTCTTTTTTTCCCTCGCAGTCTCAAAATATACACCTTCGAGAACTGCAATAGGAGGAATAAATCACACACCTCTCCATATTACTTGTTCCAGCTAGCCCACAGCAGTATCTTAACAGTAAGATGCAATCATAGCCACAAACGCAGGCCTGCTTACTCTCACTACAGATATAAGCATTATTTCCATTTTATTCGGCCACCTGGAGACAGCAATCAGTGCTGACGTCAGGCTCTCTCTACTTCAATGAAGTCATCATTTCGGGGGCCTAATTGCCTTACCCAAGCATGCCCCTGCAGGAGCCGCGAGCTGAAGATGTGTATGTACCTGGACAGGCACAAGCTGCCTTCTGTTATACTGCTTGATCATCAAGCAGCCATGGAAAGCCCGTTTCCAGCGCTATTTCTGCTAAACCTCACATGAAGACCCTCGCAGTGGTGGGGGTCGCGCAAGGCGCCGCTGACTTGGGGAGCTCAGCGTGGGGGGTGGACACGGACTCCTCCATACAGTGGGCACCTCCGTGGCAGCAGCCGCATGCGGGGCAGTAATATGAGATGCAGGAGTTCCCTCGATCACTGCTCACCCCAGCACCCGGTCTAGGGATCGAGGCAGGAGGGGGCCAGCTGAGTGAGGCGGTCTGCGGGGTCACCTAAGTCAAGGGGGGGGGTGGGGGGCAGCGGCTCACCATGAGGGCAATGTCGATGCCTCCATCTCCGGTGAGGCAGTTAACTTCTATTAGGCTGACAAACACTGATTCCTCTCAGCAACCCCCCCGCCCTCGCACCCCCCACCCGATCTCTGGCCCGCGGCCAGAGGCCACGGGGAGAGCAGCTAGAGTCTGCAGAGGACACGAGGCTCCAGGAGACAGATAAGAATAACAAGCTGTCGGCATTGCGCAAAAGCAGCCGCTTGTATTGCGCTTCGCGGCTGAATGAAAGAAAGATAGTGCTCACCAATTAGTTGAAGGAGACAGTATAACGCCGCAAGTAAAAGATCCAGTCCTGATGGGCCGTCCCAAAAGGAGAACGGGCGGTAACAAGTCGTGACTAAGAAGCCTCATTTTCAATCGGAGGCCAGCGTTTACCATAGACGATGACGCCAGCCAATGAAAAATAGGGGCGGGGCTTCCACCCCACTTCTAAAACATACTCTACTACAATATGCCTCGCAGAGCGAGCAGCGCATGCGCGCTGCAACGCTAGGTTTGTGAGACCTAAAAATGAAAGAGAAGCTTATCGTGATATATTCCCTCAATATGAGGGAATACATTATTCTGTTTTGTATCTGAATGTTTAAACACAGAATTATCAAATTGGTTAAAAATTGGCAAACGCCACCAGAGAACAAGAATCCTTATCATGATATAGAGTTGGAGGCTGCTGTTGATGGGAATAAGCACTAGGATTGGAACGTATTTTTCACAGAAATGAAAGTGAACATGTGGAACAAAGTCCCAGCAGAGGAGTTGAAGAAGAAAGCAGAAAGTTATTTGAAGGCGATAGTACAAATCCTTGGAAATAGTAGCACTGTGAAATGAATGATTATCGCCTAGTGCCTTTGTTGAAATATTTGTACCGGATGCGGTTTGGGGAGGAGTAGTTCCTGATATTTGAGTTCTTAAATTATATGATTTCATAGTTGTTGCTGAATAATTGTATGTGTAGTTGGAGGAAGGGTGTGCTTTAGGAAAGCACAGTTGCCTTATGTACATGCCTGCTTTTGACTGAAAGGGAACGTTTGGAAGCATTGAGAGATCAAATATGTCTGCCAATGTGAACGCTTTTCTTTCCATGATTAGACCGTTCTAACCTATTTGAAAGACTTGACACATGTCTTTGAGTATTCTGGTTGTATTTTCTGTCAAGGGAATTTCATTAATGTTCATGAACTCTGAAACGTCTTGCACGTATGCAGGATCATGCAACACTTAAACTCGAAGACAAAAACTCCCCAAACGAACCAATGCATAGCAAAAATATGAAAAGTTCTGATTATAAAATTAAAATTGAATTGCAGTGCATTCAATCTTGCTGCCCAAACCGCTTTTTCAGTTCCCTTCTTTAAAAGAAGAAAAACACAAAGGATAATGTTGTTATAAGTGGCAGATCTCACATATACAAAACAACTCTAGTCTCTTTAAAACTGCCTTTGAGCACCACAGTCTCACTATGCAGCACAATAAGTCTTGCGGTTATTTATTATTCCGGTTCCTTGTGAAAGGATCATGAGGACTTTCCAATGTTTTATCCATGTTTTTGATGACTGAAAATCTTTATATTTTTTCGTGTTATGGTGGCTTTTGTTACATTTTCTTTCCTTTGCAGCAGTTTTATAGTGTTAGTACCCAAGGCTGGACTGGCCGTACCAGGCGTTTCCCTGGGAGGGCCACCTTTGTTATCGGGGCCGGTTGTGTAGCAGTTCTAAAAGCACTGTAGAGTTCCTTGTATATCCAACAGTTTTCAGGCAACAATAAAAGTGCCAAGATAACCCTGGTGATTGATGTACCTGCTGGAGACAGATCGAAGTTTTTTCTAGTGCGAGTTTTGACGCCTCTTAAGTAGCGCAGAGGGTTAATATGCCCAGTCCTGCCAAGTGCCATTAATGTTGTGCTATGGTAGCGCATTTTAAATTAAGTTCACGCATTACCGCATGAGCGGTAATTTCTCACGCAAACAAGATGAAGAGACAGCTATGCAGGATCTCTCTAAATCCCTTCCTTGTTTTGGGTGGCTACTCTTTTTAATTAGCTATCGGACAGTGACACCTAGTGGCAGCGAGCTCTGTTGGTCAGAACATCTGTAAGAGCTCTGCTTACACATGGGCAAGCTTACTTACTTACATACATAAGCACCCGAGAAGAGAGCCCGACCAGGCCTGAGAGTCTTCCAAAACTATGTTGCAGCTGCTGGTAAGAGTAGTGGCGCCAAGTAGATGGGCTGGCTTAACACTTGCTGACTGTAGTCCATGCATGGCAAAATAAATACAATACATTGTTGTTTGCAGGTCCAAATTACATATCTGAAATTCCTCCGCCAGCAGGTGGGAAATGCCATTGAATGAGAAACACTATTAATATTTATTTTTTTGCAGGGTTTGTGTTTTGCAGGCGAGGCAGTGGTTGACAAGTGGCCTTCCCTTATGGGATTTACACGTTCTGCCAGTTCTGACTTTGCAGTCCGACTAATTACCTATTAACTGTGTCAGTTGGCTACATTAAATCCTGGTTTAGAACATAGTCACTGCATGAGATCACATACCTTATTAGTGTGAATGAATACAAGCATGTTATAAAACAGCCTTGTGAATGGCATTAATGCTCAGGTGCTGGTATATCCCACACTACAGTCAATACATTGTAGTCCATCATAGGCATATCAACACAACTTAGCTGAGTTGCACTTATGTTCATTGTGTGTACAGGGTTGTGTTAGGAACATGCACTCATTAAATGGGCAAAACTGTTTGACTACATTCACCATAAAATATCACTCGAAGTGTCACTCGTATGGCAATCAAATGTCACACATAAACAATGAAAACACAGAAATGTCGCACTGATGGAATCATAAAACTTGGCAGCTATGCCGTGCTACTACTAAGTGTGGGTGACATACCGTTTGCGAGAAAGTGTCACTCAAAGTTGTTGAACTCCTAATTGCACTGAAAGTACGAAAATGTCACACATAAGTAATCTGAAAAGCTGGCAGGTATGTATGCCTGCTGCAAAGAGCATGTACTATGCAGATCACGGAACAACATTTTATGTGCATAGCTCAGTGGGTTACTGCTTTTGTCGCAGAGATCCTTTTGTCACTGTGCAGTTCATAAATTAGTCGTAATCTAAGTTAGAAAGTTGTTTTTTCCCAGTCTTTCATAACCCTAATTTTTCTAAAAGAAAAAGGGTTTGTTTGGGTAGAAGTACATTTTTATTAGTAAAGTCCACCCTAACCACTGTTACATTCTGAATCCTGAGTTTGTGCTTCCCCAGACCAAGGACTCAAAAAAAAAAAAAAAAAGTCGACCAGTATGGACGACATGTGAATCCTACACCTTGTAGTCCCCTTTGTCTTATGTAACTTTTTCTATACACTGATTTACACACGTATGATTCATTGCCTCTGTATGTGTAAGTGCTGTAAAATTCTCCGACACCCTACACTGGTATGAGAAGCGCTATAAAACAAATCAAATACATGTGAGAGAGGGGCTATGGAGAGATGAGAGGCACTAATTCTTTAGAAATCTACATAAAGTGGGCTTTAGCTTCACCTACGGGCTATTAGTCTGTCACCTCATGCTATTTGATGTATCATTACACATTCCAAGAAGTGAACCCGCTGAATGCTTGAGGGACTATTTTACATCTGAAAAGTACAGTCTATGATCTCTCTGTTTGTCACATTCAATTCTTTATTATCCACTTTCCATATACAATGCAAATCTTTTCTCTACTTTTAAGCCTGCATTGCCAATAAGAAGGAAATTGTGATGAGCAACATTTGTGAATTCAACACATGTAAATAGTATTTGTGGATGTTTGTGTTTACAAGTGGTGGCCTATTGAAGCCAGACCTATTGGCTTTGCTAATGCTGGTTTCTTCAGGCACCTTTTTGCCATGTGTTCATTTTTTGTGGATGAGAATTTCAAATGAAATAAAAAAAATCAGTCAAAGATCATCATTCGCTGTATGGGATGTCTTTATCTGAGAGCCACTCTGCTGGTGACTTGAGTCTTTTAGTCATGTGTCTAAAATAACAGAGAAACCAGTAAGGTATCAGGCTAAGGGGGCTAGAGAACCAGAAGAAAAGGAACACTGCGAAAATGGATGCTGATCCTGGTCCGTACTTGCAACTCTATAACTCGTCATTCAAAAGTATGGTGGAGCCTCAAGTTCAGACATTCCTGTTGAAACAGGTTTCGTGGTGTTTGTGTTCCTGTTGAGAAGAGACCTGACCTGGCACTTTGAGCAGGACTTTCCTATTGGAGCAGGGCCAAGGCAGAGTTGCATATGGCTGGTCTATCTGAAATGGCATTATGGGTGAAAAACGATGGAGTGCAATGTGTCCATAACTGATTGCCAGTGGCTGAGACCTTTGTGCTGCACCTTTTCCAACTTCTTCACTGCCACCACTAATACCACCAAGGGCAGGTTCACCTCTGCCTCTTTTTCCTCTATCACAATCATCAGAGGGGTCTACTCATTCCTTATTGGAGCCAGGTAGTCCATATTGGGATGGAGAGCCTTACAACCAGCTAACTAGTGCAGATGATGAACCATGGGAGGACAAGAACGTAGATCTCCCAGAGGATCCAGATATTGAGCCTTATCCAGTAAAATCATCTCCCCGGATGATACAACAGTATGCCAGAGAGTGGCTTGTCAATAAAATGTCTCTATGCAGGTTGTGGAACTGGAAGACTATTTCCTTGCAAGGACCCTCCAGAAAACCGAGCGTAGTGTTTCTGCCAATGTTAAATGGGATGATGCAATCTGCTCCTGATAATTTTAAAGATCCCATGTAGTCACCCCACAAACAGAAAAAAAAGTATGATGCTTGCCATGAAGAGTCCATTTACATAAGCTATCTGATAGACATCTAGCCGCAGATTCCTCAACTTAGAATATCCCCAGGCGTCAGACTGGATCCGGAAAACGTTTTCCCCAGCAGTACCTCTGCACACCGGGGGGACGTCGTCGCTCGGCTCCGTCCTGACGTCGTCCACGGAAGTGACGTCAATGGAGCCATATTAGACCCCCCTCCACCCCCTGACGTCTGTTTTCTTCTTTTCCGCGTCCCAACGTGGATTTGGAGTTTAGCGGTTCCTCTGGCCTGTTTTGGTACATGCCTTCACGACGCCTTTCGCGTCTGGAACAGTGTGTCGATGCCTGCGGGTTTCAAATCGTGTGCGTCCTGTTCACGGCAGATGTCGGCGACGGATCCACACGAGATCTGTATGTGGTGCTTGGGAGAGCGCCACGACTCCGCCGAGTGCGACGCCTGTAGGCAGCTGAAGCCGAAGTCCCTGCGGGAATGTCGGATGACACTGTTGTCTGCCTGGGTGTCCCGGTCAGAGTACTCGCGGCGCCGGCTTCCGTCTCCAGCGGAAGGATCCAAACGGCGCAGTTCTTCCTCCCACGCTGTGGTCTCTGCTCGGGGCAGATCCCGGAGTCATTCCTGTGGACGTCGTTCCCCTGCCTCAGGTAAGCACCGGAAGAAGTCACGGAGGTCGTCTACCTCGCACAAGCGTGACATCGGGGCCCGCCACTCCCGGTCTTCACCGGACGCGAGCCCTCCGGAGTCGGCCCCGCCTATTCACCGTTTCCTGGTGCTGGGGCGACTCAGAACCAGATGGAGGCCTATTCCAGGGCTCTGCAGGCCTTCTTTGGGTCACCCCCTCTCCCTAGCGTGCCTTCGGGCCCCACAGTGGGGGTAGGGACTCAGGTCGGGGGTTCGCCGGCGGGTTTGCCCTCGGCGCCGACCGAGTGCCTTGACTCCGATTCAGGGGTCGCTGCGATGTCTGTGGCGTCCCTCTCTGGCGTCTAGTCCTCCTGACGCGTCTTCGCATAGTCCTGCGGGACTCCCTGCGTCGTCGCTGGATGTGGCTGCAGCGCGGAGTTCGACTCCGAGTCGACTTCATTCCTCCCCGCATGCTCCTGTCTCGGTGAAGGTCGAGTCGACGCCGGTCCGACGCCAGGTGGACGAGTCCTCTACGGAGGTCGTTGACGCCGATCCGATGTCGGTCGACGCCGGTTCCATCCCCGGCTCCGTCCCCAGCTGTTCCTCTGCTGGGGGACGTGACCCCGGTGGGTTCACCGCCCATAGGGTTTTTTCCATGCTCCAAGGAGCAGGGGCCCATGGAGCACTGGCCGGCTCATTTTTCTGCAGTGCTTTTGCCGTTGAGTGGACGGATTAGCCTGCAACCGTCCCCAATTGATGACTTGCTGTCCCCCTCGGGTGGCCACGGAGGCTAGCGTTGTCTTTGCGAGGGAAGTTACTAGGGCTACACATACCTTACGAATGCAGCCGCCCTCTATCTCCCTGCCTTCGGATCCTTTGTTGGATCTCCTTCACCAGGGCACGGTGGATGTGGAGCCTCTGCTGCCTTTTGGCAGGGCATTGTATAATGTTCTTCTGGGGGCTTGGGTCAGACCCTCATCGGGTGACCCTGTGTCTCGTGCTGTTGCGCATCGCCACTGGCCGGCTCCAGATGACCCTGCCCGTTTGTCCCTTCATCCTAGGGCTCAAGGACTGGTAGTCCAGGCTGCGCTTCCTTCCTCTCCTGCACCGTTGCTTCCCCCCACTCGGGAGTCTAGGTGGTTGGAGTCGTGTGGTCGCAATGTTTTTGCTTCCACCAGCTCCAGCCTTCGGTCCCTCAACACGACCTGCGTGTTTGCTCGGGCTACTTCTGCCCTTTGGGACTCCGTCGAACTACTCCTTCCCTCTTTACCGGAGGGCCCTCGTGCTGACCTGCTCCAGCTTGTTCGGGATGGCCGCGACATGGCGCCGTACTCCATCCGCTCGGCAATGGATACCACTGACTCTGTGGGTCGAGCTATGGCCAGCTCAGTCGCCTTGCAAGGCTACGCAATGGCAGTTTCCCCGAAAATGTTCGGGAACGACTCGGGGATTCGCCTTTTGATGGGTCCCTCTTGTTTGATGAGCATGCCGATTAGGCGGTCCGGCGTCTCCTCTCCGGATTTCCATAACTGCCTGGTTTTTAGTCCCCTATGGTGGATTTGTGTTTTTGTGTGACGGTGTTGTCACTTTGTTTTACTGGTTTACGTCTCTAGGTTCAAGGGATTTCTCCCCAGACAGACTGTATGGCTGTTCGGCCAGGTTTTTTCTTTTACTGCAGCTGGGTCGGCTGTTTATATTTTTCTTTTTGACCTCTGCCTATGAGCTTGTCTCAAGAGGTGAGCCTTATTATTACCCAGACGGACTGTGCGGCTTTTTCGCAGTCTTGTCTTTTTCTTGTTGCAGCTGGTCAGCTGTTTCTGCTTTTCTTTTGCGTCCTCTGTCTAAGAGCTTGGCTCAAAGAGGTGTCCCTTGCTTTTATAGGGATGTGCCATACCCTATGTGGGGTACTTGTTGGCTATTGTGTAGCTGCTCTTCCTGGCACGGGAAGTTTTCAACGGCTGCTGCGGAGTCTTCATCGGCTACTTCTCTTTTGTCAACGCTCTTCCTGCTGTTGTTGGACATCCCCTCTAGTGAGACCCGCGGGGTTGGTGCGGTTCTCTCCTGGGGGTTTTTGTGTTGTGGTCTACGGTTGGTCCGTAGCTCTTTCCTGTCTCTGTGGAGACACTCTGTGTGTACACCCAGGTTATGTTCGCTGTCGCAGGGTGCCGGCGGTGTCCCTCCGCCCCCGTCTTGGCTGCGTTGTACTTTCACTTCTTAGTGTGGGGACGTGCTTCAGTGTTCTCTCATGGCTCAGGCCCTGTGGGGTTTTTGCCTATGGGCGGTGGGGTTTCCACCAGCTAAGTTTCTGATGCGTGTTACCTTGTAATCTGTATCTCTGGGCACTTCCCGGGCATGGACTTCGGTCCCTTTTGCTTCTTACGCGCAGGGGGTTCAGGTCCTTCCGCTCCTGGCCTCTGCGGATGTTTTCTGCTTCACTCTAGTGGTTCAGGGCTGTCACTCTTATTCCACGGCTTTGTGTTCCGCTCCCGGTATTTCACTGGTTGTGAGTTACCGATCATAATTAAAGGCACCGTTGCTTTCTTTTGTGTGTGTTATGGTACAAGTATTCTTCTTCAGGATACTCGTCATTATACAGTGTCTGTTGGGTCTGTATCTACCTTTTTTCTGACAGACTTCTGTCTGTGTATTTCTCACTCCTTCCTTATGCGTGTGGTGGTCAGTGTCCTCGCGGGGGGCCACGATTCCGTCCCCGTCAGGGGGATGTTGTTGCTTTCGGTGATTTTGACACTTGTGTCCTGCTATGCTTCACACCGGTGCCGTTGGTACCTATTGTGCGATTTCCCTTTCTCTAGGGCGTGCTCTTCGAGTTTCCCCATTTGTTATATATATATATATATATATATATATATATATCTATATATATCATGATTTATCCACACAGTGAGAGAATGTGCATACTATGTTTTCCTTGCCCTAGTATCGGGGGGGGTTTCGCCCCGGTCTCGGCTCTCTCTCGCTCATTTGTAAAAGAGCATTCTGTGTGTCCCCGGCTTGCCGGTATCCCTTCGCCGTTTGTACCTCTGGGTACGGTTGGTAGGTTGAGTTCCTGGTGATGCGCCCGCCTCGCTTTCCAGTCGCATGCGTGCTGTTGGTAATCCCATTCCTTGGGCTTTTGTTTAGCTGTGGTGTGGTTCTCACGGTACACTCTTGTCTCCTTGTGTGGATCCTATCTTCCACATACCTGTCTCTCCTGGTCGTCTTGACTAGAGTCACTCTGGCCTGATGGTTAAGGTCTAGACTCTTAGTCTGAAGATTAGGTGTTAAGTATATCTCTGCATGGCGATATCTGTCCCCTCGTATTTCTCTTTTTGGCATCCTCTGTGGTGTATGTTCAGTGGGTATGCTCTAACGATGGGATACTATCTTGTCCCCTTTCTGGGACTCTGTCTCTGGCAGATCAATGGGATCCGGTGCTCAGTTTACCGTCTTTTTGCTGAAATTTCTGAATTTTCTTCCATTCTGCACCTCTTTTTCTGTGTCTCTTTTCGTCCCTGTCTGGACGAGGGAGTTCTCGTACCGTCCTCTGACGGATTGTGGTGCCTTTGCCTCCCCTTGTTCATGCTCCCTTACAGGGCTTCATAGGTCTGGTGTCGGCATTGCTGTTCCCACCGTGCTTAGTCACTGTTATTAACGGATAAATTATTTTGGAACTTGGTGGGTTTCAGTCGCAGACCCTCCTCCAATGGGGTATGGCTTTGGTATCTATTCTAAGTTGAGGAATCTGCGGCTAGATGTCTCTATCAGATGAACGAGTTACTTACCTTCGGTAACAATGTATCTGGTAGAGACACAGTCTAGCCGCAGATTCCTTAACGCCCACCCATCCTCCCCGTTCTGCGAGGACCTTTTCCAGGTGGGGTTCTCCACCTCGCCTCCTTTCAGGTGGCCTTGGTCTTCCTGAGGGCTGCTCTCGTCACCTACCTCTGGGGCAGGGTGTGTCATTCTGTTTTGGGCAATTGGCCCTCCACCCATTCTCGTTTTTGGGTGGCTAGTTTCTGTGCTTTTCAATGCTTCTCCTCCTGGGTTCCTCCAGCGTGGAGTTTGTCATGTTTTCTACCCTCCCTCCGCCCTCGTCTGTTTCTCCCCATTTCTTTGGGGGCTACTTGTATATGCTACAGTCGTTTGGGTTGAGATTCTGTTTGATTATACTACAGTTCATAGGTCACTGTAGGGGGTGTGGTGAACGTTCTATGTGGTTGTTCACTTCTGGCCACTTGCCGTGAGTCATGTTGTTCCAGTCTTGTGGTCCTTCCCTATTCCATCCTGTGGTTAGTCTGTTTTTCATACAGCTCCATCCTGTGGTTGCAAACTGTCCTTCGTCATGCCATTCGTTTCCACTGCCGTTGCCTTTTAGGGGGGGGGGGCACAGCTCTTCGCTTTGATGGGACTTTTGATGGGGCGAGTGCTCCGTTCGCCCACTTCAGTCCCTACATGTCTTGAGTACTCTTTCAACATGGTGTTGTTTCTCATTCTATGATTTTTTTTATCACTTGTTTTCAAACGTTTTACTCTTTTTTTGACACACTGTTCCTATACACTCGCAGTTTTTGTCGTGGCTCCGCGTTTTGGTGCAGAAAAGTTTCACTGTAGAAAACTGACAGCACGCTGGGGGGGGTCTTATATGGCTCCATTGACTTCACTTCTGTGGACGACGTCAGGACGGAGCCGAGCGACGCCGCCCCCCGGCATGCAGAGGTACTGCTGGGGAAAAAGTTTTCCGGATTCAGTCTGACGCCTGGGGATATTCTAAGTTGAGGAATCTGCGGCTAGACTATCTCTACCAGATACATCGTTACCGGAGGTAAGTAACTCGTTCCTCTGGTTCAACCAGACGGACTAGTAGTTCATACAGCCAGGTAGAGGGTATCTGCGCAAACAACCGGGGGTGCCCTACCACCAGTTAAAGAGAGCAAGCGTATAGATGCAACGGGTGAAAGAGTTGCTGTTGGTGCGTCAACTCACTGGCGTATAACCAAATCCGTTGTATTACTGTCAAGATATGACACAATTCATTGGGACAAGATAGAAGCACCCCTACAGCATCTGCCCGAAACATAGGAAGCAGAAGGAAGAATTAGGAGTGGAAGGGGAAATTATCCCAAATGCAAACATCTGCTGCACACTTGATGAAGCTGAAAACGCTTCAAGAGGTATAAACACTAGCATACTACTCCGCAGGCATGCCTGGCTAAGTGTGTGTCAGGAGGTGCCACAACACCTTAACATTCTGTTGGATGGGGAACACCTTTTTGGGCCGCAGGTGGATAGAATGTTGGAAAAAAACAATGACCCCGAAATAGAGAAGTCCATGCGTGATCTACAAACATCTGTCTCCAGGGTATATTCTTGTAGGCCCTACCCAAGAGGCTTGCCCAAATCAAGGCACACATCCCATATATTCAGCAAAGTCAACAACATCAGGCCTTTCAGTATCCCCAAAACAAATTAGGAGCTACTTAATGGGAAGTGACAGAGGTAAGAATCCGAGAGACTAGGTCAAAGTTGAATTCCACAAGGGAACAACAACAAACATGCACTGACTTGCCCAAGGCTCCCTCCAAGCATATAACACCAGTAAGAGAGCGAATAGAGGATTTCCATCTGTACTGGGAAGAAATCACCTCCGATCATTGGGTGTTGCAAATAGTCCAAAGAGGCTATTGTCTTGAATTCCACACCAACCCACCCAACATACCTCCAAAAGACAAGTTTTACAGCCAACAACATTTCACCAAGTTATAAGAGGAAGTTTAAGCTGCCCTTTAAAAAAGAACAATATAGCTTTGAGAAAGAGGGCAGAGGGAATAATCGATGTACTCCCAAATCCCCAAAAAAGGATGAAACACTTAGACCTCTATTAGATCTCAGGTCACTAAACCAGTTTATCCTATCAGAGCATTTTCATAGGACCACGGTACAGGATGTAAACCCACTGCTTTTTCGCATGGGCATCTTCATGACTGCTTTAGACCTCAAAGACTCATACGTCTGTATCCCAATTCATCTTGTGCATCACAGATTCTTAAGATTTGTCGTAAGTGGTCAACACTACCAGTTCACAGTACGCTCCTTCAGGGTTGCAACAGCCCAAGGCTCTTTACAAAATATTTAGCTGTGCTCGCAGCTCCCCTCAGGAGAGGGGATGTCCACATCTTCCCTTATCTAAACGACTGGCTGATCAAGATCACCAGCAAACCGAAATGGCTAGCTCATACTCAGATGGCACAGAATCTATTACACAGATTAGAGTTAACAATCAATGTGAAAAAAATATCATCTGCATCCTCGACAGATCGAATAATTTTTTGGATCAGTACGGAATAGTGTCACTTGGAGAGGATACTCCAACGACCATAAAGTTGTGGCATTTCAACAGCTACTGCTCTCTCGGTCTACTTGCCCAATATCAGTAAGAACTGTATTACGTCTTGGAATGATGGCATCATGCTTAGCGATTGTGCCAAAAATCAGGTTACACATACCCCTTCTCCAGAAATGCCTCGCCAGTCAATGCTCACAAGTGGAGGGTCAACTGAATGATGTAGTGTTATATAGGCCCACACATAGCACACTCTGCATTGGTGGAACAGCTAGCAAGTGACCATTACCACTGACGCATTGCTTGTCGGTTGAGGCGCAAATGTTGGAAACAAACTATTTAGAGAACACAGCATTCGGACTAACAAATCAAACACTTCAACTGTTTGTCTCTCCTAACCATATCACTAGCACTCAAAGCCTTATAAACAATGATAAAGAACAAGACAGTCTTGATCAAAACAGATAACATGACTGCAGTGTATTACATTCAAAAACGGGGTCACACACTCCCTTTTGCTTTCCAAACTAGCCCAAATGATTTGGCACTAGGCATTCATCACAACATACACCTCCTGGCGCAACATCTCCCAGGAGTAGACAACGGCTTTGCAGACCTATTAAACAGGACGCATCAACAAGTACACGAGTGGGAACTCCACACTCAATTCCTACAAACGTAGTTTCACAAATGGGGCACTTAAACAGTAGAAGTATTTGCAACAAAAGAATACACAAAATGCCCAAACTTCGCCTCCAGGTATCCACAACCAATGTCCATGGGCAATGCACTATGGATGAGTTGCTCAGTCATATTTGCATACGCTTTTATACCTCTCCCACTCATCCCATATGTCGTCAGTAAGATGCGACAACACAAGATGACACTTATTCTAGTAGCACCAACTTGGGCCAGACACCCTTGGTACGCAACTGTACTAGAAATTTCCATTTCACTTCACAAGAAACCGCAACTCATAGTGGATCTCTTCAGGCAGCACAAAGGTATTTTGGGAAGTCCAGACCCCAAGAAGCTCAATCTTGTAATTTGGCAGCTAAGGTCTTGGAGTTTGGTTATTTAAATATTGCACACAAATGTATGGCTCTACTTTGGGTAACGAACAGGCCTGCCACTTGTTCGTTACACTGCTAGATGGAAACATTTCTGTTGCTATTGTGTTTGTAAACAACTCAACCCTCTGTAGGTAACAGTGCAAGATTTTCTTGCTTACTTCCTACATCTACAAAAGGTAGGGTTGGCCTACACATCTATATGGCTACATTTAGCAGCTGTAGCAGCCTATATGCAAAATAGAGAACGTTCATCGCTTTTTCAATTCCAGTAATAAAAGCCTTTATGGAAGGTCTCAAGCGAATATTACCGCCTAGAACTCCACCAGCCCTAATGTGGAACTTAAATATAGTACTCACATGACTAATGGACCCTACATCTGAACCTTTGCACTCTGTGGATTTATATTTCTTAACCTGGAAAGGCCATTTTGCTTTCCATCATTGGCAGGTTGGTCCAGGTATTGACAGACAACACGATCACCATGTAGTACTTAACATGCAGGGTGAGTGCATTTCTGTATCCTCTGTCTAGAGGTCTGATACTGTAGCAGTGTCTGAGCCCACACAGGAACTCTGTGATTGTCGGTCACCTCGAGGTTCCCTGAACATGAAGTCAGATTAACTCAGCTGAGTACAAGTGGCATCTGCTTCCAGAGGTGGCGCAGGGCTTCTTCGCACAGTCAGGCAATCAGCAGATCTGCTTGTTACCATAAGAGACCTGTCCATGACCAACCTTTTGCACCAGGGACTTCCTCATCAAGGCTCTCTGGGATGCTTTTCGCCTTTCTTGGTACTCTGCTTTTCATTGTGTGTTTCTGCTGCTGATCCCAAAGTTTCTAAAGAAGGTCTGGAAGGACTGGGCCTATCGCCTCTTGGTAGCCTTGGATTGGGTTTTAACAGTTTGTTACCCCTGACTTACTGGATCTGAACTTGAACCCTCCACTTAGGCTGCCTCTTCGGGAGAACCAGCTTTCTGAATATGAGGGCTGAGTCTTGCACTTGAACCATAACAAACTACATATTCATGCTTCCAGATTGAGCCAAATAGGTTGAATGGCTTTGACCTTAAATGATTGATATGATTGTGGATTGGCAAAGAACAACAACAAAGTTGATCTGCTCTGGCTGCTGGTCATGGTCTGTGTAGACAGACAGGTCTACACATCCACAATTAGTGACTTCTCCTTCTCGAGAGACCCTGGGTTCTACTTTGCCCAATCAGAAATCTGATCGCTTCCCATCCCTCCCCTAAAAAGGTTTTCTAAGAAAATCAAAGCTATGGAGGAAGGTTATATTCTCCAGGAGCGTTGCCTTGCAATCTACTAATGCAACTTGCCTTCTTACCATTTACTTTCATTCTTTGAGGGAGATGGTGCAGCTAGTCATCCTGAAATTTAAATCTCACCTCTGTGATCACTTTGTGGAGGTACTGCGTGATGTACTAGACACAGTGATACAAAAGGGGATGATGGACGGAACGTTTGAGCCAATCAAACACTCACCCCCAGTCAACTGATCTGGGTTTAATCCATCATCATTCTTTAGCTCACTCCACCACCCCAGTTCAGACATGGCCATATGCAAATCAGTCTGACCCTGTGCCTCATGGGAACAGTCCAGCCCGAACTGCCAAGCCATGTCTTCCCTGGACCGGAAACAAGCATCCCAGGACCGGTTTCTGGCATTTCAGCCGTCATCAGCCAGGCTTGCTTGAATCCAGTGGCAAAGTGAGCAAGGGACCCACGTCTGGGCATACCCCCGCCAACTTAGGGCGACCAAAGCGATGGACGGAACGTTTGAGCCAATCAAACACTCACCCCCAGTCAACTGATCTGGGTTTAATCCATCATCATTCTTTAGCTCACTCCACCACCCCAGTTCAGACATGGCCATATGCAAATCAGTCTGACCCTGTGCCTCATGGGAACAGTCCAGCCCGAACTGCCAAGCCATGTCTTCCCTGGACCGGAAACAAGCATCCCAGGACCGGTTTCTGGCATTTCAGCCGTCATCAGCCAGGCTTGCTTGAATCCAGTGGCAAAGTGAGCAAGGGACCCACGTCTGGGCATACCCCCGCCAACTTAGGGCGACCAAAGCGATACAAAAGGGGATGATGGACGGAACGCTTGAGCCAATCAAACACTCACCCCCAGTCAACTGATCTGGGTTTAATCCATCATCATTCTTTAGCTCACTCCACCACCCCAGTTCAGACATGGCCATATGCAAATCAGTCTGACCCTGTGCCTCATGGGAACAGTCCAGCCCGAACTGCCAAGCCATGTCTTCCCTGGACCGGAAACAAGCATCCCAGGACCGGTTTCTGGCATTTCAGCCGTCATCAGCCAGGCTTGCTTGAATCCAGTGGCAAAGTGAGCAAGGGACCCACGTCTGGGCATACCCCCGCCAACTTAGGGCGACCAAAGCGATACAAAAGGGGATGATGGACGGAACGTTTGAGCCAATCAAACACTCACCCCCAGTCAACTGATCTGGGTTTAATCCATCATCATTCTTTAGCTCACTCCACCACCCCAGTTCAGACATGGCCATATGCAAATCAGTCTGACCCTGTGCCTCATGGGAACAGTCCAGCCCGAACTGCCAAGCCATGTCTTCCCTGGACCGGAAACAAGCATCCCAGGACCGGTTTCTGGCATTTCAGCCGTCATCAGCCAGGCTTGCTTGAATCCAGTGGCAAAGTGAGCAAGGGACCCACGTCTGGGCATACCCCCGCCAACTTAGGGCGACCAAAGCGATACAAAAGGGGATGATGGACGGAACGTTTGAGCCAATCAAACACTCACCCCCAGTCAACTGATCTGGGTTTAATCCATCATCATTCTTTAGCTCACTCCACCACCCCAGTTCAGACATGGCCATATGCAAATCAGTCTGACCCTGTGCCTCATGGGAACAGTCCAGCCCGAACTGCCAAGCCATGTCTTCCCTGGACCGGAAACAAGCATCCCAGGACCGGTTTCTGGCATTTCAGCCGTCATCAGCCAGGCTTGCTTGAATCCAGTGGCAAAGTGAGCAAGGGACCCACGTCTGGGCATACCCCCGCCAACTTAGGGCGACCAAAGCGATACAAAAGGGGATGATGGACGGAACGTTTGAGCCAATCAAACACTCACCCCCAGTCAACTGATCTGGGTTTAATCCATCATCATTCTTTAGCTCACTCCACCACCCCAGTTCAGACATGGCCATATGCAAATCAGTCTGACCCTGTGCCTCATGGGAACAGTCCAGCCCGAACTGCCAAGCCATGTCTTCCCTGGACCGGAAACAAGCATCCCAGGACCGGTTTCTGGCATTTCAGCCGTCATCAGCCAGGCTTGCTTGAATCCAGTGGCAAAGTGAGCAAGGGACCCACGTCTGGGCATACCCCCGCCAACTTAGGGCGACCAAAGCGATACAAAAGGGGATGATGGACGGAACGTTTGAGCCAATCAAACACTCACCCCCAGTCAACTGATCTGGGTTTAATCCATCATCATTCTTTAGCTCACTCCACCACCCCAGTTCAGACATGGCCATATGCAAATCAGTCTGACCCTGTGCCTCATGGGAACAGTCCAGCCCGAACTGCCAAGCCATGTCTTCCCTGGACCGGAAACAAGCATCCCAGGACCGGTTTCTGGCATTTCAGCCGTCATCAGCCAGGCTTGCTTGAATCCAGTGGCAAAGTGAGCAAGGGACCCACGTCTGGGCATACCCCCGCCAACTTAGGGCGACCAAAGCGATACAAAAGGGGATGATGGACGGAACACAGTGACACAAATTCTCTGCTCCAGCCTGTATATGGTGAATTTGGTAGCTAGATCTATGCGCTCTTCTATCGCTACCCATCACCATGCCTGGATGTGTTCTACTGGTATTTCAGATGGCGTTCAGGCATCTCTGATGGATATGCCATATGGCCGCATTGTATTTTTTAGTGGAAAGGCGGAGTCGTCTGTAGAACGCTTCAAACAAAGAAAGACCTCAACCCGATCTTTGGTCCTGTGTCCCTTGCACGTCAATTTCATTAACAGGTACTGTAAATTCAGAAGTTTCCTATGGAGTATTCCCTTATGAAGACGCCCGCTCTCTCAGACGGCGCGGTACTAGCAAGCATTTTCAGCAGTATTGTTGGTGTGGTGGTACTCCTCTTCCCGGCAACCCCATCTAAGGGACTTTAACCCATATTTGAAAGATCACTTGTGGCCAGGTGGGGGGAAGGGTGTCTTTCTTTTTCGAATTCTGGCAGTGGATTACAAAAGATTATTGGATTACCCTGATTGTTTAAATGTGCTACATCGTTCGCTTCAAGACATTGCCTCCTCTATTCCTCCCAATCCTTCAGTCACCTCATATCGCATTTGCAAATGTTGGGTGTATGGGGAAAAGATTATTGGTGTGTTGGCATATCATGGTGATGTCTAGGTTCATAATGGGGATGTGTGAATGTTTGATAGTGTGTTTATGATGGTAGGAATTGTAATAAATGTGGTTGTGTACGAGTATACTGAAGATTGTTTGGACACACAGTGGTTAATGCATACAAATCTATGGTGTGAATGGCCGTATCATGTTTATTATCTGGTGGCGACACTGTAGAGCATTAGTAAATTCTGAATGTATTCATGAATGATCGTCTGTCTGTTGCTGTATGTTGACGGTTGTGTGGATTTATGAGGGGTATGTTGGCATTTGAAGTGAATGTGACTTTGCAGATGTTTGTTTAGGAGTGTTTGGTTTTGTACTAGTTCTTTTAGGATAATGAGTGTAATAGCATATGATGTCATTGATTTGTCTTGTGTAGTGTGTGCTGAGGATGGGAGTTAAGATTGGCTTACAGCGGGGTGAAGTCAGCACCTTAACTCCTCAATTTCCTGAATTTATTTTTTATGAAAAAAGCCCTTCAAACACGTGTACTTTCGAAAAATATTTAATTATGAAGTTTAAAGACATGTAACACGATGTGTGTGTACAATTGGGAGAATGAAGTCAGGAGTATGAAGAGTGTGTCATCTGTTCTTTGAGTGGAAATTTGTATCATGTGGAATGTATCTGATAGAGACTTCTGGTTGTAGATTCCTTAGGTTAGAATTTCCCCTAGGCGTCAGTCTGGATCCGGAGATTTTTCAACAGCAGTACCCCGTGCGTCAGTAGGTAACGTCTGTTGGCTTGTCGTCTGCGTCGTGGGCACTGGAATAACATTGCAGGACCTATATAGACGCCGCCCATGCGCGCAGTCAGTTCTTTCTTTTTCTGCGCCAGCCTAAGCGCAGATCCGGAGAGAGCTACCCCATAGCCATTTTTTGGCTACCCTTTGTTTTTGACTTTTGTCGACTTCTTGTTTGAGTCTTGGACTGCTGGTGCATCGAGGATGTACCAGTGTAGGACCAGCTTCAAGCCCTGCGGCTCCTGCCATCAAATGATGTCCGTGACAGATCCGCACCTCGTGTGCCTCTGGTGTCTGGAGCGCGCCCATGACCCGAAGTTGTGCTCCGAGTGCCAGGCCATGAATCCGAAGGCTTTGCGGGAGCAGTCCCGAAAGCTTTTGGGGCCCAGTGCTCGGCTCTGCGTCGCTCCCGTTCAAGAGGAAGGTCCAGAGAACGTCAAAGAGCCCGCACTACTCATTGCACTAAGTCTTCAGGGAGGTCAGGTAAGCACAAAGAAGAAGTAGAAGAAGCACAGGCCTTCAACTTCAGCCTGTCCGTCAGCCAACGCAGCTTGGGACTCTTGAGTGTTGTTGCTCGAAAGCTCCGTCCCCGAAACCTCCTTCTGAGACTACTCCACGTCTTCCCGCTTTTCCGGTAGCCGGAGCGTCTCCTGCCCAGATCCAGAAGTTTTATGAGGCTCTGTACCTCATTTTTGGGCAGCCTGGCTTTGCTGGTGTCTTCGGGCCCCACGGAGTTAGTTGGGGGCCCTAAGCCTTCGACACCGGCGGCTACAGTCTGACTCTGGAGGGCCTCCATGGATCCGTTCTTGGATCGGAACTGACGCCGGTCAATCTTACTCAACCTTCCCTTATGTCTGCCCCGGCGACAACGCTCCCAACGTCGACCGTGCCCCAGTCGGTGTCCCCAGTCGGTGTTGACCCCATCCCCGTCCCCGATGTGGAGATGGACCTACGCCAATCGACGTAGGTTCCGATGCTGGAAGGGACTTTTGTTCCTGTGTTCATCCCGGGGGTAGATTTTGTGCCAGGAGGTGGTGAAGAGAAATGGGAGGGGCAGCTGGAACCTTTAACCGACCACCTTGAAGAACCTATGGACTTGCGTTGTACCTGGGTGAGGCCAGTGGTTTGGACACCTCGTCTGACACTGGCTTACTTTCTCCCCGTACCGTGGCGACGGAGGAGGGCGCTTCCTACGCCGCGGTGGTGAAAAGGGTGGCCGAGGTCCTTGGCCTCAAGTTCCCTTCGATGGCAGTCAGGACTAACCTCCTGACAGAGGTGCTTCAGCCTGCAGCTTCCACTTCAGAACTCCTTTTGCCCTTCAATGAAGCCCTCACTGATGTTCTTCTGGGCACTTGGCCCAAACCCAACACAGGGGCTCCTGTGGACAGGGCAATCACCCGCTGCCACCGCCCCCTCTGGGCGAACAGCATTCCTCACGCAACATCCCTCCCCAGAGAACTTAGTTGTCCAAGCCTAATCTTCAAAAGGTGCATTCCCTTCTGCACCCCCAGACACGGAATCCAAGAAGCTGGACCATCTTGGGAAGAGAAGCTTTTCTTCCTCCAGCTTGGCATTGCGGTTGGTGAATACCGCTTGCCTCTTGGGCCGATACTCCCATACCATCTTGGATACGGTTGTGCAGGTGCTGCCTCAGTGCCCGGAGGAGGCCCAGGCCGTTCTCTCCCAGGCAGTTGCGGGAGTTACGCAGCTAAATTCACTATACGTTGTGGACTGGACACCACTGACTCACTGGGCAGAACGGTTGCCTCGTCGGTAGCACTCAGACACTTTGCCTGGTTGAGGACTTTTGGCTTTTCGTGGGATGTCGGATCTACTTTGATGGACATGCCCTTTGATGGCTCTCGCCTTTTCGCCCACAAGGCAGACTCGGCGCTTGAGCACTTCACGGAATCTTGAGCTACGGCCAGATCCTTGGGCCTCAAGGCTACCTCCCGTCCACCTCAGTCTGCCTTTTGTCCCTTTTATGGCTACGGAAGGGGCGCCCAGCCATGTCCTGTCCAGCCCAGCCACCGAGTCATGTAAGCTGTCCAGCCTCTGCGTGGCCGTGGGACCCAGCGTTCTCGTGGGTCAGGGATGCAGTGGGAGGGCCAGTCCACCCCACCCCCCATGCCACTGCCTCCAAACTCTTCGTCTGACGTTTCAGGCCCATCAAAGGCCAGCCGTAGGCAGAATGCGCCATCACCTCCCCTGGCAATCCATCACGTCGGACAGGTGGGTTCTGCAGATCGGTCGAAGGGGGGCTACTCCCTCCCCTTCGAGACTACCCCTCCTGCCATGCCACCCTCCTACGACCGAATGTCAGAGGATCATTTGGCGCTTCTCTGTGAGGAAGTTACAGCTCTCTTGGCCAAGGGGGCTAGGGAGAGGGTTCCTGTGCCAGAAGTAAGACGTGGTTGTTATTCCAGCTACTTTCTGGGCCCAAGAAGGACTAAGGCCTGCATCCTATATTAGAACTCCGGACACTCAACTTCTTCCTCCAGAAGGAGAAGTTCAAAATGCTCACTTTGGACTAGGTCCTTTCTGCCCTCGACCCAGGAGACTGGATGGTTGCATTGGACTTGCAGGACACTTATTTCCATATCCACGTCTTGCCTGCTCATAGACGTTACTTACTGTGGGCAACGGGCACTTTCAGTTTACCATGCTCCCCTTTGGCCTTACCAGTGCCCCTCAGGTGTTCTCAAAGGTGATGGCGGTGGTTGCAGTTCATCTGTGCAGATCAGGGGTACCAGTTTTCCCTCTATCTCGACGACTAGCTGTTGAAAGCGAGCTCATCCCAGGCTGTCTTCTCCCACCTCCAGACTGCAGCGGACCTCCTGCACTCGCTGGGGTTCACTATCAACGTGCCGAAGTCACCCCTGACTCCCTCCCAGATGCTCCCTTTCATCGGGGCAGTTCTGGACACAGTGCAGTTGTGGGCCTATCCTCCTAAGCTGCAAGTCCAGAATATTCGGGCTATGATACCGATGTTTCAGCCTCTGTCCTGGATTTCAGTGAGAATTACTCTGAGGCTGCTGGGCCTCATGTTTTCTGCTGGTGGATCATGCCAGATGGCATATGTGGGCTCTGCAGTGGGACCTGAAGTTCCAGTGGGCGCAGCATCAGGGGAATCTTTCCGACTTCGTCCAGATCTTGGAGGGAACTGCACAACAACTGCAGTGGTGGCTTACAAACCAGGATTGGGTCAGAGGCAGATCCCTCTCAATTCCCCAACCAGATCTAACGGTGGTGACAGATGCGTCATACATGGGATGGGGCAGCCACCTGGGAGAGGCAGAGATCAGAGACATCTCGTGTCCGGAATCCAGATCAACCTTCTGGAGCACGGGTGATCAGACTGGCACTGAAGGCATTCCTTCCCTCACTCAAAGAGAAAGTGATGTAGGTGTTCACGGACAACACCACCGCTATGTGGTACTGCAACAAACAGGGCAGGGTGGGGTCATGGACCCTTTGTCAGGAGGCTCTCCACCTCTGGACATGGCTGGATCATCAGGGCAAAACCCTGGTGGTTCAACACCTGGCGGTTCTCTGAAGGCCAGAGCGGACTAACTCAGCCGTCTGTGCTTGGTTGATCAAGAATGGCGTCTCCGTCCGGAGGTGGCGCATGGTCTTTTTCAACTGTGGGGAGAGCCTTGGTTAGATCTGTTCGCCTCCAAAGAGAACGTGCAATGTCAGCAGTGTTGCATGTTGGAGTTTCCAAGGCGGCTCTTACTTGGTGACGCTTTTCGTCGCGAGTGGAGCTTTGGCCTCCTCTTTGCCTTTCCGCCTATACCACTTCTGCCCAGAGTACTCCGGAAGATCAAGCACGACCGGGTTCAAGTCATTCTTGTGGCTCCGGATTGGGCACGAATAGTCTGGTATTCCGATCTTCTGAGCATGGCCATCGATCCTCCGATCAGACTGCCCCTTCGGGAGGATCTTCTGTCGCAGCAGCATGGGACGGTTCTTCACCCAAACCTGTCAAGTCTCCACCTCCTTGCGTGGAGACTGAGCGGCGGCAGCTGACAGCTTTCGACCTTCCACCCGAAGTCTGTGATGTCATCTTGGCAGCCAGGCGTCCCTCCACTAAATTGGTATACGCCTGTAGATGGAACAAGTTTGTGGCATGGTGCACAGTAAAAGCCGTTGATCCCCTTTCTGCCCCTCTTTCAGAGGTTCTCTTGTACATACTTTCTTTGGCCCAGCAGGGCTCTGCTTTGGGCACCCTTAAGGGTTATCTTACAGCTGTATCTGCCTTTCTGAGACTTCCAGATCAGCCTTCCTTGTTCGTCTCACATTGTAAATAGGTTCCTTAAGGGCCTTACTCAATTGTTTCCTCCCTCCCCTTTCATAACGCCCCAGTGGGAGTTGAATTTAGTTTTGACTTTTCTTATGTGCGCTACCTTCGAGCCTCTTCATAATTTCCCTCTCAGGCTTCTAACTCTTAAAACTGCTTTCCTTATTGCCATCACCTCTGCTCGCAGAGTTAGCGAGCTTCAGGATCTATCTTCCAAGCCTCCTTATCTGTCTGTCCATCCGGATAAAGTGGTGCTTCGAACGAAAGCTTAATTACTCCCTAAAGTGGTCACGCCCTTTCATGTGGGACAATCGATCACTCTGCCAACCTTTTACTCGCCCCTGCATCCCTCCAAGGAAGATAAAACTCAACCGCCTGGACCCAAAACATGCGTTGTCTTTTTATCTTGATCGTACCAAAGACTTCGGATGGATGATCAACTCTTTATTGGCTGTGTGGGCGCCAAAAATGGTTTGGCTGTGCAAAAACAGTCCATCTCTCGATGGGTTGTCCTCTGCATTAAAATATGTTATGCATTGGCGAAGAAGCCACCTACTGTGGCGTTGCGTGCTCACTCCACTAGAGCAACAGTGGCAACCACTGCGTTGGCACGCGAAGTACCAGTCCTTGATATCTGTCAGGCAGCCACGTGGGCAGGCTTGCACACGTTTACCAGATACTACTGCCTGGACAACAAAGTCCAGAGGGACGGGTACTTTGTCCGTTCGGTTCTCCAGGACTTTGTCGTGTGATCTTGGTTCACAGACCCTCCTCCTGGTTTGGTATTGCTGGGGTATTGTAGTAAGCTGGCTCTGTATATACTATACCAAAATGAGGTATAGTGTGCACAAAGTCCAGTGGAACCCCAAAGGTAGGCAGAGGTAAAAGTAGATAGCACCTCACTCTCTATTTGTGGTAGTGTGGGCGAGCAGTAAGGTTTTATCAGAGGGTAGCATTTGTTGTACACACTCAATCAGCAAATGATTGTCACACACTCAAAGACTGAACTCAGACCAATTTTGTTTATATAAAAATATTCTTTTAGTTATTTTATGTCCTAGAACCAAGCAAGCCTGACACATGTAAGTGATTTATACTTTGCAGTAATAATACAGTTTGAATTGCAGTTGTATATATATATACTTTGGTTTGGTTACAGTAGAACTACTGGTAATGCAATACTCTGAAATATTGTACGTATACTTTGTATTGGCTTTTCAATAGGATGTCGAGTAGATTACTTTACAGATTACTTTTCTTACACAGTTTAGTATACCTGGATACTACACTGGGACATTTCCTGTCAACAAGTAACTAAAAGCGTTTTTGTTATTTGGTTACAGTTTTGGAGACTTTTATAGATTTTCCAACTCCACACTTAGAAACTTTTTTACAGAAAACAGTCAATGTTATCCTATGGGAGGAAATAGTGTTATCGGTTAACAGGTAAGTACTTTGTTGTGGGAGTTGGTATTCTGGGGTTTGACTCAGGGGTCCCCCAGGGTCAAGGATGCACTCTTGTTACACCCTCAGCGGCACTAGGGCGGCCGGGTGCAGAGTGCTGAGGCCCAATGTTATCCGATAGGGTGCCTCCGGTTGGTGGCTGCTCACGAGCAGGCCACAAGGTTGTGGGAGCAAAGCTCCTGAACTTGAGCTCAGGGCAAATGGGGGTTCAAGGTAGCACCAAAGAAACACCCTCAGTGGCACTAGAGCGGCTGGGTACAGGGTGCTGGTTTGTCGTCGGGTCCCTTGTTACTTTCAATGGGGAGTCTCCGGTTTGCAAACACACTGCAGGCTCGGGGACGAAGGTCTTCTGGGTGCGACCACCACTTGTAGAGGTAAGTTGAGATGCTGGGGGCTGGTTAGACACCGTCTGTTGGGCCACCCAAGGCCGTGGGGCGTCTGGTGCAGGGGTGTCTTTTAGAGTTGAATCTTCTTACCAGCTCCTGGTCGCGGTTGGGGGGACCTTCCGGATTGAGGCTGTAGGCGTCTGCTGGAGGCTTGAGGTAGGTCAGGGATCACTGGATCTCGGGTCTGGATCGCTGGGGAGACCTCCTCGTGGTGTTGGGCCACTCGAACTCGGGCCCTGGGCGACGGGTGCAGAGTGGTGCAGACTCGCGGATTTTGCCGGAGCTGGAGTCTGTGGGTGAACAAATCCGGTGTTCGCGCGAGACAGTCTTTTCCTTGGAAGGCAGGCCAGGCCCTCTGGGTTCTTGAGGTTGCTGGCTGCAGGACATACTGGAGTTTCGCTTCTGCAGGTTCGAGGTGGGGACAGGCCGGTAGGGCTGGGGCCAAGTCAGTGGGCGTCCTCCTTTTCTTAGCTTCGGCACAGCTGTTCGGTCCTTCTTTTCTTCTTGGTCGTTGCTTGTCTGAGGAGTCAAGGTTCAGGGATGCCCCCAAATGCCAGATTTAGGGGCGTTACAGGTAAGTAAAAGGTTGGGACCAATGGGACCCTTCCTTGGGGTGGGTACACCCCCTATTATGACACCCTCAAGTGGGAGGGGGGCATATGCCTCACTCTGGTTGTCTGAGTCCCCCCATATGCAAGATGGCGGGGACTGAGAGTTGTGCTTCACCTCGCCTCCCCCACCTGAGGGGTGGGGTTGGCAAAGGTGGGCACACCTCCCTTCCTCACTTGGTTTTCCTGCCGGTTCTCCCGCCCAAAGTGGGGGTCAGAACCGGTGGGGTCCAGTTGCTGGAAGCAGCAAAGGCCTGGGGAAGCACACAAAGGCGGCAAGCCTTTGAAGCTTCCCCTTCGTGGACCCTGCCCATTCTGGGGGAGGAGGTTTGGCACCTTGTCCCAGGATGTGCATTGTTTCAGACTCCCGCGAGCGGCAGGCCCTCGACCCAGGGGTCCAGAAACATGTCTGGTGGTGGCAGCTGGCGAGCAGCCACTCAGCCTGGACACTAGTGGAAGGTCGTTTATCAGGGGGCATCTCTAAGATGCCCTCTGTGCATTTTTCATTAAATACCACACTGGCATCAGTGTGGGTTTAATGTGCTGAGAAGTTTGATACCAAACTTCTTAGTTTTCAGTAAAGCCATTATGGTGCTGTGGAGTTCGTAATGACAAACTCCCAGCACCATATACTCCTAATGGAATTACTGCACTTAAAATGTCTAGGAATTGGTCTAGACACTGTAGGGGTACAGGCCTCATGCACCTGTACCCTCCCCACTGGTATAGTGCACCCAGCTAAAGGGGTGGCTGATCTATGCCAGGGCAGTGGGTTGTAGGCATGGCACATAGGGATGTGTGCCATGTCGACTTTTCACGTTGTTATGCACCAAAACACGCAGCCTGCAAAGGCAGTGTGTGAGTGTAAAGATACAGTGCCTCTAAGGGTGGCACAATAAGAGCTGCAGCCCTTAGAGGCCTTCCCTGGTCACAGTGCCCTGGGTACCTGTGGTACCATTTACCAGGGACTGACCTGTGGCGAGAGAGTGCCAATTGGGTTTGGTCTTCAATGCAGTTTTAGGGAAAGAACATTGGCCCAGGGTACCTGGTTGGCAGGAGCCCAGGGCACACTCGTCAGAGTACATCAGCAGTTCAGCAAAAAGTGGGGGCAACCATGCAGAAAGAGGGCACTTTCTCACAGGTATCTATTCTACAGTTAAGGAATCTACAACTAGAAGTCTCTGTCAGATGAACAAGTTACTTACCTTCTGTAACGATGTATCTGGTAGAGATATATTCTAGTTGTAGATTCCTTACCGCCCCACCGATTCTCCTCGCTCTGCGAAATGATTTCTAAGGATAGGGACTCCCTTTCAGTGCCCTAATTTTGACACACTAGTGGTCAGTGTCTTTCATGGCTCTGCGCTTCAGGCGTGGAAAGTAGTGTTATGAACTGATGTCAGCGTGCATGAGTGGCGTCTATATAGGTCCAGCGGTGTCATTCCAACGCCCACAATGCCATTGACTGACGTGGAGCCAACCGACTCCCCCTACCGTCGCGCAGGGGTACTTCTGTTGAAAAATCTCCTCATCCAGATTGACGCCTGGGGGAAATTCTGAAGGTACGGAATCTACAACTAGGATATGTCTCTACCAGATACATTGTTACCGAAGGTAAGTAACTTGTTCATTAGGTGTTGTGGAATGTTTCTAACTGTTGTGTTGTGGGCATTTATGTTAGTCTGAGAATATATCAGCTTGACTGCATATAGCAATCTGCAGCATGACTCTTCTCTGGATTAACTTGCTGTGTATTATTCCTCATCTAGCAGTGGGGTCCAGAATTGTCTTCTCTCTATTCCTTTTGTTTTTCTTTTTTTCTCCTGGGTGTTGCTGACGTCTGTTTGGTGGTAGGTCGATCCTCCTGTGACGTAAGCCCCAGAATCCCCTGTCCGTGGTCTCCACATTCAGATTTCTTTTTTCCGGCGTTGGGTCAGGAAGTAAAGGTCTGGGCTTCTGGACAGTATAAGTAGAATCAAAGGGAGGCGCAGACCGAACACTGAGCAAACAACTGGAAAACAGGTAATCCTAGATTGAATCAATAAAAACTGTCAAAAAAGGGAGAATACACAGAAGAACACCAAAATTTCCTTCATTGGAACCTTGTGGAAACCTGACTATGTTGGTCAGGGAATGTACATTGAGGTATTGGAGTCATTACTGTGAATAGAGAACACCCCCTTTAGTTTCTGCCCGAAGCGCCACTACAAGTTCACCCAGAAAGACAATCATAAGTGCTGCAGTTCTACCTGCAGAAGGACCACAGTGCCGTAGGCTGAAAAGCGTGTGCACAGGTTGGCACACTATGCAGTGAAGCAGAAGGAGCCCTTCTTCAGGGGCCCTGTCCTGATTAAGTGAAGAGGAATAAACCCCGAAGACATAGGTGACACAAGAAGGGTCTGATGTAAAGGGAAGAGTCATTGAACTTGGAAAGGAAGAACCGACGGAAGGCGCTGAGGGAAGGGGAACACGAAGGTATACTGAAGTAACACCTCAGAAACACACTGTGACTGAGTTGAAGCCCTTGGACTCGAAAGCCCCCACATTCATCATGGCTAATGCAGTTGCAAACTCCATCATTGTGACACACGGCGAGGATGCGAACAATTGCTCTAGCGTCATCTGGTCCACCACCGGGCAAGTATATAAAGAGGGTGAGAAGATGGGACAAAAATTAGGAGTGTGCTCAGCACACAATGAAGAATAGCAAACTCAAACGCACTTCTGAATCACTCCAGCCATAAGCATTGGGAAGAAATCGAGGAGCTGATGCAGCACCTCCCTGATCAACTGAAGAAATAAACAAAAAAGTGTTACAAGAGTGCGCACTAGAGCCAACACCTGTCTAAAATCATTGCTGGATGCAGCGGATACACCAAGCAGTCAGATATGTATGGGCACCACCCTCTGAAGGCATGATCGGCTGCAAGTGTTGGGATTCAAGAAGGAGGTGCAGACTTCAGTCAATGCGATGCCTTTCAGAATGGAACATATCTTTGGCTGAGCAGTAGACAATACTCTCCAGCAAATCAAAAAGGACAGTGACACAGTGAAGAAGATAGGGGGCCTTACATTTTTGATGGTCTATCAGAAGAGGTTCTGCACCAGTTTAGAGTGCCAGGGAAGAGGAAGCTTCCAGCTTTGCACCTCATTATCAACAAACTATACATGACAGCCTTTTGAGGCAGGGCCAGGGGAAGAGGACAGATCCCCATCAGGGTCCGGGTCCGGGTCCAAGTCGAAGAGACTACCAGGCGAAAAGCCCCCAACACATTACAGGAAAGGACGATTCCTCCTGGAGTGGATTGCTGTAACATCATGCAAGTGGTTATCAAACATCAAAGGACATGGATACTGTATAGAACTCTACCAAAGGCTACAGAGGATATAGCCTAAACTGAGAAATCTCAGCAACGAACTAGGCCTCCTATAGGTGAGGAACTCCAACTAAATAAGCAACAGAGAGGATGGCAAAGGAAAATAAACCAAGGGTACCAGAACCGGATGAAAGACTGAATCTTATTCTGGACTTCCGATTCTTGAACAAGATTCCAAAATCCCTGAAGTTCAAGATTTCCACGTGCTCTCCGTCTCACGGGCTTCGCGCGCGTCAACAACAAATTTCGGAGGTGTGCCCTCTAGCGGCCGGATGACCGACACGCACTCCAGCCCCTGGTGAGCACACTCAACTGACGTGACTGCGAAGGAGCGACAAGGCGTTTCCTCAGCCGCGGTAGCGGAGACCTAGTCCGCGCCGCGCTATAAACCTGGAAGAAAACCTGTCACAAACAGCATCAGAAAAAAAAAAACAGTAAGTGCAGCGGGAAGCCCGCGTTAAGAATTATTACACGCTACTGAGAGAAATAGAGAAAAGAAGGAAGGGGAAACCCCCCCCCCCCCCCCCACACTTATCTCAGGAGGCTGCAGCAGCGAAGAAATAGGAAGTCCTGGGAAAGGAAGCGACGGTTATGCCAGTTGGAGGTCCCTGATTGGATGGACTTTCTGCTTCTAGAACTTTGTTGTTGTTTTGGACTCATGGGATGTGCAGTCCAAATGTTACCTGTTCTGTTTCACTCGGCTGCTGTTAAAATAAACGAAGAAAGAAAAGCCTGATCCTCGCCTCCAGTCCTGCCATAGAATTGTGTGCTGGGCGTGTATATCAGTCTTAGCGTACATAGTATTGGTGAAGTGCAATAGTGTGTATGCCTTTCAAGAGTGTAGCATAAAAAAAATGAAGTTGGGAATGTGGCATCTGTATTGCATGGATTGTGTGTGTGTGCTGGGTGAGTGTTTCACGTGGAGTGTATTGTGCATCATGGAACATGTGTATTTGCTAAATGTGTCATGCGTTTATCTCTGAATGTATTTAAAACCAGGAAAAACCATTTTGTGACAGCAACCCTTTCATTAAATGCCTTTATTGTGGTATTTCTATAAAACGAATCTTCAAATGTTTGTGAACAGTAAGATAATGTGCTTGTGAACTTGTGTTAGTAATACATTACAGACTCCTACATAGGGTTAGCAACTTTTAGTTATTTTTTTACATTTTTTAATCACATTTTTGTGTCTATTAAGCATGTATATGCAGATGGGCGCAAGTGTTCAGAATGTAAAGAGTTAATGTGTTGGTGTGTTTTATGAAGCGAAGCCAAGAGTTTTTTATCATTCGGAGTATATATAAAGGTATGTGATTGTGTGTGTTTTATACATGTGTTTGAGTGTGGCATTGTGTATTGGGGTTGTATGCATCATGTTGTGTAGGTATTAGAAGTTAGTTTTGCGTGGAGTTCTGGATCCCATTGTATCAGTTGTATTGTATATAAAGTAAAAAGTGTGTGTTTTATCAGTGTTGGAGTGTGTGTGTGTGTGTGTGTGTGTGTGTGTGTGTGTGAGAGAGAGAGGAGTGTGTAGCATCAAGAATGTCTTTCTCCGAAGAGTTGGTGTAAACAGGAATATTGAGTAAAGAGTGTGTCTTACCATTGCATTCGTTTTGCCCATCACGGTGTTGTGTACCAGTGACTATGTTGGGGAGGTGAATGACCCTTCTGACTCTAAGTGAAAGAGTTAGACATTAATTTCCATTCTGCCAGTGTTTTGGTCTCGGAGTGCGACTTTGACCTAGATTGGTCTTGAGATGTTCCTTCAGAGAATGTCCTATCCTTCAACTCTATCTTGTTTAAGGTGATGTTGGTCTTGGAATTACCCCTACCTTTGTTTCCACAAACGCCGTATTCAGCTATCTTAAATGCATGTTGTTGACCTAACTGTTTTTTAGTTAACTATAGGGTTTTCGTTTTGGATTGTGTGCTGTCCTCCCTGCTACTGTGGTGGTAGAGGATTCTGCCTTTCTGGGTCTTATTTGGCGGTTTCAAAGAGGTATGGTTGCCTAGTAACTCTGGTTCCAGTCACCTTCCAGTGTGAGTGGGGTGTCCAGCTCTTTCCTTTTCGTGTCCTTTGCTCCAACAATCTACTTTGGCTTTTCTTTTCCATGCTCATCTTTGTTTCTCCTCTTGACACCATTGAAAGGCATTCTCTGGGCAGTGTGACCTGCTTGGTGTTGGACTGGTTTGTACCCTATACTTCTTCACCACCTGTTGCAGTGGGCAGATGTGTTTGAGTCAGATTGCTGTAGGGTGAATCCTTTTCGTCTGTGCTCCTTTCTGTCTCATCGTGGGCAGCAGTGTGTTTTCATTCTTGGTTCTATTCCTTCAGGGATCTTTATTTGTGCTCTGTATGCTTGGTGGGAGCAGTTGCACGCTTGTTTTTAGGTTGAGCCTCTCTCCGCTGCGAGGCATGATGTAATCCCTCTGTGGGGTTTGAACACACCCACACACGCCCACACCTTTTTCATTGGTGGCTTGCTCTGCCATTAGAAATGCCATTGCTTTTGTTGGTGAATAGTGTACATTTGCCCCGCCTTGTGGCTGTTTTGTTACCACCCTGGTGACTTCCCCAGCTACATCGATCCTTTCACTAGTGTCCATATGTTTTTGTTTCAGTGCACTACTTTTTTCGTTCGACCCTCTCCTTGCAGCTCGCTCTGCTTCCCCCTGCTATCCCAGGCTTCCCTGGTACTGGGGCAGCCCTTTCCCTCCTCTGCCCTTTGGAATTTAATTCCTCGTGCTGTCTGTTACACTGGAGCTTCCATCGGGGTCAAGAGGCTGAGGGTCTTTGAGGCTGCAGTGCTCACGTGTCTGCTGTAGATAAGTATTTTTGTTTTGCTAATACTAAATTTAAAGTTGAGGAGGAATGCCAGTTACACGTGTTGTGACATCAAAAAATGTGCAAAGGAGGACTGAGGCAAGGGCATAGCTTCACAGTGGGCATTTTTCACGTGTGACACGATCAGGCAGCGAATCCTACTCTTTGTAAGGCAAACCCCGCTTTCATGCCTGCTGTTTTATTTCCATATCAATAATGAGGTAATTGAAACCTGGTCCACTGCCGGAAGCAAACTAATGCATCGAAAAACTAGAACGGTCTGAAGGTGCCTCAAATAATGTGCCTCGTATGACAGCTGTGTGAGGGACAAAGGCATCAACAAGAGGTCACAGAGGACAAGTGTATGTGAGGGGGCCAATCCAGGATACAATCAAATAAGTGAGCCTAATTTGATGTGGTCTACATTCCATCGACACTTTTGCAAATTAATATAGAACTTCGACACTGCTCATACCTCCGTTTCCTCACAATTTTAGAAAAACATTTACTCTCTAACACTAGCTTAGAAAGACTTGCTCTCTTTTACATATTACTTTAGCAGTTTATATATAGACATATCTTGTAGGGTAACATTTAAATTTACAGTACCTTATTTTAATTCCTTCTACATGGTATAGCCAGGAATGTGCCATAGCTTAAAGACATTGGCAACGCCAATAGCTGTGGCTAAACACTTATTAGGTCCCAAAGACAAGACATGTTGGCTATGCCAATGCTTGTTACTGTGCTGTGGTTCCCACTTTTCAGTTTAGGTCAGTCCTCCTTTTCTGTTTATTTTTCTTCTGTGGTGTGGGGGAGATTTGACTTTCCTGGCTTCCTCTATGCTTGAGTAAGGTTACCATTTGTGGTTGTTTACATGTTGTAGCCATTCTTGTATTTTGGACAGGGTTTGCGAGGTGCAGTGACTGTTGCGTTAGAAGTTATTGCCCTTTTGTGTTTCCAGCAGTCTGTGTTCTGCTGTCTTGATGATCAGTGGCCTCTGGCTCGTGCGATTTTTCCCTGTGCTTGTACAGTTATGTGTTTGGATCTAGTTGGGCTAGTGTATAATTGTGGCTGTGTGATTATATGATGGTGGCTGTTGCCTGTGTTATTACTTAAGCCTGCTATGTAATGTGTTATGTTTGTTATCTAAAAGGATGTAGGATGCAATAAGTGAGTTCTTGCTGTCAGTTGTACGTTATTGATAAATATTGGCTATACGACAGCATTGTATTAGCAAATGATAGCGGGTCTAGGTGTATTAGTGTTTAAATATGCACTTATGAATGTTTGGATTTATGAAGGTAGGTGTGTTGGTGTATAATGGTGTCTGTGTGTTTTTGTGGACATGTGGCAGTTTGATAATTTATTGAAGGGTATACTGTGTGTTGAGTGTTGCTGTATGACTATACACTCTCATGGTTGTAATAACCGAATAAAGTAAATATATATCACCTATACACCATTCTATCCCAGCTATCACAAATTCTCACCCCGCACTTCCAAACAATACATCCTATACCACTAACCAATCCACTCATCACTAATACAACTCAATTCCACAACATACTTAACTATATCCCATCCAGACACACACTCCCTACTCTAATTTCTCCTAACAGACCCTTTTTTGTCACTAACATACCTATACTCAGCCTTCCATCCTTTCAGCCACCAGCACCCTCCTCTTCTTTCTACTGCAATAACACAACCGCACAACACTTACACTCCATTGCACCACACATATTACCTCTTTCAGCAATCAAATCTAACACACTCTTAACTCTAGTTCATCCCCTCTTACACACAACATACTCTATTCACAAGCACATCACCACCCCTTTACCTTACAACTTCCACTCACCAGCAATACTTTACATACAAATCCTTCTCAGAAAACAAATGTCAGCACCTCCTTTCACTACTCCTCAAAAACAAAATATAACACACACCCCAGCACAACAAAATCTCACACACAACACCTCATAATACTTTGTGTCACAAACATACACCCACCTTCCAGACTACACAAATGATGTACACCATGAACAAACTCCAATGCCAAGCTTTCTCACTTCCCCCACACCTAACACTTATACAGCAACACAGCAACTCTCTTTTAACTGCCTCTCATCCATTGGACAATTTAGAACCTTACTACATGACCACATGCTGCACCACCACCCCTAACTCATACACCTTCCGCCCTAAACAGACGCAAACAAAATAAGCAATATGCCACTCCTCATAATTTTGTTTCTCCATGCCTACTGCACAACAAGGCTACACTACAAAAACACAGCTCACCAACTTACTCTCAACCACCATCTCCACCACCTACACACGCAGACCCATCAAAATGCCTGCTTAGCCTGCTGGACGAGGAACACGATACAGAACAGCTACATGATTGCTATCCTCATACATCTAATATTAACACTAAGGACACACCTGCTACAAGCCCACAAAATACTGCTCACTCTTCTGCATAACAGTCACACTATCACCAAAGCACATTCTCTAAACTGTCTACTAATAAATGCTCGATGGCTCTCTAAAAACAAACATACATCTACGACCTTCTCACTTTTGATAATTGAATAATGGTTGGGAGATGTGACTCCTGTACTGCATGAAGCCGTTCTCGAACTATCATGCAAAATCGTATAGGCAAAAGAGGAGGTGGCCTAGCTGTTGTGTTCAAGCAAACATTAACTATCAGTAAAACTAACGACCTCTCCATGCAAGGTTGTGAGGCCCTCTTCACTGTAACTGTGACTTCCTCCTCCTTCACAGACCTCCACCTAGCAATGCAACGTTCCCAGACACACTTCTAGACACAGTTTCAAACCTGATAACACTACACTCCAACCTGTGCGTTCTGGGTGACCTCAACATTTGGGTTCACAAACCCAATATTCCCCATCCAAAAACAATCATTACTGGCCCTAGACGCACCGAACCTACATCAGATCATCCACAAACCCACACACGTTGCTGGACACATCCTAGATGTCTTTTTTTGCAAATACAGAACTAGTTACCTTTCAAACAATAACTTCACTCACATGGTCAGACCACCATTTGCTTGCTTTCCAACATAAAACAACAAAAAGCAACATACCTATAACCACCTTATGTGCATCCACCTACTGACCGTGGAACAAACTCAATTTGGAACACTTAGAAACACTGCTAACGTCCAGTCCAGATCTAGACACAATAAATTCTGCTCAAAAACTGAGTGGCTACAGGAAGCTTTCAATAACCTAATACCACTAAAAACTACACAACAGAACAAAAGAAAACGGGCACCTTGGAGAAATACATAGATAAGAGATAAAACCACAAATTAGAAAGCAGCAACGACCCTGGCTCAAAACAAAAGCCAATCAAGACAAACTTCGCTTACAAGGATTATACAAGTCAGCTATCAAAAAAGCTAAGAAAGGCTACTATTCAGACCGAATTCAAATTGCTAAATGTGCAAATAAAGAATGCTATAAAATTCTCACTGAATTTCGTAAACCAAATTGCCTAAAAGGAGTTCATCTCGTTTCACAAGATTTCACAGACAAACTGGCAAATCATTACATGGCCAAAGCAGACACATTAGACTCCTATTTAAAAAAAAAAAAAAAAAGCACCAACCCTTTTCCAAAACAACAATCCAAAAATGCTCTAACCCAGCCTCTCCATTCCTTCCAGTAAATTTCCCACAATGAATTTATGGACCTGGTCAAAGCAAGCAGGCCTTCCGGCAGCCCTTCTGACCCAAGTCCACCACAAACCTTCAAGAGCATCCTCTAACACCCAATGGGTCCTTTCCTTGGGGTGGGTACACCCCCTATTATGCCACCCTCCAGTGGGAGTGGGCATAAGCCTCATTCTGTTTGGCTGGGTCCCCCCATCTTCAAGATGGCAGGGACTGACAGTTGTGCTTCACCCCCCCCTCGCCCCCTGAGGGGTATGTTTGGCAAAGGTGGGCACACCTCTCCTCCTAACTTGGTTTTTCCACTGATTCTCCTGCCCAAAGTGGGGGTCAGAACCAGTAAGGGCCAGTTTCTGGCAGCAGCAAATGGCTGGGGTAGCTCACAAATGCGACAGGCATTTGAAGCTTCTCCTTCGTGCACCCAGCCCATCCTGGGGGAGGAGGCTTGGCACCTCGTCCCAGGATGTGCTTTGTTTCAGGACCCCAAGAGCTGCAGGCTCTCAACACAGGGGCCCAGAAACGTGCCTGGTGGTGGCAGCTGGCGAGCACCACTCAGCCAGGACACTAGAGTTAGATCGTTTTTCAGGGGGCATCTCTAAGATTCCCTCTGAGTGCATTTTTCATTAAATCCCACACTGGCATCAGTGTGGGTTTAATGTACTGAGACGTTTGATACCAAACTTCCCAGTTTTCAGTAAAGCCATTATCAGTCATGTGGAGTTATTAGTGACAAACTACAATAACATATCCTCTTTATGGCTTTATTGCACTTACAATGTCTAAGAATGGACTTAGACACGTTAGGGGTGCAGGGCTCATGCACCTGTACCCTCACCACTGGTATATTGCACCCAGCTGGAGGGTTGGCTGACCTATGCCAAGGCAGTGGATTGTAGACATGGCACACAGGGATGTGTACCATGTCAACTCTTCACTTTGCTCTGCACCAAAACACGCATCCTGCAATGGCAGTGTGTGTTTGTGTTAAGGTACAGGGCCTCTAAGGGTGGCACATTAAGTGCTGAAGCCCATAGATGCCTTCCCTGGTCACAGTGCCTTTTGGTACCTAGGGGGCACCTCTTACAAGGGACTTGCATGTGGCCAGAGAGTTGCCAATTTTTTGCAACAGTACAGTTTAGGGAAAGAACAAATGCCCTGGGTACCTGGTTGGCAGGAACCCAGAGCATACTCAGTCAAAGTGCATCAACATTAGGCAAAAATTGGAGGGCAGCCATGCAAAAAGGGGCACTTTCCTACAACAACACTTGAAAGTCTGAGTTTATTAAATGCAACTTTAATCTACATATATTACCTTCCTTCTGCATATATATACCTTCCTTGTACTTATATATCTTTATATTTATTACTTTGCTTCTAATTCAGCATATCTAATGCACTACCCTATATCTCACCCTATATCTCTCGCAATATATCCTCTACCTCCACTCTGACTCATCTCAAACATCATTCTACGACTCTCTCCAATACACTACCCTATTTCTCACCCCTATACCGCTCGCAATATATCCTCTACCTCAACTCTCATTCATTCCAAACCCCATACCACTACTATGATCCCCAAAATAACCCTTTCTAGACTCTTCCTTCCTCTACTCCTCCTTGTATCATCTCATACCTCTTTTCCTATTTAGATCTCCCAAACAAGCCTTTCTAAAACCTTCCCTCTGACTCTTCCCCCTCTACCTCACCTTTCCTCATCCCAAACCCACCTCTACTGCTATGACCCCCCCCCCCCAAGAAAAAAACCTTTCTAGACCCTACCCTCTTCTATCCCTCCACTATTCCTTTTCTATCCACTTAAGACTTTTTTGGTTCCGGAGTAGCGTGCTACTCGCCTAAAAGCGCTTTAGCAACTCATCAGAGGGGTAGCAAGCGCTACATAAATGCAAACCTTTTCCCTTTTCTATTCCTCCACTATCCTTCTCAATCCAAATAACAAACTAACATATCCACCACTCAAATTAATTTCATATTACACTATAGTAATTCACCACTAATCCTTTATGGGTTCCGGAGTAGCATGCTACTTGCTGAAAAAGCGATTTAACGCCTCGTCAGGGGTAGTAAGCGCTATATTAATGCAATTGCAATACAATAAAATACAATAATGGCATTTAGTGTTATAATGTGCACTTCAACCTAAAGACTGCACTACTGTGACAGGGCTTGTGGCCAAATACTATACTTAGCCAGTACATTTTTCTACTCATTCTTTATCCTTTTAAATTCTTTTAGTCATCCTAGTGTTTAAACTGGGTTTCCATGTTTGAGTAATTTGTAGCCAATTGTACCTTTTCTTAGTGCAGTAAGAATTGTATTGACCTTTGATGTGCATTCCAACTGAAGATACTTTCTATTCCTGATCTTGGCAAGTGCACCAGCTGCTAGTAAGCACCCATTCAGTTCAATTAAGAATGTGTGTAATGGTTATGTTCAAGGCATGTCTGGATGTAGATACACATGGTGTGCATACTCCTGCTATCCACTGTTGGGTCCACATGTGTGCAAGTTTTTTTTTTCTCTAAGAAGTCTTCCGAGTCATGATGTAGAGTGACTCCTCCCTTTGATGATAATGCACATTGGCATCAACTCCATTGTTGGATTATTTTCTTTCCGCCGCTGGTTTGGACGTGTGCTCCTCTTCTCCAGTTCAACACCAATGTGGTGCTCTTTTCGGTTCATGGTACCTTCCCTCTGTCAGTATTGTCTTTGATTGGTTCCTCTATATCCCTTGCATATCGCCGGTCGAATATTTCGATTGAGTTGGGTCTATATCGATGGCGGCCCCTCCTGGACCTCACCCGTTGGGACCTACACCCGTCTCCCTTGCATCTCTCGAGAATGTCTTGACGGTGATGGAACGAACACCCTTCCATTGTTGTCCCAGCTGCCATGCCAAATACCCTCGGACTGACTTACATTAGGTCTCTAATTTGTGCCTGTCGCCGGAATACTACGAGTCAGACTGCAACGCCTGCCACTCCTTCCGTTCCAAGAAAACTCTCTGTGACCGTCGTGCACGTCGGCTGGATGTCGCAGGGGAGCATGGAATAAACACCAGACCTTTTCAGTCCCCGCGAACTCGAGGGGGAACAACACCCACAATCATCTGCTGCAGATGAAGAGTCCTTCTCCATTGAAGGCAGCTCGGGTTCCGACTTGGAGATAGAGGACCTGCCACTTACTGAACAGTAGATGAGTACAGCACCTCTTCCTCCCTCCCCCCAAGACACCATCCGGAGCAGCCTTCTGCTAAAAAGCTGGCAGCCTCTCTGGAATACCAGACAGAGGCTTTCGGACCGCCACTGCCTTCCGGCCAGGGTCGGCATCAAACAACTGCTTCGAACGCCCTGCCCAGCTCCGGCTTTGTGCCAAAGAAGCCTTCCATGCCAAGTGCTTTGGTTCCGATCGACCTAGCACCGACTCATCCCTCTGTGTCGAGACGACCTGCGCCGCCGAGTTCCTCCATCTCGGCACTGAGCAGACCATTGGCATCGAAACAAGAGACTCTTTCGGATCCGAAGGCTTCGAAGTCGATGTGCAAGCCTGACTGCGGCAAACCAGTCGAGCCCATCGTTCATAAACTACAGGAACAGCTAGATTCCAGGCATAAACATCTCATCATACACCCTCATATGGACCGCATCCTTTCCTGCCCCTTGTTCTTTCCTGGTCCACCATCCAAATGACCGCTATAATTTCAGGAATCCTTGCTCACTCCAGTTCCTGAGAAAATACGCAAGAAGGCAGGTAAGGCCACCAGCCCCTTACCTATTGCCCAGCCTCCTATTCCCCGCTTTTGCCCTCGCCCTCCCTACCTCATTCTCTAGGGGATCCACTTGACATTACACCCCAGGGATCCCCCTTTCTGACATGGGTGGGCATGGTGGGAGGGATGACACCTTCAATTTCCTCCAAAGGATGACCCATGGGACTCATATGACATAGAACAACCAGGGGGTGTAGACCCTGATCTTTACCATGCACGCCTCTCCCTTTCTGATGACTCTACATCATATCAAGAACTCATTGGAAGGGCCGCCTCATTTCATCAGGTGGAACTTCACAAGGGGCACTTAGAGGAAGCCTTCCTTTTTGAAACACCTCAGACATTTTTAAAGACCTTGTCAAAGCTAGGGTTATAACACCTAAGGTGGAGAAAAAATCTAAGGCCTCCCAATCTGACCTGATTTATATTTGTGGTCAGCTTCCACCAAACTCACTGGTCATCTCCACTGCCCGTAAACCATCTAACTCCCAGGCCAGTGGAGATAGCCCGCCGCCAGATAATGAGAGCAAACATATTGATTGCGCGGGTAAAAGGGTAGCAGTGTAACCAGCCAACCACTGGCCTATTGCAGATTCTATGGTCCTCCTGGCAAGGTTTGACAGTAGTGCCCCCTGGGACGAAATGGAGGACCATCTCCAATACCTCCTTGTGGAGCACAGAAAACGGGGCCAATGACTTGTACCTGAGGGCAAGCTCATTTCAAACCCATCCATTTGTTGCTCCCTAGATCCAGCTGACAATGCTGCTGGAGTGGGGCAAGCACGAGCCATCTCCTCCGAAGGCATGCATTGCTCCTTATCTCTGGCTTTAAGCCAGAGGTCCAACCAAGTCTGCTGAGAATGCCTTGTGAAGGCGACCATCTTTTTGGCCCTCAGGTGGAGAATCTTTACAAAAAATAAAGGACACAGAGATGGCAAAAGCAGTAGGGGCACTGCAAACACCATCTCCCCGTAGCTCCTTTCGCCACTATTCCTACTGTAGAGGTTCAAAAACCACCTACTCTGATACCGCCACCTCTTATCAGCGCACCCAGGGCCAGCAGTCTTCTCCCAGGGGATATTTTAGAGGGTCCTACTGGGGCAACATCGTCTGAGGCACAGATAGATCCCCAAAAGGAGCTACACCTGGCACCAGACTAGGATTTTACTCTTCTACCCTCTGACCACATAACACCTGTCAGGAACAGCTAAAAAATGTCTTACCCACCTGTCAAACCATCAACCTCCCTTATCTGGACGAATGGCTCATCAAAGCTGCCACCCTTTAACAGTGCCTAAACCACATGCAAATCACAATAGATTTGCATTCTCGCTTAGTGTTCACCATCAACACCATCAAATCCCTGGTCCAACCCCTACAGATCCAGCCATACCTAGGTGCTAACCTCAACACAAAAGTAGGGTTAGCCTATCCCAATTCTGCAAGGATACAGTCCTTTAAAGTACTGACTCCCTTGTTACAAACAAATCAGCAGCTCACAATCAGGATGGGTAGGTGTCTTTTAGGCATGATGGCCTCCTGCATAGGCATAGTACCTCATACAAGGCTGCACATGCGCCCGTTGCAGGAATGTTTAGCACAACAGTGGTCTCATTCAGAGGGTCATTGGGACAATCTACTGTTTACAGGCCACCGCACTCATCACTCTCTATAGTGGTGGAACACTAACAGCCTCTTACGGCGGAGGCCTTTCCCCGACCCTGATCTGCAAACCATTGTTACAACAGACGCAATACTCACAGGGTGTGGTGCACACTTACAGGATCTGACAGTGCAGGGTCTGTGGGTTCCCAAATACCTGGGTCTCCACATCAGCTACTTAGATCTTCTAGCTGTTCACCTGGGGTTGAAAGCCTACCTGTCTCACCTAACAGACAAGGTTGTCCTTGTTCGGATGGACAATATGACAGCCTTGTATCACTTTCAGGAACACGGGGACAGACGTTCTGCACAACTGTCTCAGCTTTCTTAAGCCATTTGATGTTGGGCTCTCTGTCACAACATTCACCTGTTAACGGAGTACCTTCCGGGAAAGGACAACAATTTTGCCGACCTCAGCAGGATACGGCTACAAGGCCACGAGTGGGAGCCTGAAGGCAAGGAAGGATCTGATCCCAGCGCGTATGTGGTCCAGTTATTTCAAAGGGCTTTTCCCGACCTCGCGGACTGGGATTAGGATTGCCAACTACAACATGTGCATAGACTACCACTTGTATTACACAAACAAGTGTGTCGTTACCCGTGGCCACTGTTGATCTTCTTTGGTAATTTTTTATTAAGGCAAGCAATATCTCTGAAAGCCCACCCTAGCTCTCCGGTACACGTTGACTATCTATCTTCGTGAGATCAGATTTGTGTAGAGCCACCATGGATAGGCGCTGGAAGCTGAGAAAGCTTATTGATCCGCTAAAGGCGGAAGGGGCACAGGTATTCCTACAGGAGCCTGCACGATCAAAGGTCATTAAAGGTGGACATTCGCAGTTTTTTCCTCACTGAACAGGAGGCTAAGCAAGCTCTAAGCAAATGGCAATTAGAGGAAGCCGGGAAAAAGATTTAGTAGTCTAGGCTTGCAAGGGCATTGACTGTGAAAATTTAACCCATTTCTGTATTATGTGCGATGAATATTATGGTACTATGATCTTTCTTTTCTTCTCTTTCTCTCTTTTGTTATTTTGGGCACGGCGGGGAGGCAGGGGCAACCTGGTTGCACTGCCTTCTTGTAGCTGCCAATTCATCGGCAGCTCATAAGGAGGAGGATTCCTTCTTCACGATACAGGGAGGGGTTGGGGTGGGAGATGAGGGGAGAGTGGAGCTAAGGGGGTTCTGGGGGGGAGGTAGAGGAAAATGTCAACAGGGGTGCACACCAAAGTTCAGGTCTGGTGGTAGCGAACTGTATTAGTGAAAATAGGAGTCAAAGTAGGATGAGTAGGTACATCACTCATGATGGTAGAGTGATTATTTTAGGCTGGTGTTTTCGGAGGCACAAACACCACTTCCTATAGAGCTGATTTGATGTATGGCCTGGAATGTATCCGGCCTAAATAACGGAGTTAAGAGGCAACTAGTCTGGGAAGAATTAAAAATGTATAGACCTCAGATCGTTCTCCTTACAGAGACACACTTAGCCTATAAAGACTGGTCTTTTCAAACATTTGGGGTATCAAACGATTGCATGTACAATGATTGTATGTGCCTCCTTAAAGGGAACAGCTATATTAGCGGATAAGAAATTTGACTATAGAACTATCAAGGCCTTTGCTGATCAACTTGGAAGATGGGCACTGGCGCAGCTTGAGATAAAGGGTATGAAGTATGTGTTTTGCTCAATATACGGCCCTAATGTTGATGATCCCACTGTCTTTGCTTTCTTGAATCTAGAATTGTTAGATTGGCAGGGGGAGCGTTTGATTATGGGGGAGTTCAACTGCGTTGCAGATTATTCTATTGATTCAACGAGTAGAGCAGCCACTTCTAGAATGGGGAAGGTGAGAACTGCAATTTTAGCAATGGGGCGGTTTCATTGCATACGGGATGCTTGGCGGGTACTTCACCCAACGATCCCAGGCTATACGTACTATTCTGCTCCACATATGCAATACTCTGGAATTGATATGGCCTGGGTTTCGGATAATAAAATGTTATCTGCAGATATGGAAGTGTGTCACAGGATCACTTCTGACCATAATCCCATCCTATTGTCCTTTCGGATCAAAGCCGCTCGTAAGGCAGTTAGGCCTTTTTCATTTTCACGTTATTTACTTACGGACAGCAAGTACTTAGCCATTATTAATAAAAGTCTAGAGGACTTCTTTATGACAATATCCGGACGGCCACCCCTTTAGTTGTTTGGGATGCAATGAAGGCGTTCTTAAGGGGTGGTTACCTAACATTATATCTGGCAGCAGAATAAAGAGCTGGAAGCTTCATGCAAAGCTGCTCTCCAAGCACTATTTGCTGTGGAATTACACCATTCAGAGGCGGTCTGGTGAGGTTCTAGTGACCAGGATCAGCTGTATATCTCCTTACTAGATGCAAGGACGGTCATGAGTAGGTTGTTAAGGGAGAAAACTGCTGTGAGCTATAATAAGCACCGGTCCCTACAATATGAATTTGGTGAGCAAATTGGGAGGGTGCTTGCCCATCAGGTAGCAGACAACAGAGCTAAAACCCAGATAAAGGCTATAAAGGGGATAAATGGTATTCTGCATACACACCTGCAGGCAATAGCTGAGCAATTCGCCAAGTTTTATCAAAAACTGTATGCGCAGACTATACTACCAGATGAGGAGGTTTTGCAGCAGTATCTCAAGGGTAGCGGGCTCCCGCTTTCGAGTGAGGAAGACTCGGTCGCATTGGAAAACGAAATCACGCACGACGAAATAACCGAGGCAATATCTAGCCTACCCTCGGGGAAGGCTCCCGGGGAGGGTTCCATACCAGCTGAGTTTTATCAAACTTTCAAGAGCATCATTTTCTCACCTCTGGGGGAGGGTATACAATATATAGGATCTAGTGGGATGGTCCCTGAATCTTGGGATATGACAAATATAGTTTTTTTTTTTTTTTAAAAAGGACAAGCCACTAGAGGAGTGCGGTTCTTATCGACCGACTTCTCTCATTAATTCAGATACCAAGATTTTTGCTAAACTTTTGGCTACTCATTTGGCCCCAATAAAGCTCGGATTGTTATCCAGTCAGCAGCATGGCTTCATCCAGGGTAGAGACACTACTGCTCATGTCAATACTGCAGTGGGGACTTTCGATGTAGCTAGGAAGTTAGCAGTGAATTTGGGCATGGTCCTATTAGACGCCGAAAAGGCTTTCAACCGGGTGGTTAGGGACTATTTATGGGCCACACTTGCAGCATTTGGTTTGAGAGGGAGATTCAGCCAATAAATACATGCTCTGTATAGTAAACCTCAAGCAAAGCTACTTTATGCAAGCTTACAATTACCACCTTTTCCAATACTAAGTGGTACCAGGCAGGGAATCCCCCTCTCTCCTCTGTTATTCGCTATGTATATTGAGCCATTCATTCGGGCATTACATTCCAATTCACAAATCATACCGCTAACGTCAGGAGCCAGTCAGCTTAAAGTCACTGCCTATGCAGACGATATCGCTGTCTTTACTACCGACCCAGCAACTGTAATACATTTTATTGAAGATGAAGCGAGTAAATTTGGCCTTCTTTCAGGCTAGAAGTTAAATGTCAAGAAGACACGAGTGCTTCTCAACTTTTTGCCTGACAGACCTATAGTGGGTGTTTGCTCTGTAGCCACGTACATAGGGGTGCGTATCTCGGCGCAGATTGAATGTATACCCGCATTAAACTATGACCCCATGTTGGAAACTACAACTAAGCGACTGAAAAGCTGGCATAAGCTCCCAATTGGTATAGTGGAGAGATGCAAGATTATAAAAATGAAAGTACTCCCAAAGTTTCTATACTTATTCCGTCTATCCCCCTCGGCGTTTCCAATTCTTTTTTTAGGAAGCTAGAAGGGGTGTTGGATAGTTTTATTTGGGGGTATAAAAAAGCACGACGGGAAATAAACTTATTGAAGCGTCCGTTTAATCATGGCGGGCTAGATTTTCCGGATTTTAAAATGTATTACTGGGCAGCATTTGTGGGACGTTTTCGCAGTCTCCTGGACCCTGAAAACCAATTTTTTGTCATTGCTTACTCCTCGGGTCTGATTGTCGAATGTTTTTATATAAAGTCAATGACCCTAATTATTTCAAACGGGTTCGGTTTGAGACCATCAGGGATAGCGTACATATATGGCGAGCAATTTCTACTAAATGTACTTTGTCGCTTTTTCATGACAAACTTACATTATGGTGCAATCCCATGCTCCCAGAGGTATTCCAAGATACAATTAGTCCACCTCTGACAACCACAGGAGTTGAATCTTGTGCGTAGAGGCCTAGTACTTCTCCTACTGGTGGGATCTCCTTTGTGAGCAATGCCTCAACATACGGATCCCACAGACTCAGCACAGCCCTCAGTAATGTGTAAAGCTAACCCAGGTGCATTTAATTCAGGAACCTCAGAATTGAATTTTGACCAGCACAAGACCATGCTAGTACTGTCAGAAAGTCAGCCTTCAGGTCTGCTCCTCAGATGCCCAGGCCCTTGTCAACTATTCCATGACAAGCTCTTTGCTTTAAGTAGGCTCTTACGCATGAACTCCAATTTTGCATCTGCTCATGTTGTGGCAGTTGCGTTAACACTGTCTCATGGCTCTTAGGCGAGGACCTGGTGCTGACCCCAGAGCCACCAAGATTCCCCCGGAAGAGCACCCTCTTCAGTCTTTTGTTTGTGCCCACTGCACAAGGACATAATAATCACCTCTCTTAAGGGAAGGAGCTGGTGCCACAGTTTCTCATTTACATGGTCTGGCCACCTGCCATCAACGGGGGGATGCTTACCCTCACCTCTTTCCTTGTGCGGATGCTTTGATCCAGCAGCACTGGATTCAAAGCACACATTGCCTTCACATATTTAAGGTGGGTTTTGCAGTGAGGCTGTTCCCAAAAGGGCTAAAACCTTGATCAGTCCTTTCTCCCTCACCATTCGCACACATCACAGACTTAGCCACTCTGAAGGCAATGTTTATTTTTTTTTAAGCCAATGCGTAATGGAAAGAATGTTCAAGAAGCCATTGGACACTTATCTATCTTGTTCATGCATATAGGTATAGCTTAGAAGTGCTTTAGCCCTCTGCACACAACTCTGGTGCAGTAGCGGCTGCTACCAGATTCAGGTGGTGAGGCGGGGAGAGGGGAAGAGACCGGGGACGAGGTAGGACTGACAAACAAAAAATAAAGAAAACACTTACCTGAAACGGCTGGCCGCCGCCTCTCCAACGTTCTCAGTCTTCTTCCTTCCGGCAGTCCCGGCCAGCAGCAGGAAGCACCTGGCTCCCAGGTTCCCCTGAGCCAATCACAACGCTGCAATGCAGTGTTGTTATTGGTCTGAGCGCCCTGGATCGGCGCTCAGATGGGCAATTGGAGGCTTTGAATGTTCCTCACCAGGCTGCGTAATGCAGCCTGGTGGGGAAGATGCAAAGTGCGCAGGACTGTTTGGCCGGCCCGAGAGGGCCAGTCAAGCAGTCATACTCACTTAAGGAGTGCAAAGCACTCTTCTCCCCTGCAGTGCCCAGCCCCGGGTGCCACTGACTGCAAAGGAAAACTGAAATTATAATAACAATAGTTATCATTTTAGTTTTCCTTTTGTTCATTGGGGCAACGCTCCTCCGCCATAGCGGAGGAGCCACCACTGCTCTGGTTATGTTGTTGTAGGAAGCTGGCTCTGTTTGAGATATTGCCACTAGGTGGTAATACTGTGCAGAGTCCTGGGGCTCCCCAAAAGTGTACAGGGCTCAATGTAAAACCCAAAGTGTGCTATTAGTGGTAGTGTGGGCGAGCAGCCTTGGGCCTAACACAGAGGAGTGTAAGACATTTATTGCAAATCGACACTGATAAACTTTTCAACACAGTCCAATGATATCCTATGGGGAAAATAATATTGCTGTTAAACAGGTAAATATTAAACTTACAATCCCAGTCTTCGGAGCCAAAAGTCAGCAAGGGCCAGAGGTCAGGTGGCTACCAAAACTGCACCACCAGCGGCACAGGAGCGGCTGGGTGTAGAGGTCAACATCCGAGTTCGATCTAATGCTTTCAATGGAGACAGGGGGTGCCTGGAGCCACACTGCTTGCAGGTAAGTAGATCGGTTGCAGGGGCCAAGCTTTAGGGGTTAGGTTAAGCACAGAGGAGTGGCACAAAGCAGCACCAACCATACACAACCAGAGGCACAGGGGCGGCCTGGTGCAGGGTGCAAATTTGATGTCTGATGCCCAATGCTTTTCAGTAGGGACACTTTCGGCAAAGAGGCTGCAGGCGTGGCACCTGAGGTTGCAGGAGGAAGACAAACGATGACAGAGGTAAGTTGGGATGTAGGGGGGTCGTAGGGGCACCGTTGGTTCAGTCACCAAGGCCCAGGGGCTTCAGGAGTAGGGATGCCTTTCGACGTTGGAGTCTTTGTACCTGAGCCGGTCGTGGTCAGGGGGAGCCAGACACTGCAGTCGCCGTCTTGGAGAGCAGGGGAGGTCAGCGAATGCTGGACACTAGGTCAGGATTACGGGGAGACTGCACTGCACAGGTGAGCCACTCAGACTCTGGCTGTGGGCGTCGGGTGCAGAGTGAGCAGGAGACAGGGATCCGCCTGGATCCGTAGTCCACGGAGTAAGTCTCTTCAGGTCAGGTCCGCTGTCCATGGGAGATTTAAGTCTTTTTCGAAGGCAGCAGTCCCCCCCAGCGGTTTCAGAGGTCGCTGGCTGCAAGACAGGTTGCAGGATCGCAGAAGCTGGAGACAGGCTAGTAGGGCTGGGGCCAAGGCAGTCGTCGTCTTCATTTTTCTCTGCAGTGTCATCGTCTTTCTTCTTAGGTAGTCACAGATCTGAGTTCTAGGTCTTAGGGAGCCACCTAAATACTACATTTAGGAGGTGTTTTAGGGGAGGAGCAGGTAGGTTCAATGGGCACCTCAACTGGGGTGACTAGACCCTCTATTATGCCACTATCCTGTGAGTCGGGGGCATAGACCTAGCCCTGATTGGAGGTGTCGCCCCATCTTCAAGATGGCGGGTACAAAGTTGTGCTTCACCTCGCCTCCCTCACCTTAAGGTTTGGGGTAGGCAGAAATGAGCACACCTCCTATTATTTATTTTTCTTGTTGGTTTCCCCGCCCAAAGTAGGGGTGTAAACCAGGGGCTGCCATCTGCTGCTAGCAGCAGTGGCTGGGGGTCACCTTACAAAGGGATGACTTATCTATGCCTTCTGGCAGTGCTAGTTGGCATGGCACCCAGGCAGGCTGCCATGTCAACTTTGTCGTTTTCTCTCTGAGGGGCATGCAAGCTGCAAAGGCAGTGGCATGGTCCCAGCGAAGGGGGTCCCAGGGGACACTCTTAAGCTCCTAGGTACTCAGAGTACCATATATTAGGGACTTACAAAGGGGAGAATTGCCAATTGGAGATTTTTTTTTAGGGAAGGAGCACTGACACAGGGCCTGGTTGACAGGGACTCTGTGCACTACATTTGAAGCCGCATCAAAACCAGGCAAAAAGTGGGGGGCTAACTATGCAAAAGAGGCACATCCTCACAGTTGCCAGTTTTCTGAGTCTCTTTCGCTTTCATTCTTTGGAAAACGAGTAAGCTAGTTTTGTTCATTTAGTGAAGATCCCTTGATGGAGACAAAAACGATACTTACCTGTAACAAAAGTTCTCTATCAAGGGTATGTTAGTAAATTGAATCCATAAACAATCCTCCCTCCTCCTCGATGGAGCCAAAAAAATGGAAGTAGAGACATTTAACTCTGGTGAATCAGTGTGCACTCATACAGCCACCGCAAAAATCTCTCTTTGACCTTATATTCACATGTTTGATTCCTGGCTGGTCCACTCAGTTTTTCGTCTTCCTAAGGTCAATAAAATGAGTGTTATTGAGTTAGGTAGCAATAAACTGCTGTTATTCAGTGCCAGAATAACTATTGGGGTGAGTGTGCAGTTTACAAATGCATGTGTCTTGTTCGGTTTCTATCCTCTGTCCCTGAGTACACTGTCAAAACATACCTGGGTATTGTCTCTGTCCTGCATGCAGGTATTGTGGTAGTTCATGGGCATAGCTTTGTCTTCGTGGGAGAGTGCATGCCTATGATACTATTGCCCTTTCATTTTGTCACTGTGTAATGTAAATGGAAACGGGTATTACGTATCAAAGCTGCTTTTTATTTCTAAACACATTTAATTTCATATTGAGGTATAATTATTTTTGTAGCACATTTGCTTATAAGATGAAAAGCTGAACACAAATGTTTCCTTTATACAGGTATTCTGTTTTTTTATTTATGTGGAAAGATTTTCTCTTAAAAAAAATTATTCTAGGTTTGCATGTGGGGGGCGGGATTATCACTGTTTATGAATTTAAAGAACGGATGTTTCAAACAAGTGTTTTTTATCTGTTTATATAGGACTAATTTGTAAGCCACACTACAGAGGAGGTTGGCCTTGCTGTGTACAGTGTGAGCAATTTGTGAATCCAACAAAAGTGATATTTTTTAATATCTGCTCTTCTCGCAATAACTGTCCCTCTCACTTTTCTAGAGTCAAGAAAGTGATTCCTCGGAGACTTCCATACGAGGTCCTCGTATCAAACATGTCTGCAGGCGAGCAGCTGTAGCCCTGGGTCGCAAGCGAGCTGTGTTTCCTGATGACATGCCCACATTGAGTGCCTTACCATGGGAAGAGAGGGAAAAAATCTTGTCTTCCATGGGCAATGATGGTGAGTTAAAATGATTGTATTGATAGTAGCCTTTACGAACATCGGTTGTTGCTGCTTCATGCCTCTACAAAGGTGTTTCATTCTTCATCCCAACACCTCAGTCTTGTCATGTTTGCTTAATACCCGAGTGTGGTAAAGCAGACTAGGAGGTCCATAAGGTGCTCCAGTTGGTTTCCACAACTTTGTAGAATGCCATCTGTATGGTGGTGTGCAACATCTTGTCTAAACTAGATAGGAACGCAGGCTATTTTGTCACTAAATTGGACTAGGTTCCCAAGCTTTTGAAGTAATTTTCATTAGTTTGTCTAAGATTCGAGTATTGCGCACACAGTGCAGCAGAGCTCTGTAAAGCATAGTTAAAATATAGCTATGAAACCTATTTAAACTAGACGTCCAAGAAAACGTTGCGTGCTAAGCTCAGAAACCACCCACTTAGCAACAGCTTACTGCTTCCTTGTAGCCCTGCTTCCTGGTCATCCCAGCACTGTGGCAGCCTGTATGCTGGAGGTGCTACTGCCGCGGTGCCATGCCCAATGTATTTTTTCTAGTTAAAGCCTAAGCTGCTGGCTTTTCCCATTCCACAGTCTTTATCCCTTTCCACGCTGCCGCCTCTGAATTCATTAAGGTCTTGTGAAACTACACTCTACTGTTAAACACACAGGGCTCGAGAGCAGCCGCCATTTAAGCCATTAGCTCAAGACCTACAATCACATCTTGGAGCACCATTGAGCGGTTGGCTGTTTAGATGCATCCTACCGGTTCGTAGGAAGTGTTTTCATAAAAGACACGAGAGGCTATATTACCTTTGAAATATAGCACATTCATTTCTTTATCACATACATGTATTACTTAAGAAAGCAATCTTATATTGTTTTCATTGCAAGGCATATTGATTCATTATATGGCAAAACAAGCTAATTGCTAGGGACGCCAACGGCCCTCTGACATCCCTAGCAACCATATTCAAATGCCAGACTGCTGCTGTAATACAAATGCAGCGTACACAGTGCCTTTCTAAAGGACAGTAGGTCTGTGTTATACCTGAAAATGCAAGCCAGACCAATTGGGTTTGCAAATGTATATGTTATTGTTGTGAAGGCCATTTTCCTTCAGCAGTTATGGGTTACTTTTTCCTCGCTTTCCAAACAGTACGCAACAGTGATGTGGTTCTCTTCCAGGGGATTCTCATCAATAGTCATAAGCACTTGAATATTCCCGCCCATGCGCGGGGATCCCGGAAAACATATAAACATTATATATGAAAACATATATATATATATATATATATATATATATATATATATATATATATATATATATATATTCACTGAAAAAACCATAGGTTTTAGGGACAGTTATAGTTAGTTGGACATTGCACTCGTACAAAACCCGTGAAATTCCCCTGTTATAGTTAGTTCAGGTAACTATAACTCGCGCCCCGCAATGCACTGCTGATGACGTCACATATTACATCACTCATGACATGGTCAGTGACATCACTGATGACATCTCAAATGACATCATCCAGTGACTGTGTGTTTCTGTAAAGTTTAAATATGTTTAATATATATAGGGAAAGGCGTATTGAAGAATGAGTGGGTGTATAAGTGTCTGAATGGATGATTTAGTAGGTGCGTGACTAACTCTATAAGTGAGTGATTAAACGTATCTTACTGAATGCATGGGTTAGTGACTAAACTGGGTGAATGTCTGTATCCGTCTGTCTGTTGCTGTGTAAGTGGCAGCATGGGTTTGTGAATAGCTACATGAGTGTCTATATGAGTTATTGATTGGTTGGCTGAGTATCTGTATGGGTGCCTGAGTGTTTGTGTGGGTGGGGTGTGTGCGACTCTGTGCATAGATGTGTGAGTGGGTGATTCACTGGATGGATGGTTACAAGAGTGCATCTGTGTTAGACTGTATGGGTGGGTAAGTGTGTGTAAGAGTGTGTTAGTGAGTGAATGAATGTATGTCCCAGTGGTACATGTGTGAGTAACTACGTATGTGAAAGGCAGTATATATGTGTGTTGGAGTATATAAATACCTATAAGCGAGAGTGTGTGATTGTGATAGTGACTGTATGGATGAGTGTGTGCTTGTATCAGAGATTGTATAAGAGCGTAAGAATGTGCTAGTATTTGTATGAGTAAGTGAGCTGGCGTGTGTATAACTGTATAGGTGAGTAAATGGGTGTGTGCTTAATTTTTTGCATGACTGACTAGGTGTGTGAGTACTTCTATGGATGAGTGGCGGTGTGTGAGTGTTTATATAGGTGTATGAGTGCATATAATAGTCCTGTACTGAGTGACTATAAGTATGAGTGACTGTACGGGTGAGTGAGTAGATGTGTGTGTGTAGACCTAAGAATCAGTGAGTGTGTATATAGTAATTGGTGTTGGAGTGTCTATGGTTTTGACAATGGCAGTCTGTAATTTACAGTGGGTGTATTAAAAGTTATATTAGGGTGTGAGAAGATGCATCAAATTATCACATGGATGATGTCATCAGTGATGTCATCAGTGATGTCACTGACCATGTCATGAGTGATGTAATATGTGACGTCATCAGCAGTGCATTGCGGGGGCGCGAGTTATAGTTACCTGAACTAACTATAACAGGGGAATTTCACGGGTTTTGTACGAGTGCAATGTCCAACTAACTATAACTGTACCTAAAACCTATGGTTTTTTCAGTGAATTTGTAAGGTTTTTTAAATGCTAATTTCTAACTATAACGTGCCTGAAACCTATGGTTTTTTCAGTGAATTTCAAAGGTTTTTTAAATGCTAATTCCTAACTATAACATGTCTGAAACCTATGGTTTTTTTCAGTGAATTTCAAAGGTTTTGTAAATGACAATTTTTAAATGTATTAATTGTTATATTTATTTTTTTGATACTGATTTACTACATTTTTTTAAACTATTTATTTTTAGATATTTTATTTTTTAAAATACATTGTAATTACATTATACATTACATTACAAAATATACTTTCTCAGAATGAATTACTTTAGTTTAAATACTTTGCAAATAGGCAATAGACTTTTAAGTACAGTAGTTACAGTTGTTGCAATGGGCAACACAATTTCAAACACAATGCAACATTGAGCTCAATGTGAATTTCAAGTTAAATGCAATTAGTTACTTTATGGATTACTTTTCTAACCACAGGACTGGATCCTAGATTCAGTCCTGGGACATCTCCTGTAAACAGTTGAGTAAAAGCGTTTTGGTTACAGTAGTGATTTTTAAGGAATATTATTTTATTTTAAAAGTTGACACTGAAAATTTTTCACATAGAATCACCAATGCTATCCTATGGGAGAAAATTCACTTAGCAGGTAAGTCGTGTTATCGTTACTTTTTCTTACTCAGTGGTGGATCTTGGATCCAGCACTGGTGCATCTCCTGTAAACAGTTGAAAGAATGCGTTTAAGTCATACAGGCGATTTTTAAGGAATATTTGTAGTTTGTGAAAATCGACACTTTGAAACTTTTCTGCTGAAAACCAGACAATGGATTCCTATGGAAGGAAATACAAGTTACTGGTAAATACGGTTAGAATTAATTTTCAGGGTCAGTGCTGGGCTAAAAGATGCAGCACTGGGTTCTCTCCTGATAACAGGTGAGTAAATCGGAATTCGTAGTTCGGCTGATTTTAGAGGAATATTTTCACAATGGTGAAGGGTGGGGGCGGGGCCTGAGGTGACATCTGTGCAAACGCGCCCCGTGGCGCGTTTTAAGTTGGGGGATTAAGTCCCCTTGAATCATGAGGGTCCCTGGGGTCCAACTAGCCCACCCTGTACCTCCAGTATGCGCCAGGAGCTGCGTTGCAGAGAGGTGTTCAGAGGCCACGCCCTTTTTCCACCTCTCTGCAATGCAGCTCTGTGGCGCTTTCTGGACGTACCTGGTGGGCTAGTTGGCCCTCAGGGACCCTCAGGATTGAAGGGGATTTCATTCCCCATCTTAAAATGCGCCACGGGGCCTGTTTGCACACATGTCACCTGAAGCCCGCCCCTCCCTTCACCACTGTGCAAACGCGCCCCGTGGCGCGTTTTAAGTTGGGGGATTAAGTCCCCTTGAATCCTGAGGGTCCCTGGAGTCGAACTAGCCCACCATGTACCTCCAAAAAGCGCCACAGAGCTGCGAGGTGTATAAAGGGGCGTGGCCTCTGTACACCTCTCTGCAACACAGCCCCCTGGCGCATACTGGAGGTTCCTGGTGGGCTAGTTGGCCCCAGGGACCCCCAGTATTCAAGGGGAATTACTTCCCCTTCTTAAAACGCGCCAGGAGGCGCGTTTGCACACTGCTGCAGGGAGGGGGGCGGGGCCTCCGGCACAATGCCGTTTTTTTTTTCCCTTTTTTTTTTTATGGGAGGGGGGCTGCATGGCCCCCCCTTCCCTCGGCCACTTTTGGCCCCGGGGACCCCATCCCCCGGGGCCGGAGCATTTTTAATTTTTTTTTTTTTTTTTTTTTAAACGGGAAGGGGGCCGCGTGGCCCCGCTTCCCTGGGCCTCTATTGGCCCCGGGGACCCCATCCCCCAGGGCATGCCCTCGTTTTTAATTAAAAAAATATATATATTTGGAGGGGGGCTGCGTGGCACCCCTCCTCAGGTCATTTAAGGCCCCGGGGACCCCATCCCCCGGGGCCGGCCTTGCCCTTTTTTTATTTATTTATTTTTTTATTGGGGAGGGGGCTGCGTGGCCCCCTCCCGGGCTCACTTATGGCCCCGGGACCCCATCCCCGGGGCCTGGCCTCTCGTTGGAGACTGTGGGGGTCCCCAATCCCCCACAGTCCCAGCCGGCTCCCCGCCTCCTGCGGGAGCCGGCATTGCTTTTCCACATGGGGAGCAGCTAACATGCTGCTCCCCGTGTGGAAAGCAATTGAGTTTGCATTTTGAAAGAGAGCAGGTTTCCTGCTCTCTCTTTCAAAATGCAAACCAAGTTTGCTATGACAGGACGGGAGCCGCGATGCTCCCGTCCTGTCATAGCTAACTACAGTGTCCCGGAGGTAGGCACCCCGGGACACTGCAGGAGCCGGCCCTGGGGGTGGTGGTCCCCAGGGCCATCACTGGCTCCAGGAGGGGCCGCGCGGCCCCCTCCCAACTTGTTCAAAGCCCCGGGAGGTGGTGGTCCCCGGGGCTCTGGGGTCCGTAACGGACCCCCATATTTAAATCTTTAGTGCCCCGGGGAGGTGGCGGTCCCCGGGGCGTGTGGGGGGCTGGAGCCCCCCCACACAGGTTTTTAAAATAAAAAAAAAAACAGCCCCGGGGCAGCGGGAGGGCGCACAGCCCTCCCGCCATCATTTTTTTTATAAAGCCCCGGGGGGTGATGGTCCCCGGGGCTTGGGGGGCCTTAGAGGCCGCCCCATAAACAATAAACCCACCCCCCGTATGCCCCCGGGACTTGGGCCACCCGGGGGCAAATTTGCATCGAAGCCTCCCGCGCTTCGATTTTTTTTCCGGCAGGATCCGCGCACCCTGAACGCATCCTGCCGATTTAAAGAAAAGAAAGAAAAAAAAAAAAGCTTTTTTCTGCCCAGGGGGTCCTTGTGGGACCCCCTGAGCAGACGTAGGGGGTCAGGGTATTTCTACCCTGCCCCCTTTGTGCATTTGCACACTTGAGATTTTTTTTTTTTCTCGGCGGGATTCGCATCCCACCAATTTTTAAAAAAAAATTAATGCTTTTTTCTGCCCAGACCTAGGAGGTCAGGGTGTTTCTACCCTGCCCCCTTTTTGCGCTTTGCGCACTTGTTTCTGTCCCTCGGTTCTACCGAGGGACAAAATGGCTGCCAACACTTCCTGATTTGGAGTGTTGACAGCCAATTAGCATGCAGCTCGTGATCGGGAGGGTACGCGGACCCTACTCGGCCATACATATATATGTGATTTTATTTGTGATTTTCTCAGAAACTACTGAACGGATTTACACCATTTAAGCAAAAGGCACGACACTGAACCAAGGGCTACCTCTTTGCCAAATTTGGTGTAATTCCGTTCAGCAGTTCAGGCTGTAGCCGCGATGAAAGGATCCTATGGAAAAATGAATGGGGAAAACGCGTTTTGGGACCCCCTTTTTTCTCGGCCCCCGCTTGACGAATCAACCCGAGACTTTCATGGTAGGAGCGGAGCGGAGCGCCCCAACAAGTTGGGAGCTTTCGCGAAGATTCGTCAACCGGCGCAAGAGTTATTTCAAATAGAATGTTGCGGATTTCCTATGGAAAATAGGTTTTAACTATAACTATCTACTGGCGACCGCCAGTAGATAATATATATATATATATATATATATATCAGCATGTGAATCCCAAAGTATCCAGCCACAGCGGCGCAACACGAGGGCACAGACTCCAAGGCAGTGATGATGGCAAAGTGTCTTTATTTAAGTATCAATGTCCAAAATGACGCGTTTCGGCCGCCAGACATGCGGCCTTGTTCACATCAACATCAATATATATATATATATATATATATATTATCTACTGGCGGTCGCCAGTAGATAGTTATAGTTAGGACCTATTTTCCATAGGAAATCCGCAACATTCTATTTGAAATAACTTTGGCGCCGGTTGACGAATCTTCGCGACATTTTCCAACTTGTTGGGGCGCTTCGGTCCGCTCCTATCCTGAAAGTCTCGGGGTGATTCGGCAAGCGGGGGCCGAGAAAAAAGGGGGGTCCCAAAACGTGTTTTCCCCATGCAATTTTCCATAGGAACCTTTAGTCGCAGCTACAGCCCGAACTGCTGAACGGAATTACACCAAATTTGCCAAAAAGGTAGCCCTTGGTTCAGAGTCGTGCCTTTTGGTTAAATGGTGTAAATCCGTTCAGTAGTTCCTGAGAAATTTGAAAAAGAAAACACATATATATCTGGGCGGAGCCTAACCACACATGTCATCGTGAGATCTGATTGGCTGTCAGCACTTCATCCTGGAATTGCTGGCAGCCATCTTGGGACTAATATAAATGATAGTACCCCATTGAAATGCATTGTAGTGAATCGAAGATTTTGAGGGTTACCAAAAGGAGAACTATAAAGGGTGATAACAGACTTTAGTTACATTAGAATTCATTTGTTGATGGTACCATACTAATTTCAGGAATTGTGGTGTGTTCTAAGGTGATTTTACCCTGTGAAAAACCTTCTGCTGGGATATCATGAATCATGTTTGAGAGAAAACTATTTTCACATGCTTGTCCCATACAGTTTTGGAAGGTGCTCCAGAAGCTAAAATGAGAGCATATTTTCTGTAAATTCACATTATCTTTCTCAATCATGTGAGAATGAAGTCTGACATTCTCAGTAAAACATGTACATCCAACAAGGGCAGAGACTGTCAGTTGATTCCTTTGTGTTCTACTGCAGCTTCCCAGAGTGTTCTAAAGAACAACTAGAGTGCTAACAGCCTTACTTATGACAAAGGTATGGCACACCTGAAGCCATCTTGATTGGAATAAACTGGTAACACTTAAAACATTTAATTTAAAAAGAAACAAAATGAGGGGTTCATTTTGCCATAGAAATTATGATCTGAAAGAGACACGTTAGTGACAGATTCCTTACCTTAGAATATCCCCAGGCGTCAGGCTGGATCCGGAAAGTTTTTTGCGTAGCAGTACCCTTGCGCGTCGGTAGGCGGCGTCGTGCGGCTCCGCGTCCGTCGTCGGCGTCGTGATCGCCGGGATGACGTCGCGGGCAGTACTTAGGCGCCGCCCCTGCGCGCTGACGTCAGTTCTTCTTTTTCCGCGCCAGTAAGCGCAGATCCGGGAAGAGCAGTGCCCTAGTCACTTTTTGACTATCTTTTTAGTGAAATTTTTCACTGTTCTCTTCAACGAGTCTTCACGACTCCTAAGGTGTCGTAGGGATGCCCGGCTTTAAGCCCTGCGAGGAATGTGGTCGTATGATGTCCATCACGGACCCCCACCTCGAGTGTCTCTTCTGTCTCGGCCGAGGCCACGACACGAAGTCGTGCCCTGACTGCCGGAAACTTCATCCGAAGGCTTTGCGAGAGCGGTCTCGAAAGCTCCTTGAAGTCCGGCAGTCGGCTCCGCGCCGCAGCAAGCCCCGGTCCCGGGAGAGGTCGAGGGGCCGGACGCGGAGTCCCCGCCGTTCGTCGGAATCCAAGTCTTCGCGCTCCTCCGGTAAGTCGAAGCACAAGAAGTCTAAGCGGCGTCATCGCTCTAAGACTTCGCCTCGCCGGTCGCGCGACTCGGCTGAGGTCCCTGTCGGCACCGTCCCCGCCGCCCCGGACGTGCCTGTCGAGTTGCCCCCGCATTACCCGTCCTACCCGGGTTCGGGGGCGACTCCGGCCGAGTACAGAAATTCCTGTCGGCCATGGCCCGCCTCTTCGGGCCTCAAGGTCCCTCCGGTGCGCCTTCGGGCCCCGCGGGCCCTGATGGGGTTGCTCCGGCGTCGCCGTCGACTCCGGTCCCGGCGTCGCCTGTCCCACCAGCCTTCGTCCCGGCCTCGGCTCCGGCCCCGGCCTCGACCCCGGTTCCGGTGGTGCCGCAACCCCCATCGACGCCGGTTGACCTAACCACGCCTCCGCCGACGCCGATGTCCCCGGTGCCGTTTCCGACGCCGTCCGGGGCTCCGGGCGGCGTCGTTCCCCGGTTCTCCCGGGTCCGGACATGGAGCCGGACCGGCGTCGCCCGACGCCGGTTCCGGCGCCGATGAGGCCTTGGGTCCCTTATGTCCCTCCTCCTCCATCTTTTCAACCTGAGGAGGACCAGGAGAGCTGGGAGGGGTCTGACGACCCTCTCACACAACAGTGCGAGTTTGACCCGGACTGGGTTGAGGAACTTGGGGATGCCAGTGGGCTGGATACTTCCCCGACTCTGGCATGCTGTCTCCTCCCGTGGCAACGGAGGAGGGGGCTAATTTTGCAACGGTGTTGCGTAGAGCTGCTGGAGCCTTAAATCTCCAGTTGCCTACAGTGGCCGTCAGGACTAACCTCCTGACTGAAGTGCTTCAGCCGGCGGCCTCCTCTTCGGAGCCTGTGCTGCCGTTCAACGATGCACTCACTGACGTTCTTTTGGGTGCCTGGTCCAAACCCACCACAGGGGCTCCTGTGGATAGGAACGTGGCCCGACGCCATCGCCCGGCTCCGGGCGACCCCCTGTTTCTCTCCCAACACCCCACCCCTGAGAGCTTGGTTGTCCAAGCCTCTGCCTCCCAGACAGCCTTCCCTACCGCCCCTCCGGATAGGGAATCCAAGCGCCTGGATCACTTTGGGAAGAAGGCTTTCTCTTCCTCCAGTGCTGGCTTGCGGTCTGTTAATACCGCTTGCCTCTTGGGCCGATACACCCACTCCCTGTGGGATTCGGTGGCTGATGTTTTGCCGCAGTGTTCTGAGGAGGTCCAGACACTGCTTACCCGCGCTATTGCGGAAGGGCGTGATGCGGCTAAATATACCATCCGCTGTGGCCTTGATACCGCCGACTCGCTGGGCAGATCGCTTGCAACGACGGTGGCGCTGCGTCGCCACGCCTGGCTGAGAACCACTGGTTTTTCAGGGGATGTCCAGAATACTCTCATGGACATGCCCTTTGATGGAGTCGGTCTTTTTGGTTCGAAGGCAGACCATGCGCTGGAGCGTTTCAAGGACTCACGGGCTACTGCTAAGTCCCTGGGCCTTGCTGTTGTGCGCCCTCCGCAAACGTCTGCTTTTCGCCCCTTTCGTGGCCACGGAAGGGGCGCCCAGTCACGTCCACAGCCCGGCCAACGGCCCGCGCAGCAAGCGCCTTCGCGTGGCCGAGGACGTGGATACCGCCGTGGCGGTTCGGGCAACCAGCGTGCGGGTCAGGCCACCACCTCCAACCCGTCCGCGGCCTCCAAGCCCTCCTAGTCCCTCCTTTCAGGTGCACAGCACGCCAGTCGGGGGCAGGGTCCGCCATCACCTTCACCACTGGCGTCCCATCACCTCGGACAAGTGGGTCTTGGACATTGTCCGAAGGGGCTACTCCCTCCCCTTCGAGACCACCCCCCAGCCATGCCACCTCAATTCCACCGCATGTCAGGGGATCACTTGGTGCTTCTACAGAAGGAAGTCACGGCCCTCTTGCCCAAGAGGGCCATCGAGCATGTTCCGACCCCAGAAGTAGGGCGTGGTTGCTACTCCCACTACTTTCTGGTGCCCAAAAAGGACAAGGAGGACATGCGTCCTATCTTGGACCTCCGGAACGTCAATCGCTTCCTCCGGAAGGAGAAGTTCAAGATGCTCACCCTAGCTCAGGTCTTGACTGCCCTCGACCCCGGAGACTCGTTGGTAGCGTTGGACTTGCAGGACGCCTATTTCCACATCCCCGTCCTGCCGGCCCACCGGCGTTACCTTCGGTTCACGGTAGGCCTCGAGCATTTTCAGTTCACCGTGCTCCCCTTTGGCCTTACCAGTGCCCCTCGGGTGTTCACGAAAGTGATGGCGGTGGTCGCAGCTCATCTGCGCCGGGCAGGGGTTTCAGTCTTCCCCTACCTCGACGACTGGCTGCTGAAGGCGGGCTCGTCCCAGGCAGTTGTCTCCCACCTCCAGACTACGGCCGAACTCCTGCACTCGCTGGGGTTCTCCATCAATGTGCCAAAGTCGCATCTGATTCCTTCTCCACAGCTCCTTTTCATCGGAGCAGTTCTGGACACGACGCAGTTTCGGGCCTATCCTCCCGAACGGCGAGTCCGGGATATTCAGGCTATGATTCCGATCTTTCAGCCCTTATCCTGGGTTTCGGTACGGATGACCCTGAGGCTGCTGGGCCTCATGGCCTCCTGCATCCTGCTGGTCACTCATGCCAGATGGCATATGCGGGCTCTGCAGTGGGACCTGAAGTTCCAGTGGGCGCAGCACCAGGGCGACCTGTCCGATCACGTCCAGATCTCGGAGGGGACTGCAAAACAGTTGCAGTGGTGGCTCTCGAACCGGCAATGGGTCATGGGCAGATCCCTCTCCCTTCCCCAGCCAGAGCACACAGTTGTGACGGACGCGTCCCTTCTGGGATGGGGCGGTCACATGGGAGAGGCGGAGATCAGAGGCCTCTGGTCTCCGGCGGAGTCCCGGCTCCATATCAACCTTCTGGAGCTCCGGGCGATCCGACTTGCACTCAAGGCATTCCTTCCCTCTGTCAAAGGGAAGGTAGTGCAGGTGTTCACAGACAACACCACCGCCATGTGGTACTGCAACAAACAAGGCGGGGTGGGGTCGTGGACCCTTTGTCAGGAGGCTCTGCGCCTCTGGACATGGCTGGAACATCAGGGCATGTTCCTGGTGGTTCAACACCTGGCAGGTTCCCTGAACGCCAGGGCGGACGAACTCAGCCGCAGGTGCATGATGGATCACGAATGGCGTCTTCACTCGGAAGTGGCGCAAGGACTCTTTCTACAGTGGGGAGAGCCTTGGTTAGATCTATTCGCCACCGAAGAGAACGCGCAATGTCATCAGTTCTGCGCGTTGGAATTTCCAAGGCGGCACTCGCTCGGCGACGCTTTTCGTCACGAGTGGAGTTGCGGTCTATTGTACGCCTTTCCGCCTATACCACTTCTACCCAGAGTGTTGAAGAAGATTCGGCACGACCGGGCCCAAGTCATTCTTGTGGCTCCGGACTGGGCTCGAAGAGTTTGGTATCCCGAGCTACTCAATATGAGCGTAGATCCCCCGATCCGTCTGCCTCTTCGGGAGGATCTTCTGTCGCAGCAGCAGGGGACGGTCCTCCACCCGAACCTGTCCAGTCTACACCTGCTTGCGTGGAGATTGAGCGGCGGCAGTTGATTCCTTTCGACTTGCCTCCCAAAGTTTGTGATGTGATTCTGGCAGCCAGGCGTCCCTCCACTAAGGTGGTATACGCCTGCAGGTGGAACAAATTTGTGGCATGGTGCACAGCAAAGGCTGTGAATCCCCTTTCTGCCCCTCTTTCTGAGGTCCTTCTGTTCCTTCTCTCTTTGGCCCAACAGGGTTCTGCCCTGGGTACCATCAAGGGTTATCTTTGTGCTATCTCGGCCTTCCTCAGGCTCCCTGATCAGCCCTCCCTTTTCAAGTCCCCTGTTGTTAACAGGTTCTTAAAAGGCATTACTCACCTCTTCCCTCCTGTTCCGTTTGTGATGCCTCAGTGGGACTTGAACTTGGTTCTTACCTTTTTAATGTGCGCTCCCTTTGAGCCTCTACATAACTGTCCTCTTCGTCTTCTGACTCTGAAGACAGCCTTTCTGGTGGCCATCACCTCCGCTCGGCGGGTGAGTGAGCTCCAGGCTCTATCTTGCAAACCTCCCTTTCTGTCTGTTCATCCAGACAAGGTTGTTCTTCGGACGCGTCCGTCCTTCTTGCCAAAGGTGGTTACTGCTTTCCACATTGGGCAGACCATCACTTTGCCCACCTTCTTTCCGCCTCCGCATCCTTCCAGAGAGGAAGAGAGGCTCCACCGTCTGGAACCAAAACGTGCGCTCTCTTTCTATATTGACTGCACAAAACACTTCCGGGTGGATGACCAGCTCTTTGTTGGCTACGTGGGCGCCAAAAAAGGTTGGGCGGTGCACAAGAGGACCATCTCCCGCTGGGTTACCTTGTGCATCAAGACCTGCTATTCTTTGGCTAAGAAGGAGCCTCCTGTTGGGCTGCGTGCCCATTCCACCAGGGCAACGGCTGCTACCACGGCCTTGGGCCGCGGTGTTCCGCTGCCGGTTATCTGTCAGGCAGCTACGTGGGCCTCGCTGCACACGTTTACAAAGCATTACTGCCTTGACAGTCGGGTCCGGAGGGACGGCTTCTTTGGCCGTTCTGTCCTCCAGGACTTCCTTGTCTGATCTTTGTTCGCAGACCCACCACCGGGGTTGGTATTGCTGGGGTATCTATTCTAAGGTAAGGAATCTGTCACTAACGTGTCTCTTTCAGATGCACAAGTTACTAACTTGTGTAACGATATATCTGTAAGAGACAGTAGTTAGTGACAGATTCCTACCGCCCCACCCATCCTCCCCGTTCTGCGAACTGATTTCTAGGGTTAAGGACATCCCTTTCAGGGCCCTAGTATTTTTCAGACACCTATGTCAGCTTCTTGCATGGCTCTGCGTTCCTGGCGCGGAAAGTCGTGTACAGAACTGACGTCAGCGCGCAGGGGCGGCGCCTAAGTACTGCCCGCGACGTCATCCCGGCGATCACGACGCCGACGACGGACGCGGAGCCGCACGACGCCGCCTACCGACGCGCAAGGGTACTGCTACGCAAAAAACTTTCCGGATCCAGCCTGACGCCTGGGGATATTCTAAGGTAAGGAATCTGTCACTAACTACTGTCTCTTACAGATATATCGTTACACAAGTTAGTAACTTGTGCGATAGTGCTGTAGAAAGAAAAATTAGGACATGTTTTAAGTGAGATCTCAAATATCTTCCTGTTATATTTCAACAGGAGCAGCCTGTCAGTTGATGCCTTTGTGTTCTAAAGAACAACTAGAGCGTTAACAGTCTTACTTATGACAAAATTATGGCACACCTGAAGCCATCTTGATTGGAATAAACTGGTAACTCTTAAAACATTTAATTTAAAAAGGAACAAAATGAGGGGTTCATTTTGTCATAGAAATTATGGTTAGTGCTGTAGAAAGAAAAATTAGTGCTAAAACACTACCCCCAGCACGACACCCTACACTACCCAAACATAACTGCACTACCCTAAACCCTAAAACACTACCACCAGCACGACTCCCTACACTACCCAAACACCACTGCACTACCCTAAACCCTAAAACACTATCCCCAGCACGACTCCCTACACTACCAAAACACCACTGCACTACACTAAACCCTAAATATACCCCCAGCATGACCTCCCACACTACACAAACACCACTGCACTACCCTAAACCCTAAAACACTACCCCCAGCACGACCCCCTACACTACCCAAACACCACTGCACTACCCTAAACCTTAAAACACTAACCCCAGCATGACCCCCTACACTACCCAAACACCACTGCACTACCCTATACCCTAAAACACAACCCCCTACACTACACAAACACGACTGCACTACCCTAAACCCTAAAACACTACCCACAGCATGACCCCCTTCACTACACAAACACCACTGCACTGCCCTAAACCCTAAAACACTACCCCAGCACTACCCCCTACACTACCCAAACACCACTGCACTAACATAAACCCTAAAACACTACCCCCAGCACAACCTCCTACACTACACAAACACCACTGCACTACCCTAAACCCTAAAACACTACCCCCAGCATGACCCCCTACACTACACAAACACCACTTCACTACCCTAAATCTACCCCCAGCACGACCCCTACACTACCCAAACACCACTGCACTACCCTAAACCATAAAACCCTACCCCCAGCATGACCCCCTACACTACACAAACACCACTGCACTACCCTAAAACACTACCACCAGCATGACCCCCTACACTACTCAAACACCACTGCACTACCCTAAAACACTACCCCAGCACGACCCCCTACACTACCCATACACCACTGCACTACCCTAAACCCTAAAACACTACCACCAGCACGACCCCCTACACTACTGCACTACCCTAAACCCTAAAACACTACCCCCCAGCACGACCCCCTCCACTACCCAAACACCACTGCACTACCCTAAACCCTAAAAACCTACCCCCAGCACGACCCCCTACACCACCCAAACACCACTGCACTACCCTAAACCCTAGAAAAGAAACCCCCACACCATGCCCAATCCCCCTTACCTCTCACTCCTCATGGTTCCTCTCTCCTCGTGGTTCCTGCTTCACATCATCTCTGAGGGGCGGTGCACGTCGTTGTGAGGAAACGGAACAGCCTCTGCTTCCTTACGACATGGATCGTCTACATGTTTTTTAGAACGCATGGTCATTTACCATACATACCTTTGCAACAAAATTTGTTGTAAAGGCATGCGTGGTAAATGACCATGCGTTCTAAAAAAATGCGTAGTAATGACTTCGTGATGTACAACGCATGCGTGGTAATGCATGCATTGTAATGGTATCGCAAAGTAAAAAAGTCGTTGTAACGGCTGTTTACCGATCGAAGCTGGCCCCTGTTCTTCAGTGAGACGTTTATTTGATTAATTAGGAGGAAGGAATGTGTTTTTTTTACCGAAAAGTGCATTCCCGGCTGTTGTATTGTGAAAGTGTCCGCGTGGCCTGGTTTCACTTCCGGTGAGAGAGTGGAAGAGTCTGTTTGGATCTAAAGGAGTTCTGTTGTTGGACGGGGCCGGCGCGACATGTCATTAGAAAACATATCTAATGGAATGCGTCCTCCCTGAAGTGTGGAGCAGTGCCATGAGAGGTCAACGAGTGTGCGTCCCACCGCAGTATGACCGTACCGCGTGACCCATGTGCCGCCTCCAGGGTACGGGAGGCAGAAGCGGCATCGCAGGTCCTCTTGAAGACCGTTGTAGCACTAATTCTACATTTTGGTACTAGGGCATTTTAACTTTGTTGTTCCTGCCAGATACAAAGAGAAGATCCTGTGTTATTCAGTGCCCTCGTTACCTTTTTTGTGGGTTGTGGTGTTTGTCACTTCGCTGCCCCGCCGGTGCACACGACTGGGCACCCCACCTCGTGTGCCATCTGCAGGGCCTCTGCCCTCGGATCACTGGTTTCGGTTTCTGGAGTGGCAACATAAACAGTTGCTCCCAAAGGACTAGCCTGAACACTTAAGTGAATATCCCCTGCACCAGCATTCCACGGAAATTCTTTCCTAGCTCTCCCACGTCAACGAGCACGGCTCCGCTCGCGACACCGTATGACGTCATCGGAGCCATAAGAGGACCTCGTCGGCGTGCTGACGTCAGTTCCACCCATTTTGTCCATGCCACCGAGGCAAACAGGGGACCGAGACATTTTCACATGTATACATAGTATAATAAATATATATATATTCACTGAAAAAACCATAGGTTTCAGGCACGTTATAGTTAGAAATTAGCATTTAAAAAACCTTAGAAATTCACTGAAAAAACCATAGGTTTCAGGCACGTTATAGTTAGAAATTAGCATTTAAAAAACCTTAGAAATTCACTGAAAAAACCATAGGTTTCAGACACGTTATAGTTAGAAATTAACATTTAAAAAACCTTAGAAATTCACTGAAAAAACCATAGGTTTCAGGGGCGTTATAGTTAGTTGGAGATTTGACTCGTACAAAACCATAGAAATTCCCCCGTTATAGTTAGTTCAGCTAACTATAACTCGCGCGCCCGCAATGCACTGCTGATGACGTCACATATTACATCACTCATGACATGGTCAGTGACATCACTCATGACATCACTGATGACATCTCAAATGACAGTTTTTGATCCTTGTCCTTCCTGTGGCAAAAAGAAGGCCAAAACAGACTCCCCCTCTGTCTGTATTCTTTGCCTTCCGGATTCTCATGTTCCTGAGACTTGCCAACACTGCCAGTCTTTATCAAGACGGACTCGCAAGGACAGAGAGAGGATTCGCCTTTATGGCCTTTCGGAAAAAGTTAAAGCTTCTACCTCTGAAGGCAGGTCTCCTGTGAGACAGAAGAAGAAGAGACACAGATCATCTTCCAGAAGCAAGATTCCGGTCTGTTCTTCATCGTCGTCTGGCTCGGCGTCGAGAATGCCTCCACCGGTGAAGAAAACCTCGACGACAATTCCATTGACGGCGGGCTCGCCGTCGAGAGAACATAGGTCGTCGGCGAAGACTTCCAGACATAGAGGTATGTCATCAGTGACGAACCCTCCGCCACCGTCAACCGGTCGGCGTCGAGGAGTGGCTCTCAGTTGGTGCGGGATCACCCAACGTCAAGACACCGCTCTCCGCCGTCGGTACTGCGTTCGACGTCGAAGCACAGCCCTCCGTTACCACCAACCAGGCGGCGGTCAATGTCGAGGCATAGATCATAGTCGTCGAAAAAGGATTAGACGTCGAAGCAGATCCCTCCGCCGCAGTCATTAAGACGCTAGACGTCGAGGCCAAGATCATCGACGTCAAGAGGAGATTCGACGTCGAGACCAGATTTGACGTCGAGACGGACTCCTCCGCTGCAGTCCACAAGACAGCGCTCAACGTTGAGGCCTAAATCGACGGCGTCAAGGGGTTCGACGTCGAGAAGGATTTCACCATCACCTACCCCCATGTACGACGTCGAGACTTGGTACTCCGTTGGGTACTCCTCTTCCAACGTCGAAGCGCAAGTCTCCGTCGACGGGACATTGGTCGACGTCGAAACACACACGACCGACGTCGAGGCAGAGGTCTCCTTCGTTGGACTCGCAGGTCTTAGTGGCGCATAGTCGCTCGACGTCGAGACATTCACATTTATCGACGTCTTCACACCATTCGACCTCAAGGAGACACCACTCCACATCAAAAGACCTTTTGGAACCTTCAGTGTCGGCTGCAGGATCCCCTCAAGTCATCTCGACGTCGAGAAGCTCATCTTCTCCGTCTCCAGAACGGCGGATACAGAAATCCCCCCTGCAGATCACGGCTCCATCTATACAACGAGGGGAAGAACACAGATCGCCCTCTTTTCACCTCTCTCCCAGGTGGCTTATCCCGGTTCATCATTGGCAGAAAGCGCCTTCAACACAGGTTCAACAGCCATTGGACTATTCAACCCCTCTGCATAGATCCCCTCTGGCTCGGCTGGTGCAGGCAGCTGACCAATCACCCACCACACCATCCAGGGGTCGCCAGAGGGACAAGTCTCCGCCACGTAAATCGGCTTCTCATGGACGTCATAGGAGACGAAGATCACCCTCCTGGTCGTCCTCCTCGACACACTCCTCCAAGAGGGATTATTCTCCCACTCTTACGGACAGTCCACCCTCCAGAGTGTCACCTGTGGATGACATGAACCTTTCCATGATGTCCTAGCTAGAGGAGCACAAAAACTAAACCTAGAGATGTCTGCACCTCCGACATCTGCATCTGTTATATTTGAGACTCTACATCAGAGGTCCACGTCGAGGCCTTTGCTACCACTAGTTCCTGGTCTTTTACAACCAGTCATGGACGTTTTCCTTACTCCAGCTACAATAAAAACTGCTCCAGCAAGGATCTTAAAGAAATACAGACCAGCAGAACAAGATCCCCTGTTCCTCAGGTCAGATTCTCCACCGGACTCTGTGATTATTGCGGCTGCAAGGAAGACGCATGCGGTGGCATCTTCGTCAACGGTCCCAAGGAGAGCAGAGCCCAAGATTCTTGGGGGAGAAAAGCTTGCGGCTCTGCAGCAGCTTCTTTGAAGGTTTCCAATGCAGCGGCTCTGTTGGGCCGTTATGATAGAGCGTTGTGGGACTCTCTCGAACGCTTCAAAGAAAGACTGCCCAAAGAAGACCGTCAAGACTTTGGGGAGATTCTCCAAGAGGGAGCCCTCGTGGCCAACCAAGTGATCAGTGCGGCAGCTGATGGAGCAACTTTAGCTGCTCACTCATATTTGCATGGGGTATACGCAAGAAGATCCTCTTGGTTGCGCCTTACAGCTTTGAAACTGGAGGCCCAACAACGCATCCTGAATCTTCCTTTCTCTGGTAATTCATTGTTCGGCTCTCACACTGACGAGGAAATGGCCAGGACGAAGTCTGAACTGGACACTCTCAAAGCTGTCAGTTTAGAGAAAAAGAAAGAGTTCAGACGGCGGTACAGGCCTTACGATCGTATGGCATTCCATCAGAGGGTTCAGGCCCCTCAATAATCCCATAGGCAGTACCATCAGACTAAATCTCAATATCTGAAAGAGCACGTTAGTGATAGATTCCTTACCTTAGAATATCCCCAGGCTTCAGACTGGATCCGGAAAGTTTTGCTAGCAGTACCCCTGCGCGCCAGTAGGTGGCGTCGTGCGGCTCCGCGTCCGTCGCTGGCGTCGTAAGCGCCGAGATGACGTCACGGAGACTACTTAGGCGCCACCCATGCGCGCTGACTTCAGTTATTTCTTTTTCCGCGCCAGAAAGCGCAGATCCGGTTAGAGCACGTACCCTAGTCATTTTTTGACTAGCTCTTTTGAAACTTTTGTCTCCCTTTTTCCAGTTGGTTTCCTGGTGCACGTAGGGATGCCTGGATTTAAGTCTTGGGCCTGCCGTCGCAACATGTCGGTGGCGGACCCCCACGATGTCTCCCTCTACTGCCTGGAGACCGACCACGACTCCTGGTCCTGTCTGGACTGTCGGGCCATGGCCCCGAAGGCCTTGAGGGAGCGGCACCGGAAGCTGCTAGAGGTCCGGCACTCGTCCCAGCGCCGTTCCCGGTCCAAGGGGCCGTTCCAGAGAACGCTCGCGGGGCCACAGTCATCGCTCCTCGGGCTCCAAGTCTTCACCCTCGGATTCGGGTAAGAGACGACACAAAAAGAAGTCGAAGAAGCATGTTCGCTCTCCGACGTCCCCCCGCCGGTCCTCGGACGCGGATGAGGGGGACCGGGGCCTTGCCCCTGCGGCTCCTTTGGAGCTCGAGAGTCCCGCGGCCTACCCGCCTTACCCGGGTCCGTCGGCGACTCCCGCACAGGTGCAAGAATTTCTTGCTACCATGGACCGCCTTTTTAGGCCTCGGGCTCCCGCCGGCGCGCCCTCGGACCCCGCGGTCCCGTGTCTGGATCCTGTTGGACCGTCGGCGCCGCCGGCGGATCCAGCTTCGGCGCCACAGGATCCTGCTCCGCTGGCTCCGGCCACGGCGCCACAAGGTCCAACGCTGCCGGCTCCGGCCCCAGCGCCGCCCTCGGCTCCGCCTCCGGCGCCGCAGTGGGTGCCTTTCGTCCCGCCATTACCCAGGTTCCAGGACCATTTTGTTCCTACCTGGGATCCGCATTGGGGCACGGCGCCGGTTCGGCCCCGACCGGCGCCGTTCTCGGCGCCGTTCCCGACGCCGTATGTTCCCTCTCCGGCTCCTGCCCCGCCGTCGCGGTCGGTACCACCGGCGGCGGAGGTGGAGGACGACTGGGAGGGGTCCGAGGACCCTCTCGCCCGTCAGTGTGACTCCGAGCAGGACTGGGCGGACGACTTGGAGGATGCCGGCGACCTCGACGTCTCTTCTGACCCCGGGGTTTGCCTCTCCCCCACCTACTATGGAGGAGGGCGCCTCCTACACGATGGTGCTCCGTCGGGCGGCTGAGGTCCTCCACCTTGATCTCCCTATGGTGGCCCTCAAAACTAACCTCCTTACTGAGGTGCTCCAGACGGCGACCACCTCGTCGGAGCCCCTGCTCCTGTTCAACGACGCCCTTACCGACGTCTTGCTGGGCACTTGGTCGCGGCCATCCACTGGAGCCCCTGTGGATAAGAATGTCGCCAGGCGTCCGGCGCCGGGTGATCCCGCTTTTTTGACCACTCATCCTACGCCTGAGAGTCTGGTCATCCAAGCTTCGACGTCGCAGAGTGCCTTTCCCACGGCTCCGCCGGATAAGGACTCTAAGAAGCTGGAGCAGTTCGGTAAACGTTTGTTCTCTTCGGCCAGCTTGGGGCTGCGGTCAGTGAATACCGCCTGCCTCTTGGGCCGCTATTCCCACGCGGTGTGGGACACAGTTGCGCAGGTGTTACCTCAGTGTCCTGAGGAGACCCAAGCTGTATTGTCCCAAGCCATTGCAGAAGGTAAAGATGCGGCTAAGTTCGCCATTCGGTGTGGTTTGGACACTGCGGACTCCTTAGGTAGAGCGATTTCTACGACTGTGGCGCTTCGTCGCCACGCCTGGCTCAGATCTACCGGGTTCTCGCCAGATGTCCAAAGCTCACTCATGGACATGCCCTTTGATGGCACTCGCCTGTTTGGCGATAAGGCCGACAGTGCGCTGGAGCGTTTTAAGTACTCGCGGGCCACGGCCAAGTCCTTAGGTCTTTCCACGAAAAGCCCAGCCACTCCTGGGTTTCGTTCCTTTCGTGGCAACGGGAGGGGCGCCCAGGCACGTTCTTTCAACAAGCCTTTGCAGAACCAGCCTCAACGCGGCCGCGGCTTCCGCAGGGGCGGATCTGGGAATCAGCGTGGGGGTCAGTCCACCTCCGCCCCGCCGCTTCGGCCTCCAAACCTTCCTAATCCGAGCCTTGTGGGGGTACCCCACGCCAGTGGGTGGCAGGGTCCGCCTTCATCTCTCCCACTGGCACGCTATCACTTCGGACAAGTGGGTGTTGCAGATCATCCGCAAGGGTTACGTCCTTCCCTTCCAGTCCACTCCTCCAGCCATGCCGCCTCAGTTCCGCCGCATGTCGGGGGACCACTTGGCACTTCTCCGGCAGGAAGTCACGGCCCTCTTGGCCAAGGGGGCCATCGAGCGTGTTCCTGGGCCAGACGTAGGGAGTGGTTGTTATTCCCACTACTTTCTGGTCCCCAAGAAGGACGAGGGAGGCTTGCGCCCCATCTTGGACCTCAGGAACGTCAATCGCTTCCTCCGGAAGGAGAAGTTCAAGATGTTGACTCTAGCTCAGGTCTTGACTGCCCTCGACCCTGGAGACTGGATGGTAGCGTTGGACTTGCAGGATGCATATTTTCACATCCCTGTCCTGCCGGCCCACCGGCGTTACCTGCGGTTCACGGTAGGCCAGGAGCATTTTCAGTTTGCCGTGCTCCCCTTCGGCCTTACCAGCGCCCCTCGGGTGTTCACGAAGGTGATGACGGTGGTCGCAGCTCATCTGCGCAGGTCAGGGGTGTCAGTCTTCCCCTACCTCGACGACTGGTTGTTGAAGGCGGGCTCGCCCCAGGCAGTCGTCACCCACCTTCAGACTACGGCCGACCTCCTGCATTTGCTGGGGTTCTCCATCAACGTGCCGAAGTCGCACCCGAGTCCCTCTCAGAAGCTCCCCTTCATCGGAGCGGTTCTGGATTCGACGCTGTTTCGGGGTTATCCTCCCGGGCAGCGAGTCCGGGATATTCAGGCTATGATTCCGATCTTTAAGCCTCTATCCCGGGTTTCAGTCAGGATGACCCTCCGGCTCCTGGGCCTGATGGCCTCCTGCATCCTGCTGGTACAACATGCCAGATGGCATATGCGGGCTCTGCAGTGGGACCTGAAGTTCCAGTGGGCACAGCATCAGGGCGACCTGTCCGATCATGTCCAGATCTCGGAGGGCACTGCACGACAATTGCAGTGGTGGCTCACAAATCGCGATTGGGTCAATGGCAGATCCCTCTCCCTTCCCCAACCGGAGCACACAGTGGTGACGGATGCATCCCTCCTGGGATGGGGTGGCCACTTGGGAGAGGCGGAGATCAGAGGCCTCTGGTCTCCGGCGGAGTCCCGGCTCCATATCAATCTTTTGGAGCTTCGGGCGATCCGGCTTGCACTGAAGGCATTCCTTCCCTCTGTCCGGGGAAGTGTAGTGCAGGTGTTCACGGACAACACCACCGCCTTGTGGTATTGCAACAAGCAGGACGGGGTGGGGTCATGGACCCTATGTCAGGAGGCTCTGCGCCTCTGGACTTGGCTGGAACGTCAAGGCATTACCTTGGTGGTTCAACACCTGGCAGGTTCTCTGAACGCCAGGGCGGACAAACTCAGCCGCCGGTGCTTGATGGATCACGAATGGCGTCTGAACTCGGACGTGGAGCAAGGTCTCTTTCTGCAGTGGGGAGAGCCTTGGTTAGATCTATTCGCCACCGAAGAGAACGTGCAATGTCATCAGTTCTGCACGTTGGAATTTCCAAGGCGGCACTCGCTCGGCGACGCTTTTCGTCGCGAGTGGAGTTGCGGTCTGTTGTATGCCTTTCCACCTATACCACTTCTGCCCAGAGTGCTGAAGAAGATTCGGCGCGACCGGGCCCAAGTCATCCTTGTGGCTCCGGATTGGGCACGAAAATACTGGTATCCTGAGCTACTCAACATGGCTTTCCTGGTAGCTATCACCTCTGCCAGGAGAGTGAGTGAGCTCCAGGCTCTTTCTTCCAAACCTCCTTTCCTTTCTGTTCATCCGGACAAGGTGGTTTTAAGGACCCGTCCTTCTTTCTTGCCAAAGGTTGTCATGCCCTTCCACATCGGGCAGACCATCACTTTGCCCACCTTCTTTCCGCCTCCGCATCCTTCAAAAGGGGAAGAGAGGCTCCATCGTCTGGACCCAAAACGTGCGCTCTCGTTCTATCTAAAGCGCACACAACAGTTCCGGGTGGATGACCAGCCTCCTGTGGGGCTGCGTGCCCATTCTACCAGGGCAACAGCAGCCACTACTGCCTTGGGACGCGGCGTTCCCTTGCAGGATATTTGTCAGGCAGCCACGTGGGCCTCGCTGCACACGTTTACCAAGCATTACTGCCTTGACAGTCCAGTCCAGAGAGACGGCTTCTTTGGCCGTTCTGTTCTCCGTGACTTTCTGGTGTACTCTATTCGCAGACCCACCACCGGGGTTGGTATTGCTGGGGTATCTATTCTAAGGTAAGGAATCTATCACTAACGTGTCTCTTTCAGATGCACAAGTTACTACTTGTGTAACGATATATCTGTAAGAGACATTAGTTAGTGATAGATTCCTTACCGCCCCACCCATCCTCCCCGTTCTGCGAACTGATTTCTAGGGTTAAGGTCATCCCTTTTAGGGCCCTAGTTTCATGGCACCAGTGGTCAGTTTCTTGCATGGCTCTGCGTTCCTGGCGCGGAAAGTCGTGTACAGAACGGACGTCAGCGCGCATGGGTGGCGCCTAAGTAGTCTCCGTGACGTCATCTCGGCGCTTACGACGCCAGCGACGGACGCGGAGCCGCACGACGCCACCTACTGGCGCGCAGGGGTACTGCTAGCAAAACTTTCCGGATCCAGTCTGACGCCTGGGGATATTCTAAGGTAAGGAATCTATCACTAACTAATGTCTCTTACAGATATATCGTTACACAAGTAGTAACTTGTGCATCAGGGATGTCGCCCTGCCAGAGGTAGAGGAGCACCCCGACAGTTCTCAACTGCCAAAAACGCCGGGTAGCAAGGAAAGTTCACTTCCTCTGTCGCCGTCACCCACTCCAGTGGGAGGAAGTATTTCCGGACATGTAAAAGAGTGGCGCGAAATAACAAATGATCAGTGGGTGCTGAAAATACTACAGAATGGTTATACACTACATATCTGAAAGAGACAAGTTAGTGACAGATTCCTTACCTTAGAATATCCCCAGGCGTCAGGCTGGATCCGGAAAGTTTTTGCGTAGCAGTACCCTTGCGCGTCGGTAGGCGGCGTCGTGCGGCTCCGCGTCAGTCGTCGGCGTCGTGATCGCCGGGATAACGTCGCGGGCAGTACTTAGACGCCGCCCCTGCGCGCTGACGTCAGTTCTTCTTTTTCCGCGCCAGTAAGCGCGGATCCGGGAAGAGCAGTGCCCTAGTCATTTTTGGACTATATTTTTGGTGATTTTTCACTGTTTTTTCTCACGAGTCTATCGACTCCGAAGGTGTCGGTAGGGATGCCCGGCTTCAAGCCCTGCGACGTCTGTGGTCGTATGATGTCGATCACAGACCAGCATTTAGAGTGTCTCTACTGTCTCGGCCGCGACCACGACACGAAGTCGTGCCCCGACTGCCGGGCCTTGCACCCGAAGGCTTTGCGAGAGCGGTCTCGAAAGCTCCTCGAGGTCCGGCAGTCGGCTCCGCGCCACACCAAGCCCCGGTCACGTGAGAGGTCGAGGGGCCGGTCACTGAGTCCTCATCGGTCGTCGGGGTCCAAGTCTTCGCACTCCTGCGGTAAGTCGAAGCATAAAAAGTCTAAGAAGCGTCATCGCTCAACGACTTCGCCTCGCCGGTCTCGCGACTCGGCTAAGGCTCCTGTCGGCACCGTCCCCGCGGCTCCGGGAGTGCCTGTGGAGCCGCCCCGCATTACCCGTCCTTCCCGGGTTCGGGGGCGACTCCGGCCAAGATACAGGAATTCCTGTCGGCCATGGCCCGCCTCTTCGGGCCTCAAGGTCCCCCGGTGCGCCTTCGGGCCCCGCGGGCCCTGATGGGGTTTCCCGGCGCCGCCGCCGACTCCGGTCCCGGCACCGCCTGTCACACCAGCCTCGGTCCCGGCCTCGATCCCGGCTCCGGTGCTGCCGCAACCCCCATCGACGCCGGTTGACCTAACTACGCCTCCGCCGGCGCCGATGTCTCCGGTGCCGTTTCTGACTCCGCCCGGGACACCGGGCGGCGTCGTTCCCCGGTTCTCTCCGGATCCGGACACGGCGCCGGACCAGCGTCGCTTGACGCCGGCTCCGACGCCGTTGAGACCTTGGGTCCCGCGTGTCCCTCCTTCTCCTTATTTTGAACCTGAGGAGGAGGAAGAGGACTGGGAGGGGTCGGAGGACCCTCTCACACGGCAGTGTGAGTACGAACAGGCCTGGGCTGAGTAACTTGGGGATGCCAGTGGGCTGGACACCTCCCCTGACCCTGGCATGCTGTCTACTCCTTCCGTGGCAACGGAGGAGGGAGCAAACTTTGCAACGGTGTTGCGTAGAGCAGCTGGGGCCTTACACCTCCAATTGCCTACAGTGGCCGTCAGGACTAACCTCCTGACGGAAGTGCTTTAGCCGGCGGCTACCTCCTCGGAGCCACTGCTGCCGTTTAATGACGCACTTTCTGACGTTCTTTTGGGCACCTGGTCCAAGCCCGCCACAGGGGCTCCTGTGGATAGGAACGTGGCCCGACGCCATCGCCCCGCTCCGGGCGACCCCCTGTTCCTCTCCCAACACCCCACTCCTGAGAGCTTGGTTGTCCAAGCCTCTGCTTCCCAAACCGCCTTCCCTACCGCTCCTCCGGATAGGGAATTCAAACGCCTGGATCAATTTGGGAAGAAGGTCTTTTCTTCCTCCAGTGCTGGCTTGCGGTCTGTCAACACCGCTTGCCTTTTGGGCCGATATTCCCACTCTCTGTGGGACTCGGTGGCGCAAGCTTTGCCCCAGTGTCCTGAGGAGGTCCAGACACTGCTTTCCCGCGCCATTGCGGAAGGAAGAGATGCGGCTAAATTTACCATTAGATGTGGCCTTGATACTGCTGACTCGCTGGGTAGATCAATTGCAACGACAGTGGCGCTGCGCCGTCACGCCTGGCTGAGAACCACTGGTTTCTCGGGTGATGTCCAGAACACTCTTATGGACATGCCCTTTGATGGGGTCGGTCTTTTGGGAACAAGGCAGACCATGCGCTGGAGCGTTTTAAGGACTCTCGGGCTACGGCCAAGTCCCTGGGCCTTTCTGCTGTACGCCCTCCGCAGCCATCTGCTTTTCGCCCCTTTCGTGGCCACGGAAGGGGCGCCCAGTCACGTCCGCTGCCCAGCCACCGGCCTGCGCAGCAAGCATCTTCGCGTGGCCGAGGACGTGGCTCGCGCCGTGGCGGGTCAGGCAACCAGCGTGCGGGTCAGGCCACCAACCCCGCCCCGTCCGCGGCCTCCAAGCCCTCCTAGTCCTTCCTTTCAGGTGCACAGCACGCCAGTAGGGGGCAGGGTCCGCCATCACCTTCACCACTGGCGTGCCATCACCTCGGACAGGTGGGTCTTGGACATTGTCCGAAGGGTCTACTCCCTCCCCTTCGAGACCACCCCCCAGCCATGCCACCTCAATTCCACCGCATGTCAGGGGATCACTTGGTGCTTCTTCAGAAGGAAGTTGCGGCCCTCTTGGCCAAGAGGGCCATCGAGCGCGTTCCGACCCCAGAAGTAGGACGTGGTTGCTACTCCCACTACTTTCTGGTGCCCAAAAGGGACAAGGTGGACATGCGTCCTATCTTGGACCTCCGGAACGTCAATCGCTTCCTCCGGAAGGAGAAGTTCAAGATGCTCACCTTAGCTCAGGTCTTGACTGCCCTAGACCCTGGAGACTGGATGGTAGCGTTGGACTTGCAGGACGCTTATTTCCACATCCCCGTCCTGCCGGCCCACCGGCGTTACCTGCGGTTCATAGTGGGCCTCGAGCATTTTCAATTTACCGTGCTCCCCTTTGGCCTCACAAGTGCCCCTCGGGTGTTCACGAAAGTGATGGCGGTGGTCGCAGCTCATCTGCGCCGGGCAGGGGTTCCAGTCTTCCCCTACCTCGACGACTGGCTGCTGAAGGCGGGCTCGTCCCAGGCAGTCGTCTCCCACCTCCAGACTACGGCCGAACTCCTGCACTCGCTGGGGTTCTCCATCAATGTGCCGAAGTCGCACCTGATTCCTTCTCCACAGCTCCTTTTCATCGGAGCAGTTCTGGACACGACGCAGTTTCGGGCCTATCCTCTCGAACGGCGAGTCCGGGATATTCAGGCTATGATTCTGATCTTTCAGCCTCTATCCTGGGTTTCGGTACGGATGACCCTGAGGCTGCTGGGCCTCATGGCCTCCTGCATCCTGCTGGTCGATCATGCCAGATGGCATATGCGGGCTCTGCAGTGGGACCTGAAGTTCCAGTGGGCGAAGCACCAGCGCAACCTGTCCGATCACGTCCAGATCTCGGAGGGGACTGCAAAACAGTTGCAGTGGTGGCTCTCGAACCGGCAATGGGTCATGGGCAGATCCCTCTCCCTTCCCCAGCCACAGCACACAGTCGTGACGGACGCGTCCCTTCTGGGATGGGGTGGTCACATGGGAGAGGCGGAGATCAGAGGCCTCTGGTCTCCGGTTGAGTCCCGGCTCCATATCAACATTCTGGAGCTCCGGGCGATCCGACTTGCACTCAAGGCATTCCTTCCCTCTGTCAAAGGGAAGGTAGTGCAGGTGTTCACAGACAACACCACCGCCATGTGGTACTGCAACAAACAAGGCGGGGTGGGGTCGTGGACCCTATGTCAGGAGGCTCTGCACCTCTGGACATGGCTGGAACATCAGGGCATATTCCTGATGGTTCAACACCTGGCAGGTTCCCTGAACGCCAGGGCGGACGAACTCAGCCGCAGGTGCATGATGGATCACGAATGGCGTCTTCACTCGGAAGTGCTGCAAGGACTCTTTCTACAGTGGGGAGAGCCTTGGTTAGATCTATTCGCCACCGAAGAGATCGCGCAATGTCATCAGTTCTGCGCGTTGGAATTTCCAAGGCGGCACTCGCTCGGCGACGCTTTTCGTCGCGAGTGGAGTTGCGGTCTGTTGTACGCTTTTCCGCCTATACCACTTCTACCCAGAGTGTTGAAGAAGATTCGGCGCGACCGGGCCCAAGTCATCCTTGTGGCTCCGGACTGGGCTCGAAGAGTTTGGTATCCCGAGCTACTCAGTATGAGCGTCGATCCCCCGATCCGTCTGCCTCTTCGGGGTGCCTCTTCGGGGTGCCTCTTCGGGAGCAGCAGGGGAGCAGCAGGGGACGGTCCTCCACCCGAACCTGTCCAGTCTACACCTGCTTGCGTGGACATTGAGCGGCGGCAGTTGATTCCTTTTGACTTGCCTCCCGAAGTTTGTGATGTGATTCTGGCAGCCAGGCGTCCCTCCACTAAGGTGGTATACGCCTGCAGGTGGAACAAGTTTGTGGCATGGTGCACAGCAAAGGCTGTGAATCCCCTCTCTGCCCCTCTTTCCGAGGTTCTTCTGTTCCTTCTTTCTCTGGCCCAACAGGGTTCTGCCCTAGGTACCATCAAGGGCTATCTTTGTGCAATCTCGGCCTTCCTCAGGCTCCCTGATCAGCCCTCTCTTTTTAAGTTCCCTGTTGTTAACAGGTTTCTAAAAGGCATTACACACCTCTTCCCTCCTGTTCGGTTTGTCATGCCTCAGTGGGACTTAAACTTGGTTCTTACCTTTTTATGTGCGCTCCCTTTGAGCCTCTACATAACTGTCCTCTACGTCTTCTTACTTTGAAGACAGCCTTTCTGGTGGCCATCACCTCCGCTCGGCGGGTGAGTGAGCTCCAGGCTCTATCATGCAAACCTCCCTTTCTGTCTATCCATCCAGACAAGGTTGTTCTTAGGACGTGTCCGTCCTGCTTGCCAAAGGTGGTTACTGCCTTCCGTATTGGGCAGACCATCACTTTGCCCACCTTCTTTCCGCCTCCGCATCCTTCCAGAGAGGAAGAGAGGCTCCACCGTCTGGACCCAAAACGTGCGCTTTCCTTTTATGTCAACCGCACACAACACTTCCGGGTGGATGACCAGCTCTTTGTTGTCTACGTGGGCGCCAAAAAGGTCGGGCGGTGCACAAGAGAACCATCTCCCGCTGGGTCACCTTGTGTATCAAAGCCTGCTATTCTTTGGCTAAGAAGGAGCCTCCTGTTGGGCTGCGGGCCCATTCCACCAGGGCAACGGCTGCTACCACGGCTTTAGGCCGCGGTGTTCCGCTGCAAGATATATGTCAGGCAGCTACGTGGGCCTCGCTGCACACGTTTACCAAGCATTACTGCCTTGACAGCCAGGTCCGGAGTGACGGCTTCTTTGGCCATTCTGTCCTCCGGGACTTCCTTGTCTGATCTTTGTTCGCAGACCCACCACCGGGGTTGGTATTGCTGGGGTATCTATTCTAAGGTAAGGAATCTGTCACTAACGTGTCTCTTTCAGATGCACAAGTTACTAACTTGTGTAACGATATATCTGTAAGAGACAGTAGTTAGTGACAGATTCCTTACCGCCCACCCATCCTCCCCGTTCTGCGAACTGATTTCTAGGGTTAAGGACATCCCTTTCAGGGCCCTAGTATTTTTCAGACACCTATGTCAGCTTCTTGCATGGCTCTGCGTTCCTGGTGCGGAAAGTCGTGTACAGAACTGACGTCAGCGCGCAGGGGCGGCGTCTAAGTACTGCCCGCGACGTCATCCCGGCGATCACGACGCCGACGACGGACGCGGAGCCGCACGACGCCGTCTACCGACGCGCAAGGGTACTGCTACGCAAAAACTTTCCGGATCCAGCCTGACGCCTGGGGATATTCTAAGGTAAGGAATCTGTCACTAACTACTGTCTCTTACAGATATATCGTTACACAAGTTAGTAACTTGTGCTTTCGTGCCCCTCCCCAGGGAAGTCAAGAGTTCACCAATTACCACTGTTACGTCGGGAGGTATCCACTCTCCTACAAAAATTGGCCATAGAAAAAGTTCCCTCATCACAGCGAGGAAAAGGGGTATACTCCAGGTACTTCCTGGTGCAAAAGAAGAGTCAAAAAGAGAGTTTCAGGCCTATCCTGGATCTACTTTTCCTAAACAAAAGCATCCAAAAAGAGAAGTTTTGCATGCTGGCGCTCCATCAAATATATCCACATCTTCAAAAAGGGGATTGGATGTGCTCAATAGATCTCCAGGACGCTTACTTCCATGTCCTGATTGCACCACGGCACAGAAAGTTTCTACGCTTCATAGTAGGCGCAAAACATTATCAGTACAGAGTCCTACCGTTCGGCCTGAAATCTGCACCTCGAGTATTCACAAAATGCATGGCAGTGGTAGCCGCGGCTTTACGTCGACAAGGTCAGTTCGTCTACCCATATCTCGACGACTGGCTTCTGAAGGGCTCATCTCCTCAAATGGTGAAAAACCACTATCGAATATGCCCGAACTTACTGCAACGCCTGAGCCTTCATGTGAACATGGAGAAATCAATCCATCAGCCCACTCAAAGAATTCACTACCTAGGGGCTACTCTGGACTCCAGCGTAGGAAAAGTGTTTCCTTCGGAGGAGAGACTGTTATCAATCCAGCAGAAGTGCAATCTCCTTCTTCAAGTTCATCAGCCCTCAGTTTGACAAGTTGCATCACTTCTGGGGTCGATGGCATCTTGCATTTTTCTGGTTCCCAACTCCAGAATGAGACTTCTACAACAGGACTTGGAAGACAAATGGGATCAAACGTCGGCACGATGGGAAGACAGGATTCTTCCCTCCCAGTCTGCGAAAGCATCCATTCCCTGGTGAACTCATCGAAGAAATCTCTTAGTGGGAATATCTTTCCACCAACCTCCTCCAACACAAACCCTGATCACAGACGCCTCTCTTCAGGGTTGGGGAGCACACATGGGTCTTCTACAGACTCAGGGCAGGTGGTCGAACAAAGAATAATCGTATCGTATAAACATGCTGGAACTGCGGGCAGTACATCTAGCCCTCAAGGCTTTCTACCCGTCGGTACAATCCTAGTCGATTTTAGTACAAACGAACAACACGACCACCATGTACTATCTATACAAGCAAGGGGGGACTCACTCTCGCCCTCTGTCCCTGGAGGCGCAGGCGATCTGGCATTGGCTCCTGGCCAGACAACTCTCTATCACAGCGGTACATCTGCCAGGGGAGCAGAATGCACAGGCGGATTCCCTGAGCCGCCACTTCGAAGATCAGCAAGACTGGGTATTAAACGACGAAGTGGTGGCGGACATTTTTCTACAATGGGGTCGTCCAACCGTCGATCTCTTCGCAGACGAGTCAAACAAAAAATGCCACGCCTTTGCGTCAAGGTTTTACTGACCAGGATCGATAGGGAATGCCCTTTTGATCGACTAGTCAGAAACCTTTGTTTACGCTTTTCCGCCTCTTCCTCTCATCCCGAAGGTGATAACCAACCTTACACGCTACAGGATGAGAATGATTCTCATAGCACCAGACTGGCCACGGCAGTGGTGGTACCCGGACCTGCTACACCTCTCCGAGTGTCCACACAGGAGGCTTCCGTGCAAACCAGACATTCTGTCCAAAATGAACGGGAGGATTCATCATCCCAACTTTCCCTCGCTGAACTTAGCAGCATGGCTCCTGAGGTCCTCCAGTACGGCCACTTAGATCTCCCTCAGGACTGTATGAACATTTTGAGGGAATCCAAAAGACTTTCCACGAGAAATTCCTATTCTTTTAAATAGAAGAGATTTTATTTGTGGTGTGTACGTAATGGTTTCCAACCTACCAGGGGGCAAGAGGAGGTAATCTTACCCTATCTCCTGCATTTGGCCAAATCAGGACTAAAGTATACTTCCACTAAGGTTCACCTGGCTGCCATTACGGCCTACAGAAAGGCCCCTAATCGACCTTCTTTCTTCCAGCTCCAGGTGGTTAAGGATTTCCTTCAGAGTTTGAAGAAAGTCTTCCCCCCTGTCCGACCTCCTTCTCCTCCTTGGGATTTGAACCTGGTTCTGTCCAGACTGATGGGTCCCCCTTTGGAACCTATTCATAAGGCGACCCTTCAGCACCTTACATGGAAAGCCGCGTTTTTGGTGGCTATTTCCTCAGCTCGTAGAGTAAGCGAGATTCAGGCTCTCTGTTCCAAAGAACCCTACACGGTTTTCCATCACAACAGAGTAGTGTTGAGGACTCACCCCTCCTTCCTTCCGAAGGTGGTATCTGATTTCCATGTCAACCAGACTATCTCTCTGCCCTCTTTCTCTCGCAATCCATCCACGCCAGCAGAAAGGTCTCTCCATTCCCTAGACCTTGAGAGTTCTAAAATTCTATTTAGATAAAACCAAGACAATTAGAAAGTCTGATCAACTGTTTCTAAACTATGGTGCCATCAGGACAGGTTTCCCAGCCTCCAAGCGTTCCATCTCCAGATGGATAGTGTCTTGCATCAAGCTGGCTTATCAATTGGCAAATAAACCCCTTCTGGTTTCTCCCAAAGCACACTCCACTAGGAGGCTTTTTTACACAATGTACTGATGGCCGAGATCTGCAAGACAGCGACTTGGAAATCTGTGCATACTTTTACGAGACACTATTGTCTCGACTCTGATTCCAGAGCAGGTACCAAAGTAGGCCAAGCCTCCTTGAAGGGTTTGTTTCAATGCTAAAGTCTTTTGAATGGTATTCTTTGATGTTAGTCATTTATGGTACTCATTTGCCCGCAGGAAGAGGGGATGGGCTTGCTGTGAGAAAGTGCCTTCTTTCTGCATGGTTGCCCCCACTTTTTAGGTCTCGCCTAGGCAGCGCGCGTGCGCTGCTCTAGGAGATGACCTTTAGAAATCGGTCAGCTCCTTTTCAAGCACACTCGTGCTTGAGGTGGCATCCACCTTGCAGGAGCGAGCAGCGGCGCGCCGACCATCTGTTTTCAATTAGCATGGCCGCGCGCGCCGCTCCTCGCTCCCGCAAGCACGAGTGTTTGAAAACAGCTTACCCACCCTACCTCACCTCCCTCTCTCTCCTGCAGTCACGCGGGCCTCGCTTATCACCGGTGTCTGGGTCTTAAAAGGTCTATGCCTATACAAGATGACTCTTATCGTCTTGAATTTTGGACAAACGTTGTCCCTTTTCTCTTCTACCAACTTTTCTTATCATTTTTGGTTTGCCACCACCATTTCTTATTATTTTCGGTTCGCTATATGATGTTTCGCACTGGACATTCCTTACTCTTTTTTCATTATTAATTTTTTGTTTTAATTTTCATTAATCGATTGTTTACTTTTCCTCTTTCGACCTGGATTCAGTAAGGCACTCTATTAGTGTAACATTACCCATCTCTATGGAATATTTATGCTTTCCAACATGGCCGCCCCTGTTTGTAGAGAGTTTTCAGTTCGTTTTCCCTTTTGATGGTAGCACCATCGGGAATTGAACTCGCGTCTTTTTGCTCCACTATTTAAAACGTTTTTGTTCGGGAGGAATGAGGCCTCCATGATTCATGCGAGCCGTCCGGGTGAATAAGGTAAGATCCACGGGACCTTTTCATTGGGTGCAAGCAAGAGTTAGTTGAGGACTCTAATTGTAACTTTGCTGTTCGGTTTCCTTTTAATGTTGATACCGTGAAATGGGGCACATTTGCAAGTTGTAGCACCGTGCGCCCTGACTGATTTTTTGCGTGATAACCAGGCCGGCTCTGTGACTTGTTACATGAGTCTTCATCGACCTGGGACACGTTATTACTGCCTCTTTGTATTATATTTAGTTTGCCTTATATTTTTCGTTTTTGGCTCTGATAGTTGCTTCTAGTTAGATGCATTCTGTACATACCACTAGCGAGCAGAACACATTAGGTTGGTCAGGCACTAAGAGCTTGTGCCTACTATTCATTTGAAAAGCTTTTCTGTTTCGATTATATCTAACTGTGGCATAACTGGCCCCCACCCCTCATTGCAATTCCCTACTGGCCCCCACCCATCACATACACTCAAGTACCCCTTGTTACTGCCTTAGATCCAAGCCACACTGCTTCAATAGAAAGATGAAGCAGACCGAGATGTAAAATACCTGAGGAAATCCTCTACAGCCAGGCAATATGGGGAAGGAGATTGCCCGGGATGCACTCTGGTACGTCTTCTAAACAATAATAACCTGAACAGAGACATATTATAAGCACGGGGGCCGATGGATCCAGACATACTTTGAGGACATCATGTTCACTTTCACCACATGCTATCCTACTCTGTATAAGGTGGAAAATACAAACAGCTCAAACCCCCCCCGCTCCCCCCCGCTCCCCCCCAAGACTACCTCTCAGAAGTCGCCTTGGCATGGCTCGAGACACAATATCGAGAAATCCTTAATGCTCCCTTTACAGCTGAGAAGATCCCAGAGCAATGCAATCTATACCAGGTGGCAAGGCCCTGGATCTTGATGGCCTGACCTCAGACTTTTACAAAGCATGTACTTCTATATTGTCCCAAGAATACTGGATGTTTACCGTGAAGCTCGAGTGTCCATCATTCTCCCCAAATCCTTCTGGGAGGCAGCGATTACAATACTGTACAAACGAGACAAACTTCGGAAAAATGACTCTTGTTTTCGCCCATTGTCCTTACTTAACTTGAACACCAAAAGTCTAGCCAAGATCATTGCAAACAGGCTCCAATCCATGCTACGAGTCACTGTTTTCCCCGAGCAATCCAGGTTTATACCCAGGCACTTCAATTTGGACACTTTGCACACATTCCTCTTGCTTTCACAAGTGGACCCTGGCATCCCAGTAGTTGCTGTTTTATTAGATGCCCAAAAAGCATTTGACTCGTTGTCTTGGAAATACATGTTTGCTACACTATCAAGGGTGGGACTTGGAACAGAGCTCCTGGGCTGGATTTGCCTGCTCTATAACAAACTCACTGCAAGACTGTAGGTTAATGGTCTCTTATCTCCACCAATTACCATTGCCCATGGCATGCAACAGGGGTGCCCACTATCCCCGCTTTTATTTGCTGTTGTCACAGAGCCCTTGATTAGTATCCTATAAGAGCAACTTTACCACCGTGGACTGTGTATAGCCGGGAAAAGTTACCCTACCTCTCTATATGCCATTGATATTATTCTCCATGTAAAGTACCCTGATATTAACCTTAACCCCATTCTTAGAGTAATAATAAAATTCTGACGTTTCTCAGGGCTCTACATAAACTAGTACAAGTCACTTATGATTACATGCTACCAGCCAGGCCCGGCCTGTGTCTTCATTAACACTATCAGGGTTACAACTCAGTGTGACGTGCCTTTCATCTGGGAACATTTTAAGAGCTCGTTTTCTCACTTCTTCTTTGGTTAAAAGGATGTACCTTAAGCAGGTTTATATTGAGTAAAGCCATCCCGTCACTTCAGGCAGCAGTTATAATTTGGCAGACACTGCACAAAAGAGGAGTTAATCAGTTAGTACCGAGCTCCAATCCTTACACAGCTCTTTAATGCACCGCAAAACCTGCATCACTCTGTCAGTGTGCCATAGTTCCTCTCGCAAAAAAACAATGATCTAATCAGCATTACAATGTTACCTAATACACGTAAAAGTAACAAGCATTGGCATAGCCAATAGGTCTCGCCTTTGGGACCTTATAAGTGTTTAGCCATGCAACAGTTGATGTTGTTGCACCAAGGATGTTGTGCTGCATAACTAAATACTTATAAGGTCCCAAAGGCGAGACCTATTGGCTATGCCAATGCTTGTTGCTGAATTGCTGATGTACTTTGACTGAGTGTGCCCTGGGCTCCTGCTAATCAGGTACCCAGGGCCTATGTTCTTTCCCTAAAACTGCATTGAAGCCTAAACCCAATTGGCATCTCTCGCCACAGGTCAGCCCCTGGTAAATGGTACCACAGGTACCCAGGGCACTGTGACCAGAGAAGGCCCCTAAGGGCTGCAGCACTTATTGTGCCACCCTTAGAGGCCCCGTACCACTACACTCACACACTGCCCTTGCAGGCTGCGTGTTTTGGTGCAGAACAAAGTGAAGAGTCGACATGGCACACATCCCTGTGTGCCATGCCTACAACCCACTGCCCTGGCATAGATCAGTCACCCCTCTAGCTGGGTGCACTATACCAGTGGTGAGGGTATAGGCGCATGAGCCCTGTACCCCTACAGTGTCTAAGTCCATTCTTAGACATTGTAAGTGCAGTGCTGCCATTAAGAGTATATGGTGCTGGGAGTTTGTCATTACGAACTCCACAGCACCATAATGGCTACACTGAAAACTGAGAAGTTTGGTATCAAACTTCTCAGCACATTAAACTCACACTGATGCCAGTGTGGGATTTAATGTAAAATGCACACAGAGGGCATCTTAGAAGATGCCCCCTGAAACCTAACCCACCTCTAGTGTCCAGGCTGAGTGGCTTCTTTCAGCTGCCACCACCAGACATGTTTCTGGACCCCTGGGTCGAGAGCCTGCTGCTCTCTGGGGCCTGAAACAATGCACATCCTGGGACGAGGTGCCAAGCCTCCTCCCCCAGGATGGGCAGGGTTCACGAAGGGGCAGCTTCAAAGGCTTGCCGCCTTTGTGAGCTTCCCCAGGCCACTTGCTGTACTCAGCAACTGGTTCCCACTGGTTCTGACCCCCACTTAGGCGGGAGAACCTGCGGGAAAAACAAGTGAGGAAAGGGAGGTGTGCCCACCTCTGCCAACTCCACCCCTCAGGTGGGGGAAGCGAGGCGAAGCACAACTCAGTCCCCGCCATCTTGAAGATGGGGGGACCCAGCCAACCAGGGACAGGCTCCTGCCCCGCTTCCCACTGGAGGGTGGCACAATAGGGGGTGTACCCACCCCAGGGAAGGGACCCATTGGTCCCTGCCCTTTACATACCTGTAACGCCCCTAAATCTAGTATTTAGGGGCACCCCTGAACCTTGCTTCCTCAGATCCAGACAAGAAGAAAAGAAGAAGGACCGAACAGCCGTGCAGCAGCTAACCAGAGGAAGACGATAGAAAGAGAAAGGGGGTTTTTGAACACAAGGTATTGGTGGCGCTAACCTGTTTACGTAAATGTATATAAAAGAATGTAACCTTGTGGTGCCACAGGTGAGGGAAAACACCTAAACCCTCAATAGAGGACGCGAGTCCGTTTTATACAAATGACAACATGCCCTGTGCGCACACATAAATTTTAAACAACAAAAAGTAAACGTTGTTTGCCAATGACGACAGGAGAAACGTTCTTCCAATGTTCATTTACTGAAGTGTAGAATCAAATGCCAGCCAACACGTGTTTCGTCAATGGGTGTATAACCCTTGACTTCCTCAGGGCTGGAATTACATAAACATGGCTTATGTCATAATTAAATAATATATAATAACAAAGTCACATAACATACGTATGATTATGTGGATATGGCTAGTACTGTCAATCCGACATTTATTAGGTGTGAATAAGTGCCATAAATCTAAGAAGGAAACGGGATGGAACAAGAATTACGTGACATCATGAGGTGTCATGCATAATAATCCGACGTGAGTTTGTGTCCTGATGCTAATAAGCATAAATATATAAAATTTATATATTTCAAAAGATATATAAAAATAGTGCAGTCCAAAGGCAAATGTCACAATTTTTTTTTATCCTTATTCAAGCCTCGGTATAATAAAGTGAGAAGTTTAGCGATAAAGTCCGTGAGAGAGACGTTTAGGTGACCAGCAAACTAGGTGTGTGGTGAAGAGGTTAGAAACGGATACAGTGTGTCCCAGCGTACTTGCGGTAAGACGGTGACCCATAGCGTGTTGTAACAACCAAGAAAAACACGGTTAAATTAAAATGCCTACCTCAAAAGCAATAAGGTAGGACTTAGGACCTGTGGGTGAAAAATAGCACCGTAAGGCTAAAACCATCGCATCTATATTCTGTTCAATGCTTCTCATTGGTAAGTATAGCAAGAGTAACCCTAATTACTTCACATCTCACCTCCTGACTGGTGATAATTCCGACCCAGCGGGTCCTATTTGTAAGTCCAAACCGACGAGATATCTCTTTAATTTAGTGGATAATCTGTATGAAAAAAAGTTTTAGAACAAACCTACAATCAGAAGTGTATCAAAACCAAAAGTACACTCATAAAACGGTTGCCATAGAATTAACAAGGCTTTACCTTAAACAAAGTCATATGCCGACGTGTATATGTCTTCCTTCGGTATATTAGATAGTATCAATAGTTCTCCTTGAGCTTGGTAATCCTTTTTATATGTTCGGGTTGTGCCAGTTTGAATTCTTCTTATTATTGCGCGGTGTAAATAACCGCAAGCCAACTACAAACGTAAATGTAAATAGATAGAGAAAACGTCACTCAAAAGACCTGAAAAAGAAGCCAATCTAAACGCAACCTATAGCAAAACGCTATCTACCATATCATACCGCTTACCTTAAGGCGTGTGCACCCGTGGCTGATGCTCCGGCAACGAGTAAACCGGAAGACAGAATAACGTACACCGGAAGCAGTAATAAGCTACCGGGTCACCGTCGTAACTAGACCGCTCACCTCCTAGTGTTCGGAAATAGTGTTAAATGGCCATATTGTATGGCGCATGTGAATCGACCCGGTCTATTTTGTGTAAAGTGAAAATTCAATTCATTGGTCATCCGTGTTCCGCTTAGAAAACAATATTAAATATAGTCCTGATACAATGCACATTAAAATAAAATAAAAGCTGAGAGGCATCCATGATTATATATGACTTTTCATCACAAATAAGGTAGACGATTATTGCGAGGTCTAAATCCTGAATATGTAAGTATTACTACATCAGAAAACATCCTGTTTCATATGTCATTCGTATTCCGGCATATCAGAAAGAGCGTTATAGCATATATTAGAATATTGTAAACAGTTGCAAAATAGGAATGAAAACCATTAATAAAATAAACAGCAAAGCTATGTAAATGATAAAGGAATCTAAGGCATCTACAAAAGGTTATTACATAGGTCCTCCATGCTCCATGATTAAATAGTATTATACAATGCGCTTAATCAGCATTAATAGACGTACAAGAGAGAGCTTTGTGGCGTTATACTGAAGTACTGTGCATACTCATAGTAATTCAACAAGTATCATAATAGCAAAATTAGGTTATATATGGGAGAGGTAGGGATCAAAGGTGTAAATAACTAACTTCTTATGTCAAATGTCTTATGTACAGATAGTGAGGTTATCCCACTAATTAATTTGAGCCAAAGTATTCTCAATCACAGTTTGCTGACCCATCCGGGTAATATAAACATATAAAACATAAAAAGTAGAAATACACATTATAAAGCCAAATAGAACCTTTCAGATGGTATAATCGATTGCTAATCTCCTAAGAAATAGTGCATTTCTCAATCGCTATTAAAACCATGTTCATAGGTTCCGAGACGCATGATCCAAATTGCTTCAGACCGTCTTAGACGTAGTTCCCGGTTACCTCCCCTTGGACTCACTGTAGTGATATCAATCCCATAAAAAGGAAACTCTTGTGTACACCTTGAGAGGGACACTCCCAAATGTGTGTGGCCATGGGATATCTAGGATCTTGGTGTTTCAGAGCTCTGACATGTTCTCCAATCCTCTCTCTTAGTGTCCTTATTGTACTCCCTACATAATTTAATTTAACCGTGTTTTTCTTGGTTGTTACAACACGCTATGGGTCACCGTCTTACCGCAAGTACGCTGGGACACACTGTATCCGTTTCTAACCTCTTCACCACACACCTAGTTTGCTGGTCACCTAAACGTCTCTCTCACGGACTTTATCGCTAAACTTCTCACTTTATTATACCGAGGCTTGAATAAGGATAAAAAAAATTTGTGACATTTGCCTTTGGACTGCACTATTTTTATATATCTTTTGAAATATATACATTTTATATATTTATGCTTATTAGCATCAGGACACAAACTCACGTCGGATTATTATGCATGACACCTCATGATGTCACGTAATTCTTGTTCCATCCCGTTTCCTTCTTAGATTTATGGCACTTATTCACACCTAATAAATGTCGGATTGACAGTACTAGCCATATCCACATAATCATACGTATGTTATGTGACTTTGTTATTATATATTATTTAATTATGACATAAGCCATGTTTATGTAATTCCAGCCCTGAGGAAGTCAAGGGTTATACACCCATTGACGAAACACGTGTTGGCTGGCATTTGATTCTACACTTCAGTAAATGAACATTGGAAGAACGTTTCTCCTGTCGTCATTGGCAAACAACGTTTACTTTTTGTTGTTTAAAATTTATGTGTGTGCACAGGGCATGTTGTCAACCAGAGGAAGACGCCCACTGACTTGGCCCCAGCCCTACCGGCCTGGCTCCCCCTCGAACTTGCTCCTGCGAAATCCCGGTGTGTCCTGCAGCCAGCAACCTCAAAAACCCCTGAGGACCTGCCTGCCTTCACTTCCAAAGCCTGCTTCTCCCGTGAACACCGGATTTGTTCAACTGCAACCTCTGGCAGCAGCCGGAGACCGCGAATCCGCCCCACTCTGCACCCGCCGTCCATGGCCCGAGCTCGAGTGGGCAAACACCACGAGGAGGTCACCCCGGCGATCCTGAACCGAGAACCGGCGACCCCTGACCTGCCTCAAGCCTCCAGTCGACGCCTGCAGATTAAAACCAGAAGGCCCCCCTAACCGCGACCAGGATCTGGTAAGAAGATCCGACCCCAAAAGGCACCCCTGCACCCGACGCCCCATGGCCTTGTGTGCCCAAACCGACGGTGCCTAACCAACCCCTAACTTCCCAACTTACCTCTCGAAGTGGTGGTCGCACCCAGAAGTCCTTTGTCTCCCTGCCTGCAGTGCTTTTGCTAACCGGAGGTTCCCCATTGGAAACAACAGGGCATCCGACCTCGAAACAGCACCCTGCACCCGGCCGCCCTAGTGCCGCTGAGGGTGCACCTTTGGTGCTAATCTGTTTCCCCATTTGCCCTGAGCTAAAGTCCAGGAGCTTTGCTCCCACAACCCAGTGGCCTGCTTACCAGCAGCCACCAACCGGAGGCCCCCTATCCCTCATTGGATAACATTGGGCCTCAACACTCTGCACCCGGCCACCCTAGTGCCGCTGAGGGTGTAACAAGACTGCATCACTGACCCTGGGGGACCCCTGAGTCTAACCCCAGAACCTCAACTCCAAAGACCGATTACTTACCTAAAAACCGATAACCATATTTTCCTCCATAGGATAACATTGACACTTTTTCCAAAGTAAGTGTGGAGTTTTGAAACCTAAAACAATTCTTTAAAATTGCACGATTTAACCAAAACGCTTTTACTCACCTGTTTACAGGAAATGTCCCAGTGCTGCATCTAGGCATACAGCACTGAGTAAGAAAAGTAATCCAAAAGTAATTTACCTGCTATTTTACTGAAAATCCCATTGAAGTCAGTGTACTGTATTTACAAGTGATTGCATTTCTCTGAAACAATACTGTAAGTCGAACCATAGTACATTTACAATTGCAATTGAACTGTTTTACAATCAGCATTTACTACTGTAAAGTATTTATTGCTTACCTGTGCCAGGCTTGCTTGGTTCTAGAAATAAAATAACTAAAAGAATATTTTTATACAAAAACAATTGGTCTGAAGTTCAGTCTTTAAGTGTGTGAATTCATTTGCTGACTGAGTGTGTACAACACATGCTTAACACTGTCCTCTGATACTGCCTTACTGCTCTACCACACTACCACAAATAGAGAGTAAGGTTCTATCTAATTTTACCTCTGCCTACCTTTGGGGATCCACTGCACTCTGTGCACACTATACCTCACTTTGGTATAGTATATACAGAGCCAGCTTCCTACACTTGCTACTCGATTCAAGTGCTTATGTCTATTGATGAGGATCCCCTGGAAGAGAAGGATAAGTTACTTTACCTGTAATCCTAGTTCTCTTCCAGGGGTATCCTCATCAAAGTCATAAGCAACCCACCCACCTTCCCGGGCAAATGAACCAAAATTGTCATCTTTGTGCCCTGACCTCTGGGTCTCCGCAAAGAACAACTGACCTAACTCTCACCCCTGAGGCATGATGGGAAGCTAGGGGTCATGGCTGCCTTAAAGGTACGGTGCCAGTTGTTTGTGTTTCACTGTATTGTCTTTCAGCTTTCTATGCTATTGAAGTTACAATGCAGCCTATGGGCTAGCGATGCCTGCTGTTTTTCTCTTTGCAGGGATATGTTTTCTGCTGTTCATTAAAAGCAGTTCAAGTGTCCTTTGGTTTCCCTGCTTTATTTCGATATGTGCAAAGATAAGTTTTACAGCATTGCTTAGCCTGTTGTGTTTGGAAGGCTGCATTGGTTGTTTTGAAAAATATATATGTATGTGTATATATATATATATATATAGCTATATATAATTTTCATATATAATTTTTATATGTTTCCCGTGGTCCCCGGCATGGGCGGGAATATTTAAGTGCTTATGACTTTGATGAGGATACCCCTGAAAGAGAACTAGGATTACAGGTAAGTAACTTATCCTTCTTTGATTTTCAAGAGGAGCGATTGCTATATATGTAACTTACCCTCTTTTCTTAATAGATAAGTCATCCATAGCTGGCTCGGAGGAAGCTGAGCCGTCCACCCCACAAAATAAACCCATTAAGCCAGTGACCAGAAACAAAACTCTGGCGGACCACTCTGTGAAGAAGGGCAGGCGCTCCCGGCGCTGTGGGCTGTGCCCAGGGTGCCAGGTACCGGAAGACTGTGGGCTCTGCACAAACTGCCTGGACAAACCCAAATTTGGGGGGCGAAACATCAAGAAGCAGTGCTGCAAGTAAGTGTCCTTTTTCTCCCAGGATTAACCACCACATTCTCAATTCTACTTCCTGACTACAGCCTTTGCGAAAGCTTTACTGCTGTTAGATCTTTGTATTATCTGTTAGCAAAATCAGAATCTCCATAAACACTTGTCTTTTTGATGAGTAGTTTACTGTACCACCACCGCACAATTATGTCACATAAACACTTAAACCATCACTGTTTCACCTCGTTCTGTTTGTCAGCAAAGTTTCAGCTGCTTCTGCTATACTTGTTCTGTGTGTGAGGGAGCACTCGTACCGTAGGCGATCTGTATGTGAGGGATGTGTGCACTGTTACTACCTGTACTGACCCTTTTCAGTGTGGAAACTAGGCCTGATCAACTTCTGTACCTGCCCATTGTGTGTAAGTTGTGTCATGGTGCTCTGTGTTCTGTGTGTGACGGAAGCTCGCAGTACTGCTGGAGTCTATACTTGCCTTCAGGACTCTTGTTTTCTAGGCATTCAGGTACTTTTAGCTCTGAGGTTGTAATGGGATGAACGATAATTCAAGAATCAGAACACACCTGATTTACCTTTATATTAACATGAAAGGGGAGAGAGGTTCTAAAGACCCATTCTTTTGTCCTCCATAGAATGACATTTAACACACCGATAAGAGAATAGGGCACCTACCATATGTCTCCTCCTATTTGGGGGCAGATGTGATTCTGGAAAAAAGCAAGGCCCTCATCCAAAAATTTAAGCCTGCTTGATCATTGGGCTTCCCACACCTTGACTCATTTGATTCGATGTGGGCTCAAACACAAACATGTGGGACACATGTTTTTTTAATTTTGGGGGGAAGAAGTTTTACTTCTTGTGCAAGAGGGTTTGTGAGATTGAGCTCATAGGTTGCCTGAAGACCGCATGCTAACCTCCTGATTTTCATCCTCCACATGCCAACAGGTAAGCATATAGCCTGTCTGTCAGGATCCATAGCACATATCTAACCTGTGTGTGGGACTTTGTAAGGGTTAGAGATTGAACTAAACAAGTGGTGTCTGATACTGAAATGAGCGCTTTAAGCATCATTTGGGTATCCCAGTTTCACATTGATTTCAAGCGCTATCATTTTTCAATCAGCTGCTCATAGAACAACCTCAACTGCACTTCAGATGGTGCCTTACATATTAGGAAATATCCTGTTCCGGCAAGCTGAACTGACTGTAGAAAGAAAAAATAGGGCATTCCTAAAAAAAATTAAGGTGCTTAAGTACATAGATGAGAAAAGGACAGGCAAGCGAACAGTGAAGCACACCTTTTGTATTTGTGATCAGTCACACAAGACAACTCACACAGAGTTATTGGGCATTATTGCCTATTGTTTGCAGAGTTCTGTCTTCCTCTTTTTGCCCACCTAACTTTTGTTGCTTGGGTGGATAAGAGAATGAGCACAGGGCATCTTGTGACTTGTGTTTTCTGCAGATTATTAGTTTATTCCTGTGCTTGGTGTTACTATAAAAGCCACTGGTGCAGGGCGATGAGGACACAGGAGAAAAACAATATTGCCAGAAGAGGCTGCACTAAGGAAAGCACTATTTCGGAAACATGAGTTGCAAAATTCTTCCAGTATGGATAAAATGCTAAATGGTGGCAAATTTCCATCTGTTGAAAAACTGCAGTGAAAACACTACATTTTGTGAAACGTTGCATGCTTCTCAAGGAATCCGTTTTCACATTTCTCAGAGAATTGTACTGGCGATTAGTTTGTTTTGTTTTAGTTTTCAAATTGGTCAAGAGTTGGTTTTATAATGTGTTATGCAAAAGCCTCTGGTCTTTTTGCATAGGATTGTACCTCTGTAAGATTAGATTAGCAGTTTATAGAGCGCCTGGTTACTCCAACGGAGTGTCCCCCTCTATGAATTCTTCCTCCATATCAGAAGTGGGAAGTCCCAGCCACTGCCTCAACACCAATCAGCCTGTGATGCCCTGAAAAAATAAGTTTTTAGATTCTTGTGGAACAGCACATCTGAATGCTGCATCCTAAGGTCTAGTGGCAGTTGGTTCCATAATTTTGCTCCTAGAAACCGAAACAAGTTCCCTCCCAACATTGAGCTTTAAAACTCACTCTGTCTTGTACAGGAAGCCAGTGCAGTTCAGCAAGGGCAGCCCCCATAAGGGCTCGCCTGGGGATGTTGAGAAGTAGCTGCGCTGCCGCATTCTGGACTCTGCAGCATTCTTATTTTGCCTTTGGTGACCCCTAAATATAGAACGTTGCAGTAGTCCAGGTGGGGATTGATCACTGCCTGGATAATGCCTTTCTTAGCTGCTGGAGGTAACAGATCTAAAACTTTGCGTAACAGTCGTAGTAGTCCAAAGTACATGCCGGCCACTCTAGATATCTGTCCCTCAAGTGAAAGTGTGTTAACAAACCACACCCCCAAGTTTTTGATTTTGGATTTGGGGACTAGAATAAAACCTAATTCAGGCGGCCACCAGATGTGTGACCATATCGAAGGTTGCTTGCCAACCACCAGGATGTCGGTTTTGCCTGCATTTAGTTGCAGACAGTTGAATTTCATCCAGTTGGCCAAAACAACTAGACGGGCACAGTTCACTGTGATAACCATGTAGGAGTAATGTGAACCTCTTTAAAATCCCCTTAAATTGATTTTTTCATGTATTTGCTCATTTATATTTAAAAGCGGAAATGTTGCCGAATTTTGGTGATTCTCCCCATTACGTTTATCTGCCTTGACATAAATATAAGAGCTATGCTTGTAGCATATTAGCCATGTGGCAACTTTACATAGGATGGGCATTGGCTATTCTGCCTATGTCTGGTAATACATGAGAAGCTAACGGGTGTCAAATAGGGGACAGGGACGATGACATTTTTATAGATACTGATTTCGATTTAGTACAATGTTAACAGGGTCCCTTTTTCTATTTTAAAAGCTTAACTTTTGCATAGCTCTCAGCCAGTTTAAATGGTTTTGAAGAGTGAGTCCATTGAAATCAATGGAGAGTGATTTGATTTGGAGTCTGAGTAAGGTTTTCTGCATGCAAGATTCATTGTAGTATATCAGAGTGTTTTTGTTTTTTATGAAGGGTAAAGTCTATGGAGGAGGGACACCCTCTAGAGAGGGTGAGTTAAAAGTATTTTTTTGTCTTTCGTGTGCTTATTGTACTTGCTATTGTATGGTTGCTTTCCTGAATTTGCATACCGGCAGTGCCCGTTACAAAATGGCCAGGTGGCATCTCTGTGCATCTAGAAGTCTTGTCTTCTCCAACTTACACACTTCTTCCCCACATCCTCTCCTTTTAGTGCCCAACAATTCATGCTGTCTGCACCAACCTCACTTTAATAGGTGATAATTAAGTTATCTTACGAGCCCACTGGAGATAGCTTGGGAATGAGCAATCCATTTCCAGTGGGCTGTTACGTAAGCTTCATTATCTGCTGCTAAGTGAAACATGTGAAGGAAGGTTATAGGAAGAGGTTACAAAGAGGAGCTCCGAAGGTATCTCTTGTCAAGTAATTATCTTGATGTGTACTCTGCATTCTAGTACTTTGAAAGTTGGATGAAAAATATGAGCTGGACAATAAACTGATAGATGGAAACTTGCAACTTCTAAATCTGAGCCAGTGCTGAGCAAAGGTACCTCACCATTCGTTATTTGATTCACAGATGCTTTGTTTTTTTTTAACAGCTGAAATATAGTTAAGTACTGAAAATTAAATAATTTTCAGGAAAGGGACCCCTTTGCACCAGCCCTGCATCTGCCGGGGCCATGCGGCATCATCTGGCTGCTATTTGTGATGTATGTCTTCTGTAAGTAGTGTGTGTGATTCTGAGAGGCCTATTTTCATATTACTTTTCATAATGAAGCATTTCCTGGTAATCTTTTGAAAAGGTTCTTGAAAGTGGTAGTTTTTGAATCCCATGTACAACTTCTCCCCCCCCTTGGGAGACTTCAAGGCTCATAATAGTCGGCTGGGGGTATAAACCCTGATCTATGCAGGGTCCTGAAAAAAAGAATGCCTATTTTTTCTCTATCCTCTGCTTCATGGCTTTGTAAAAAGCTGGGTGCTTGAAAGCTTCTCTTCTTTTGTTAATAATGTTTGGCAGCATAGGTAAATTCAGCCTTGAAGTCTCCAAGAGGGGGAGACGTTGTACATGGGATTCAAAAACTACCTCTTTCAAGAACCGTTTTAAAAGATTGCCAGAAAATTGTGACAGCAGGCCGGAAGAGAGGAAGCACACTGTTGTCCACAGGACCACTATCCCATAGAGAGTGTATGAGACTAGAGATGGTGTGGAGGGATTTTGAGAGGGCTACAGCAACAAAATGGGACATAGCTAGCTCCCAGCGCTCTCTTCCACAGATCTAGCCACCCGCAACGGGAGGCAATAGGAGAGGTAATGCAGCACCTCGCTGAACAGTAAAAAGAGAGCATAAACATATCATAGAGGAGGGAAAGGCAATCATCAGCCTGTGCCTAAGATCACTGTATGCTGTGGACACAGCCAACAGACAAATGAACACTGGCACAATGCTCAGGCGATATGCATGTCTTCCAGATTTATACAAGAGATGCAATCCTCAATTATTGACATGGCCTTCAACGGCAAAAATCTAGTTGTTAACAATCTAGGTGTATCTCTACAGCAGATGAAAAAGATCATGAAACTGCCAAGGCCATGGGGGCTTTGCAGCTTAGGGCCAACTCCAAGAGGGGCATAACGCCTGTAAGGAAGTGGGTTTCTGTTGCAGTAACCCCCCCACTTTTTGCCAGACCACTGATGCACTTTGACTTGATGTGCCCTGGGTCCCTGCCAATCAGGTTCCCAGTGCCTGTGTTCTTTCCCCAAAACTGTACCCAATTGGCATCTCTGGCCACAGGTCAGCCCCTGGTAAATGGTACCACAGGTACCCAGGGCACTGTGACCAGGGAAGACCTCTAAGGGCTGCAGCACTTATTGTGCCACCCTTAGAGGCCCTGTACCTTTACACACACACACACACACACTGCCTTTGCAGGCTGCGTGTTTTGGTGCAGAACAAAGTGAAGAGTCGACATGGCACACATCCCTGTGTGCCATGCCCACAAACCACTGCCCTGGCATACATCAGTCAACCCTCTAGCTGGGTGCCCTATGCCAGTGGTGAGGGTACAGGTGCATGAGCCCTGTACCCCTACAGTACCCAGGTCCATTCCTGGGCACTGTAAGTGCAGTGCTGCCATTAAGAGTATATGGTGCTGGGAGTTTCATTACGAACTCCACAGCACCATAATGGCTACACTGAAGACTGGGAAGTTTGGTATCAAACTTCTCAGCACATTAAACCCACACTGATACCAGTGTGGGATTTAATGTAAAATGCACCACAGAGGGCATCTTAGAGATGCCCCCTGAAACTCGACCAACCTCCAGTGACCTGACTGAGTGGCTGCCTAGGCTGCCACCACCAGACATGTTTCTGGACCCCTGGGTCGAGAGCTTGCTGCTCTCGGGGGGCCTGAAACAATGCACATCCTGGGACGAGGTGCCAAGCCTCCTCCCCCAGGATGGGCAGGGTTCACGAAGGAGAAGCTTCAAAGGCATGCCGCCTTTGTGAGCCTCTCCAGACCATTTGCTGCTTTCAGCAACTGGTCCCCACTGGTTCTACCCCCACTTTGGGCGGGAGAACCGGCGGAAAAAACAAGTGAGGAAGAGAGGTGTGCCCACCTCTGCCAACTCCACCCCTAAGGTGGGGGAGGCGAGGTGAAGCACAACCTCGAGTCCCCGCCATCTTGAGGATGGGGGACCCAGCCAACCAGGGACAGGCTCCTGCCCCCTCCCACTGGAGAGTGGCAGAATAGGGGGTGTACCCACCCCAGGGAAGGGACCCATTGGTCCCTGCCCTTTACCTACCTGTAACGCCCCTAAATTTAGTGTTTAGGGGCACCCTGAACCTTCCTTCCTCAGATCCAGAAACGAAAAGAAGAAGGACCGAACTGCCGTGCAGCCTGCTAACAAGAGGAAGACAACAACTGACTTGGCCCCAGCCCTTCCAGCCTGTCTGCCCTCGAACCTGCTTCCTGCGAAAACCCGGTGTGTCCTGCAGCCAGCAACCTCAAGAACCCCCGGAGGACCTACCTGCCTTCACTTCTGAAGCCTGCTTCTCCCGTGGACACCGGATTTGTTCAAACACAGCAACCTCTGGCAGCAGCCGGAAACCGCGAATCCAGCCCACTCTGCACCCGCCGACCCCGGCCCGAGCTCGAGTGGGAAAACACCAAGAGGAGGTCCCCCCGGCGATCCTGACCCGAGATCCGGCGACTCCTGACCTGCCTCAAGCCTCCAGATGACGCCTGCAGCCTAAACCCAGAGGGCCCCCCCTACCGCGACCAGAGCGGGTAAGAAAATCCGACCCTAAAAGGCACCCCTGCACCCGGCGCCCCTCGGCCCTGTGTGCCCCAACCAACGGTGCCTAACCAACCCTTACCTATCCAACTTACCTCTCAAAGTGGTGATCGCATCCAGGAGGTCCTCGTCCAAGAGCCTGCAGTGTGTTTCCAAACCGGAGGTTCCCCATAGACTACAACAGGGCTTCCGACGCCAAAACAGCACCCTGCACCCAGCCGCCCGAGTGCCGCTGAGGGTGCCCTTTTGATACCTACTTGTTTCCCCATTTGCCCTGAGTCTACAACCAGGAGCTTGGCTCCCACAACCCAGTGGCCTGCTCGCCAGCCGCCACTAACCGGAGGCCCCCTATCCCCCATTGGATAACATTGGGCCTCAACACTCTGCACCCGGCCGCCCTAGTGCCGCTGAGGGTGTAACAAGAGTGCATCACTGACCCTGGGGGACCCCTGAGTCTAACCCCAGAACCTTAACTCCCACAGTCGAAAACTTACCTTCAAACCGATAACTTGTTTTTCCTCCATAGGATAACATTGACTCCTTTTTCCTGAAAAAACGACGAAGTGTGGAGTTTTGAAAACTAAGAATATTCCTTAAAAATCGCACAAATAACCTAAACTAATTTTCTCAACTATTTGCAGGAAAGGTCCCAGTGCTGAATCTAGGTATCCAGCACTGAGTAGGAAAAGTAACGTAAAAGTAACTTACCTGTGAATTGAATTTCCTTCCATAGGATAACATTGGTGGTTCTATGTGAAAAAGTTTCTAAGTGTCAACTTTTGAAATACAAGAATATTCTTTAAAAATCGTACATCTAACTAAAACGCATTTTCTCAACCGTTTTCAGGAAATGTCCCAGTGCTGAATCTAGGATCCAGCACTGTGTTAGGAAAAGTAATCCGAAAAGTAACTTACCTGCAATTTACAGGAAAAGCCTATGTATTTCAATGTACTGGTCCAAAAAGTTTCAAAGTGTGGACTTTTGAAATCTGAAAATATTCTCTAAAAATCGTACAAACTACAAAAACGTAATTACTTACCTGTTTTAAGTAAATGTCCCAGTGCTGAATCTAGGAGTCCAGCACTGGATTACAAAAGTAACGAATAAGTAATTTTACCTGCATTTACCTTAAAAAGCCATTCATTTCAATGTACTGCATTTACTAAGTATTGCAACCTACTGCATCCCCTGTAAATCAAATCAAGTACAATCGTCATTGCTTTTTAAAACTGTGTACAACAAGTAACTTATTACTGAAAAGAATTGAATGCTTACACGTATCAGGCTTGCTTGGTTCTAAAATAAAATAACAGTATATTGTTTATACAAAAACAATTGGCCTAGAGTTCAGTTCTTGAGTGTGTGAATTCATTTGCTGACTGAGTGTGTACATCAAATGCTTAACACTGCCCTCTGATACTACCTTACTGCTCGACCAAGCTACCACAAGTAGAGAGTAAGGTTCTATCTAACTTTAACCTCTGCCTACCTTTGGGGACTCTTGGACTCTATACACACTGTACCTCACTTTGGTGCAGTATATATAGAGCCAGTTTCTTACAACGCCCAGCAGAAGACCCAGGGGCAGAGGGATATTCAGCCTGTCACCCCTGCAACTGAGACCCCTCAAACAATTAACACCCAGTCATCGGTATGTTGCGGCAACATCAGTACTAGAGGCAACCTTTTCGGAGCAGGGCCAGGGGTTAGCCCTCAAGAGAAACCGCTACGTGAATGGACAGGAGGGCCCCCCACATTCAACACCTGTGGGGACAGACTGGGAGGTTTTCTTCGGAAATGGAAATAAATATTCTCAGGCAAGTGGGTACTGAATGTGATACAAAATGGATACTGCATAAAACTACAGAACATACCACCAAGCCATAGGCCCAAGACTGGTCTGTAGAAGATAAGAGATCCTGCCTGTTCCTACAACAGGAGGCCCAAGAAGTACAGCAAAAAGGGGTAATAAAAAAGGCCCCCAAAAACGGAACATCGCTAAGGACCATAACTCTGGTTTGTGATGCACAGTTAACATTACCAATTCAATGTGCCATCATTTGGGGTAAAACCTGCACCAAGGTTGTCCACAAAGTGTCTAGCTCTAGTAGCAGCACACCTTAGAAGGCAAGAGATAAACACCTATTTGGATGACTTGCTGGCAAGCTCACTAAAGAAATGCAAAAACAGCAGACTAACAATAATGCAAACACTGCACAGACTGGGATTTTCCTTAAAAATGGAAAACTCTCCTCAACGCCAGCAAGAGAAAAGATGTTTCTGGAAGCCACTTTACACTCGTGGGAAAGGAAAGCTTTCCAGTACAAAAGAGTCTTGGCATGCACATTCACCTTTACCAGAAGGTGCCATCTCTAACAGTGAGAACTTTGAAACTTTCAAACAAGATAATGTTCCCCTGATCCCAAACGCCAGACTCCACAGGACTTATCCAAGAATGGTTACAGACACAGTGGTCACAGAAAACAGAGGCCTGGGAAGATCTAAAATAAAAATACAGAGAGAGACACCATGGTGGAGGGAAGAAAATATCACAGTAGGCAGCCCCTCCAAACAACCATGTCCCCACAGTGACCATCAGAAGAGATGCTCCCCACATAGGCAACACACATGGGCAAACTACAAGTGAGAGGCCGGTGGTGCCTGCAGGAAGTGATGAAACCGAGACATCCTGGAGCTAAAAAAAACAATATGTTTCTAGCATATGTGGCTGTAGAGTTACATGCTTAGTGTACTCCTGCCATTTAGTTTTGGGCAAGAAGGCTTTCGAATCACAAGATGTGGTTTGTGGATTCATCTTAGTGTACACCATAGGCACCGAGTCCATGGGAGGCTTTTTTTCACACATTGTGTGAGAGTGTAAATAGAGTGAAAACATAAGTTGCATGAAGCGCAGTGTGTAGTGGAAAGGACGAAGGTAGAGATCTGCAAAAGAGACTTCTGGGGAGGAGGATAGGTGCATGTGAATCTACAGCACTAAATGCTACAAACTAATGCTTAAAGGGTAAGTATCATTTTCTGTTCTTTGCATGTGTGGCTGAGCCTTCCCCATGACCTTGACCTCTGTGGAAGAGCAGTATTTTCTACAAGATTTTGAAGGACAACCTCTGCAGTTGTTCAGCGGAGATCAAAAAGTCCTGCCGCTCCTGCTTCAGCTCCTCCAGACTGAGATGGCAGGCGACTAGATAGATTAGGGCGCAGAGATAGCAAATGAAGCTGCAAATTTCTGATGGATACCTCTAACCTCAGACTCCTCACCTTAGAATATCACCTAGGTGCTAGACTGCATTGGGAGAATATTGTAGCCATGCTTTTGTTTGGATCCCCATTGACTTCTGTTCTTTCCACACCTTCCGATGAGGTTCTGGGACTCCTCCTAACCTTGTTTGTCGACGTTTTCAAAAACTTTGTTTGATGGCATGTGTGGCTGTAGATACACATGCTATGCGTACGCCTGCTATCTAGTATTGGGTTTGGAGTTGTGCAAGTTGTTTCGTTTCAAAGAATTTCTTCGAGTCACGAAGTAGTGACTCCTCCTCTCCTGGTGATACTGTGCATGGTCATCGACTTCTTTGCTAGATTGTTTTTCTCCACCCTTCTGTTCGGACGTGTGTGCCTTGCCTCCGTGTTCGACTTCCGTTCGGAACGACTTTCTCTGGCCTATCCTGTCTTCAACGGTATAGTTCTTCGATCGCACTTTCCCAATTTTGCATAACCTTAAATTTCTCGGTTTAGTTATCAACTGATCGCCCATTGGGGCGGCGCCTGTGTTGGGCCTACTCAGTGTGCACTGTTGGTGCTGAAAATGTGTTCCTAATGGAACAAACACCCTTCAGATTCTGCCCCCCAGTGTCTCGCCAAGTACTTGCACACAGACCAACATCCCGTGTGCAATCTCTGTCTTTCACCGGATTACCGCGATGCCTGTAAATCTTTTCGATTGAAGAAGATTCTCTGGGATCGCAGGGCGCTTCGGCTGGAAATGTCTTGGTGTTCAGAAGACGATATTCCAAAGGTTTTCGAAGAAGATCATTCCCAGGAGAAGCATGCTGAGGAAGAAGATCAACACCTCTCGATCGAAGTCTCTTCTGGCTCCGAGGCTGAGGACGAATTGGAGTACAGTCTGCCACTCGGGCAGTGTGTGAGTACCATCCACCCTGACCCCGTCCCTCCATCTAAAACGTCGCCCCCTCCATTAATAGAGGTTGCCGGACAGCCACTGCCACAAGGACATGGTCGGATCCAAAAGGACACTTCGGCTGCCACACCCTCGGGTCGGGCACCGAAAAAACATACTAAGTGTAAAACCTTGGTATCGACCTCAGAACGGGCACATATGTCTGTATCCTCACATTCTTTGGAACCGACTTGAAAATAGACTGCTTCTGTTTTGGTGCTAGGTAAAAAAAAGACCCTCTCTCCAAAACCTTCAGCGCCGAAACCAGCAGAGCCAAAATCGTCAAAGCAGCCTTCGGATCTGAGAACTCTTGATCCGAAACGTTTAAAAAATCACACAAACAGTCCATCGGTTCTACATCTACCATTGAACCTATATTAGAGACTATGGATATCAGACAAAGGAAAATCCATATTCAAGAAGGGACTGAAAAAATAGTTGCCTGTCCTCCACCAAAGAAGACTAACATTTGGTGAGACATTGGATTCTTTTATGCCACAAAGGAAGAAATCGTAGGACTCTGCCACCAGTCCTATTCATAATGTCCAATCTCCTCCTTCGTCATCACCACCTCCTCCTCCATTACCATCATTGCCTCCTCCTTCTCGTACATCTTCACATCAGGATCCACTAGATTTTTCTCCCCCAGATTCAACTGCATCACATACTGGGGGTATAGGAGACCCTTTAGGAGAACCAGTCCCATGGGACACTTATGAGACTGATCCCATGATATCTAATGATACAGACTTCTATCCGGCTAGACCCTCCTCTCCTGAGGATGAAAGTGTCTGACAGGTTATTGTCAGGGCAGCTACTTACCATGGGGTACAATTACATAGGGAGTCTTTAGAAGAAGCCTTAATTTTTGACAGACTATCTACTACACATATGGATACGCAATATCTACCAATACTCCCTGGTATGTTGCGTCACACTGACACAATTTTTAAAGAAGCAATTCGTGCTAGTTATTACCCCAAGAGTGGATAAAAAATACAAACCAGGACCATCAAACCCAATATTCATACGTAGTCAAGTGCCACCAGATTCTGTAGTTGCCTCCACTGCATGTAAAAGGGCAAATAGTCGGGCATCTCGAGATACATCACCTCCTGAAAAAAAGAGCAAGCGTATTGATGCAGCAGGCAAGCGTGTAGCAGCTAAAGCAGCTAACCACTGGTGTATTGCAAACTCCCAGGCTCTTCTAGCGCAATATGATAGAGCTCATTGGGATGAAATTGAAGAGTTGTTACAGCATCTCTGAGACGAATATCGTAAAAAGGGGCAACAAATTGTGGCCGAGGGTCAGGCGTTCACTAACAACTCTATTAGATGTGCCTTAGATGCAGAAGACACAGCTGCATGGGGAATTAATACCAGCATTCTCCTCAGATGTCACGCTTGGCTCAGATACTCCGGTTTTAAACCAGAAGTGCAGCAAGCAGTCCTTAATATGCCCTTTGACAAGGAGCATCTCTTTGGACCTCAGGTGGACGCCACTAGATAAAATAAAAAGAGACACAAACCGCAAAAGCTATGGGTGCTCTGCAAACTACCACATCTAGAGGTTCCTTTCAGCTTTCAGGTTTTTGGGGTGGACATAAATCCTCAAACGCGGATGCCTCCACTTCCCAACATAAACAGGGCCAATCTACCTTTTTAAAATGTTTTTTCAGAGGTTCCATCAAAGGTGGTAACAATAGAGGCAGAGGCGCTTCCACTCTTGGAACATTCTCCACTACTAATCAGTGACTGCCTCACACTCCACCCACCCCCTCCTCCCCCCAACCATACAACACCTGTCGGGGGAAGACGTCAGCTTTTCCATCCAGTCTGGGAATCCATCACTACAGAACAATGGGTACTAGACATTATCCAACATGGTTATTGCCTAGAACTCATTACCACACCACCAACCATTGCACCCTGCACTCACAGGTTATCACAAGATCACATAGCACTTCTCAAACACGAGGTACAAGCACTACTCCTCAAAGGGGCAACAGAAACAGTCCCTATTCAACAAGAAGGCAGAGGAGTATACTCCCTATACTTCCTAATTCCAAAAAAGGACAGTTCTCTAAGACCAGTCTTGGATCTCAGGCCCCTAAATCATTACATCCTCTCAGAACATTTTCAAATGGTCACACTACAAGATGTAATTCCACTACTACAACAGGGTGACTATGGCCACTCTGGACCTAAAGGATGCATAGTTTTACATACCCATTCACCCTGCTCATCGCAAATACCTCAGGTTTGTCATAGCAGGAAAATACTATCAATTCAAAGTTCTGCGTTTGGGGTCTCAACCGCCCCTCGCGACTTCACAAAGTGCTTAGCAGTAGTCGCAGCACACTTAAGACGACCAAGCATTCATGTATTCCCATACCTAGACGGCTGGCTTATCAAAGCCAATACCTATCATCCATGTCATCACCACATTCAATTGACAGTGGATCTACTTCAGTTTGGGGTTCACCATCAACATTCCCAAGTCTCACCTTCAACCTCTTTAAATTCAACCATACTTAAGGGCAACTCTCAACACACAGTTGGGGTTAGCTTGTCCCAATCCAGTCCGAGTTCAAAATCTTCAAACAACTCTCTCTATTCCAACCCAACAAAACTCTCACAGTCCGTACTGTCATGTGTAGGAAAGTGCCCCTTTTTGCATGTTCCCTCTGTACTTTTTGCCAGATACATGATGCCAACTTGACTGAGTGTGCCCTGGGCCCCTGCCAATCAGGCTGCCAGGGCCTGCGTTGTTCCCAAAACTGTACCTTTGTCTCCGCAATTGGCACACCCCTGGGCCACCTAGAAGTCTCTTATATAAGGTACTTCTGGTACCAATGGCCTGGTGACCATAGAGGGCCTCTGATGGCTGCAGCATGTATTATGCCACCCTCCGAAACCCACACACTGCCATTGCAGGCTGCGTGTTTTGGTGCAGGCCAACCTGAAAAGTCGACATGGCACACATCCCTGTGCACTATGCCCACCAACACTGCCTGTGGCATGGGTAAGTCACCCCTCTAGCAGGCCTCACAGCCCTAAAGGCAGGGTGCACCATACCACAGGTGAGGGCATAGCTGCAAGAGCAATATGCCCTACAGTGTCTGTGCCATTCACAGACTCTGTGTGCAGTGAAGCCGTTTTGAGTACATGGGGCTGGGAGTTTGTCAGCACGAACTCCACAGCTCCATGATGGCTTTACTGAAGACTGAAAAGTTTGGTAACAAACTTCTCAGCACATTAAACCCACTCTGATGCCAGTGCTGGATTTAATGTAAAATGCACTCAGAGGCCATCTTAGAGATGCCCCCTGAAAAACAACCAACCCTGGTGTGGTTCCTGAATGGCTACCTGCAATCTGCCACCACCAGACAGGTTTCTGGACCCCTGGGAAGAGAGCCCACCGCTCTCTGGGTCCTGGAACAAAGCACATCCTACGCAGAGGGGTCATGCCTCCTCCCCCAGTATGGGCTGGGTCCACGAAGGGGAAACTTCAAAGGCTTGCCGCCTTTGTTAGCTACCCCCCAGCCTCTGCTGCTATCAGCAGCTGGCTCCCTCCGGTTCTGACCCCCTCTTTGGGCGGGAGAATCGGCAGGAAAACCTAGGAAGGATGGGACGTGTGCCCCCGTTTGCAAACCCCACCCCACAGGTGGGGGAGGCGAAGTGAAACACACATCTCAGTCCCCTCCATTTTGAAGATGAGGGGACTCCCCCCAATCAGGACGAGGCATATGCCCCCTCCCCCTGGAGAGTGGCATAAGGGAGAGTGTAGACACCCCAGGGAAGGGACCCATTGGTCACAACCTGCACACCCCTGTAACGCCCCTAAATCCAGGTATTTAGGGGCACCCCTGAACCTTGATCCTGAGATACCACGACCTAAGAAGGACCGAAGAGTCGTGCAGCAGTGGAGAAGAAGACAACCGACTTGGCCCCAGCCCTACCAGCCTGTCTCCTCCTCCAGCAACCCTGCTTCCAGAAACCGGCGGGGCCCGCAGCCACCAACCTCAGGAACCCTGGAGAACCTGTACTGTCTTCGACAAAGACTCCTGTGGACACTGGATTTGTCCATCAAAGAAACCAACACCAGTCTCCGGATCCAGGCAGATCCACGACACTGCACCGCTCTGCACCGGACACCAACCACCCGAGTTTGAGTAATTCACCTATCCTGTGAAGTCACCCCGGCGATCCTGACCTCCTCTGCATCGGTGGCTGACCTCTCCAGGACCCCCCCTCGACGCCTGCAACCTCTGTTCGAAGGGTTCCCCCGACCGCGTTCAGATCCAGCTAAGGAAACCAGACACCAAAAGGCACCCCTGCATATTCCGCCCCCAATTTTAGGTAGCCCAACCGACAGTCCCCCAGGTGTCCCGCAGCAACCCAACTTACCTGCCCAGCCGTTGGTCTCCTTCTTCCAGCCTCCTGGTCCAAGCCTGCAACCTCTTTTCTGAAACTGATGACCTCCATTGAGAAGTTCTGATGCTGATTTGCACCCTGCACCCGGCCGCCCTGCGCCGCTGGTGGTGTAGCTTTGGTGCTGCTTTGTATCCCCCCTCCCGTGCTCACTTCATTTGCCCTAAGACCGCGGGTACCTACCTGCAAGCCGTGCCTCTTCGAGGTACCCCCCGCCTCCACTGGATAACATTGGGCCTACAGACCTCTGCACCCGGCTGCCCTGTGCCGCTGGTGGTGCAGTACCTACCTGGTTTTGAACCTTGCCCTGTGTTATCCTAAACTCCAAAGCCTGGGTAAGTAAGTCGAGTACTTACCTGGAAATCGTATAACATAATTTTCCTCCATAGGATGGCATTGTAAGTCCCATCTATTGCATTGAACTGTCTAACCTTATCACTGCAAAAGCATACCACTGTATTTGACAACTACAGAAAGCATTCTTAATACTGTAAAGTATACAACTGCATTTAAAAAACATTACTGCATTTTTGAAAAGTATTGCCACATTTACAAACTGTACAACTTACCTGCACTAAGTGTCTCTCCCCCCAATGGTCTCAAGCACAGGTTCATCTACAGGATCTAGTGTTGATAGACCGCCCTACTCACCATTCTCTGCAATGGTGGGGTGTAGGAAAGTGGCTCTATATATACTGCACCAAAGTAAGGTACAGTGTGTATAGGGCCCACAGTTCCCCAATGGTAAGGCAGAGGCTAAAGTTAGATATAACCTTACTCTCTAAAGTGGTAGCTTGGTCGAGCAGTAAAGCAGTATCAGAGAACAGTGTAAAGCATTTGTTGTACACACTCAGTCAGCAAATGAAGCCACACACTCAAGAACTGAACTCTAGGCCAATGGTTTGTATATAAAAATATATGCTTGTTTTATTTTAGAACCAACAATAGGAATCAAAATATACTTTCTCAGAATGAAATGCTTTGTTTAAATACTTTTCAAGTAGGCAATAGACTTTTGGATGACAGTAGTCCCAGTTGTTGTTAACACAATTTCAAACACAATGCAACATTGAGCTCAATGGAAAGTTTTAGTTAAATGCAATTAATTACTTTGTGGATTACTTTTCTAACCACAGGACTGGATCTTGGATTCAGTCCCGGGACACTTCCTGTAAACAGTTAAGCAAAAGCGTTTTGGTTATAGTAGTGATTTTTGAGGAATATTATTGTATTTCAAAAGTTGACACTTAGAAACTTTTCTGGGTAAAATTACCAATGTTATCCTATGGAAGGAAATGCAGTTTGCAAGCAAAGTAGGTTTACGTTACTTTTGTAATCCAGTGCTGGGTTCTCAGGTTCAGCACTGGGATATCTATCTAAAACAGGCAAGCAATTACGTTTGTATCGTTGGCACGATTTTTAAAGAATATTTGTGAGATTCAGAAATCGACACTTAGAAACTTTTTCAACAAAAAGCAGGCAATGATATCCTATGGAAGGAATTTCAAATTACGGGTAAGTACGGTTAAAATTACTTTTCAGGGTCAGTACTGGTCTAAAAGATGCAGTGCTGAGGTCTCTCCTGATAGCAGGTGAGTAAATCGGAATTCGTTACTGTTGTGATTTTTAAGCAATATTTTGGTATTTCAAAAGTGGACACTTAGAAGAAATTTCACAGAAAACCAGTCAATGGATCCCTATGGAAGAAAATTGAGTTAGCGGTAAGTAACGCTGTGATTACTTTTCAGGGTCAGTGCTGGGCACCAAGATCCAGCACTGGGATCTCTCCTAATAGCAGGTGAGTATTTCCGTTTTCGTTACTCGGTTGATTTTAGGTGAATATTTTAAAGTTGGGAAACTCCACACTTGTTACCCTATGGAAGAGAAGTGAGTTATCGGCTTTTGGGTAAATACTCGACTGGCAGAGTTAATGTTCTGGGCATAGACTCAGGGGTCCCCCAGGGTCAGGTAAGTACAGTTGTTACACCCTCAGCGGCACAGGGGCGGCCGGGTGCAGAGTGAGTAGGCCCAATGTTATCCTATGGACGGCAGGGGGCCTTTGGTTGGTGGCTGCTGGCTAGCAGGCCACTCGGCTGTGGGAGCAAAGCTCCTGGTCACTTGCTCAGGGCAAGTGGGGAAGTCGAACAGGGTAGTTGGTGCACCCTCAGCGGCACTGGGGCGGCCGGGAGCAGTGGGCTTTTGGGCCCTTGGGCGCCCAATGATTTTCAATGGTAAAGCTGCGTGACGAACAAAGACTGCAAGCTCGGAGACGGTGATTCTTCAGGTGCGACCACCACTTCGAGAGGTAAGTTGGGAAGCTGTGGGAAGGGTAGGCACCCCGTGTAGGAAAGTGACTCTATATATACTGCACCAAAGTAAGGTACAGGGTGTATAGGGTCCACAGTTCCCCAATGGTAAGGCAGAGGCTAAAGTTAGATATAACCTTACTCTCTAAAGTGGTAGCTTGGTCGAGCAGTAAGGCAGTATCAGAGGACAGTGTAAAGCATTTGTTGTACACACTCAGTCAGCAAATGAAGCCACACACTCAAGAACTGAACTCTAGGCCAATGGTTTGTATATAAAAATATATGCTTGTTTTATTTTAGAACCAACAATAGGAATCAAAATATACTTTCTCAGAATAAAATGCTTTGTTTAAACACTTTTCAAATAGGCAATAGTCTTTTTGATGACAGTAGTCACAGTTGTTGCAAGAGGCAACACAATTTCAAACACAATGCAACATTGAGCTCAATGGAAAGTTTTGGTTAAATGCAATTAATTACTTTGTGGATTACTTTTCTAACCACAGGACTGGATCTTGGATTCAGTCCCGGGACATCTCCTGTAAACAGTTAAGTAAAAGCGTTTTGGTTATAGTAGTGATTTTTGAGGAATATTATGGTATTTCAAAAGTTGACAGAAACTTTTCTGGGTAAAATTACCAATGTTATCCTATGGAAGGAAATACAGTTTGCAAGCAAAGTATGTTTACGTTACTTTTGTAATCCAGTGCTGGAGTCTCAGGTTCAGCACTGGGATATCTATCTAAAACAGGCAAGTAATTACGTTTGTATCGTTGGCACGATTTTTAAAGAATATTTGTAAGATTCAGAAATCGACACTTAGAAACTTTTTCAACAAAAAGCAGGCAATGATATCCTATGGAAGGAATTTCAAGTTACTGTTCAGTACGGTAAAAATTACTTTGCAGGGTCAGTACTGGGCTGAAAGATGCAGCACTGAAGTCTCTCCTGATGACAGGTGAGTAAATCGGAAGTCGTTACTGTTGTGATTTTTAGGCAATATTTTAGTATTTCAAAAGTAGACACTTAGAAGAATTTTCACAGAAAACCAGTCAATGGGTCCCTATGGAAGAAAATTGAGTTAGCGATAAGTAACGTTGTGATTACTTTTCAGGGTCAGTGCTGGGCACCAAGATCCAGCACTGGGATCTCTCCTAATAGCAGGTGAGTATTTTCGTTTTAGTTACTCGGTTGATTTTAGGTGAATATTTTAAAGTTGAGAAACTCCACAAAAGAATTTTCCGGTGATGCCAGCCAATGTCACCCTATGGAAGGTAAGTGAGTTATCGGTTTTTGGGTAAGTACTTGACTGGCAAAGTTAAGGTTCTGGGCATAGACTCAGGGGTCTCCCAGGGTCAGGTAAGTACAGTTGTTTCACCCCCAGCGGCACAGGGGCGGCCGGGTGCAGAGTGAGTTAGGCCCAATGTTATCCTATGGCAGGCAGCTTGGTTGGTGGCTGCTGGCTAGCAGGCCACGCGGCTGTGGGGGCTGGGCTCCTGGTCACTTGCTCAGGGCAAATGGGGAAGTGGATTAGGACAGAGGTTGCACTGCCAGGGCCACTCGGGCGGCTGGGTGCAGGGTGCTTTTGAGCCGTCGGGCGCTCAATGTTAACCAATGGAGATCTTGGAAGGTGAACAAAGGCTGCAGGCTCGGGGACGGTGACTCTTCAGGAGCGACCAACACTTCGAGAGGTAAGTTGGGGTCTTGGAGGATAGGTAGACACCCAGGAGTTGGGCACAGGGGGCCGTGGGGCGCCGGGTGCAGGGGTGTCTTTTGAGGTCGGGAAATCTTACCCCCTGCTGGTCGCGGTTGGAGGGGTCCCTTGTCCTGAGGCTGCAGGCGTCGTCTGGGTCGTCCAGGAGGGTCCTTGGGCACTGGATTCCAGGTCAGAATCGCCGGGGGGACGTCCTCAAAGTCTTTGTTCACTCAGGCACAGGCTGGGCTCGGCGGGTGCAGAGTGTGCAGGTTTCGCGGTTCCGTGCCAGGGCCGGGTCTTTTGTAGTTTTTCTTTTGAACAGTACCACTGCTCGTGGGAGTCCCTGGGTTGAAGGCTGTGGCACAGAAGTCAGGTCCTCCGGGGTTTTGAGGTTGCTGAGGCCGGGGTTCCGCAGGAGCAGGTTCGGAGGTCGACAGGCCGGTAGGGCTGGGGCCAAGTCAGTTGTCGTCGCCTCCTTGTTAGCAGCTGCACGGCTGGTCTTCTTGCTTCGTCTTCTCTTCTTGTTTCGGATTCGGGAACTGAGGAAGGAAGGTTCAGGGAGCCGCTAAATACTGAATTTAGGGGTGGTTACAGGTAGGTAAGGGCAGGGACCAATGGGTCCCGTCCCTGGGGTGGGTACACCCCTATTCTGCCACTCTCCAGTGGGAGGGGGGCAGGAGCCTGTCCCTGGTTGGCTGGGTCCCCCCATCCTCAAGATGGCGGGGACTCGAGTTTGTGCTTCACCTCGCCTCCCCCACCTTAGGGGTGGAGTTGGCAGAGGTGGGCACAACCCATTTCCTGCCTCTAGTTTTCCCGCCGGTTCTCCCGCCAGAAGTGGGGGTAGAACCAGTGGGGACCAGTTTGCTGGGAGCAGCAAATGGTCTGGGGAAGCTCAAAAGACGGCAGGCCTTTGAAGCTTCCCCTGCCCATCCTGGGGGAGGAGGCTTTGGCACCTCGCCCCAGGATGCGCATTGTTTCAGGCCCCTGAGAGCAGAGGCTCTCGACCCAGGGGTCCAGAAACATGTCTGGTGGTGGCAGCCTGGGCAGCCACTCAGTCCGGACACTGGAGGTCGGGTTGGTTTCAGGGGGCATCTCTAAGATGCCCACTTGAGTGTGTTTTACATTAAATCCCACACTGGCATCAGTGTGGGTTTAATGTGCTGAGAAGTTTGATACCAAACTTCTTAGTTTTCAGTGGGGCCATTATGGTGCTGTGGAGTTCGTAATGACAGACTCCCAGCACCATATACTCTTAATGGCAGCACTGCACTTACAATGCCCAAGAATGGACTTGGGCACTGTAGGGGCACAGGGCTCATGCCTCTGTGCCCTCACCACTGGCATAGTGCACCCAGCTAGAGGGGTGGCTGACCTAGGCCAGGGCAGTGGCTTGTAGGCATGGCACACAGGGATGTGTGCCATGTCGACTCTTCACTTTTGTTCTGCACCAAGACACGCAGCCTGCAAAGGCAGTGTGTGTGTGTGTGTGTGTGTAAAGGTACAGGGTCCCTAAGGGTGGCACAACAAGTGCTGCAGCCCTTAGGGGCCTTCCCTGGTCACAGTGCCCTGGGTACCCATGGTACCATTTACCAGGGGCTGACCTGTGGCCAGGGATGCCAATTGGGTGTAGGCATCAATGCAGTTTTAGGGAAGGAACACAGGCCCTGGGTACCTGGTTGGCAGGAGCCCAGGGCACACTGTCAAAGCACATCAGCAATTCAGCAAAAAGTGGGGGCATACCATGCAAGAAAGATGGCCCTTTCTCACACCCTGGAGTTGGGCACAGAAGGCCGTGGCGCGTTGGGTGCAGGGGTGTCTTTAGGCGTCGGAAATCTTACCCTCGGCTGGTCGCGGTTGGAGGGGTCCCTGGTTCTGAGGCTGCAGGCGTCGTCAGGAGCGTCGAGGAGGGCCCTTGGGTGCTGGATTCTGGGTCACAGTCGCCGGGGGGACGTCCTCTTGGTATTTGCCCACTCAGGCACAGGCCGGGCTCGGTGGGTGCAGAGGGTGCAGGATTCGCGGTTCCTGGTTGGCACCAGGGGTTGGTTGCTTGCTTTGAGCAGTACCACTGCTCTTGGGAGTCCCAGGGGGTTGGAGTCACTAGGCAGTCAGGTCCTCCGGGGTTTGTGAGGGTGCTGACCACTGGAGACGCCGGGGTTTAGCAGGAGCAGGTTCGAGGGTCGACAGGCCGGTAGGGCTGGGGCCAAATCAGTTGGTGTCTTCCTCTTATGAGCAGCTGCACGGCAGGTCTTCTTGTTTCTTGTTCTTCCTTCTTGTTTTTGGAATCTGGAACTAAGGAAGGAAGGTTCAGGGAGCCCCTAAATACTGAATTTAGGGGTGGTTACAGGTAGGTAAGGGCAGGGACCAATGGGTCCCTTCCCTGGGGTGGGTACACCCCCTATTCTGCCACTCTCCAGTGGGATGGGGGCAGGAGCATGTCCCTGGTTGGCTGGGTCCCCCCATCCTCAAGATGGCGGGGACTCGAGTTTGTGCTTCACCTCGCCTCCCCCACCCTAGGGGTGGAGTTGGCAGAGGTGGGCACAACCCATTTCCTGCCTCTGGTTTTCCCGCCGGTTCTCCCGCCAGAAGTGGGGGTGGAACCAGTGGGGACCTGTTTGCTGGGAGCAGCAAATGGTCTGGGGAAGCTCAAAGGCGGCAGGCTTTTGAAGCTTCCCTGCCCATCCTGGGGAGGAGGCTTTGGCACCTCGCCCCAGGATGCGCATTGTTTCAGGCCCCTGAGAGGAGAGGCTCTCGACCCAGGGGTCCAGAAACATGTCTGGTGGTGGCAGCCTGGGCAGCCACTCAGTCCGGACACTGGAGGTCGGGTTGGTTTCAGGGGCATCTCTAAGATGCCTTCTGGGGTGCGTTTACATTAAATCCCACACTGGCATCAGTGTGGGTTTAATGTGCTGAGAAGTTTGATACCAAACTGATCAGTTTTCAGTGGGGCCATTATGGTGCTGTGGAGTTCGTAATGACAGACTCCCAGCACCATATACTCTTAATGGCAGCACTGCACTTACAATGCCCAAGAATGGACTTGGGCACTGTAGGGGCACAGGGCTCCTGCCTCTGTGCCCTCACCACTGGCATAGTGCACCCAGCTGGAGGGGTGGCTGACCTAGGCCAGGGCAGTGGCTTGTAGGCATGGCACACAGGGAAGTGTGCCATGTTGACTCTTCACTTTTGTTCTGCACCAAGACACGCAGCCTGCAAAGGCAGTGTGTGTGTGTGTAAAGGTACAGGGTCCCTAAGGGTGGCACAACAAGTGCTGCAGCCCTTAGGGGCCTTCCCTGGTCACAGTGCCCTGGGTACCCATGGTACCATTTACCAGGGGCTGACCTGTGGCCAGGGATGCCAATTGGGTGTAGGCATCAATGCAGTTTTAGGGAAGGAACACAGGCCCTGGGTACCTGGTTGGCAGGAACCCAGGGCACACTCAGTCAAAGCACATCAGCAATTCAGCAAAAAGTGGGGGCATACCATGCAAGAAAGACGGCACTTTCTCACATGGGGTACCCAAAATCTGCTACAGGCTTGACCTTTCTTAGACCCAGTGCCTCAAATCATTCTAACCACAGAGTCATCACAAATTGGATGGTGGGCGCATCTCCAACACCTAACAATACAAGGCCAGTGGAATGCCAAACAGGCCTTTCACATCAACCACTCGGAACTTCAGGCAGTTCTCCTAGCACTCAGCTCTCACACAAGGTTGTCCTAGTCTGAACAGACAATATGACAGCCATGTATTATCTACAAAAACAGTGTGGGGGGTGGGGGGAGAGAATGGGAACACACTATCTTCCCAGCTGTCATATCTCGTTCAGAACATATGGAATTGGGCTCTTCACTGTCACATTCATCTCCTGGCAGAATATCTACCAGGAACAGACAACACTGGCGGATCTGCTCTGCAGGACCCACCAGTAAACTCATGAATGGGAATTAAATTCACAAGTTCTTCTCCTAGGCTTCAAAAAGTGGGGGTTTCTCCAAATAGACCTGTTCGCCACAGCCGAAAACGCAAAATGCCAAAACTCCGCCTCCATCTTCCCACACCCCCTATCCAAAGGCATCGCACTATGGATCAGTTGTTCAGGGATATTTGCCTAAGCTTTTCCACCTCTACCTCTCATTCAATTTCTAGTTCGGAAACTCAAACAAGCATCATTGCAACTGTATTCTAATTGCACCCACCTGGGCCCATCAACCCTGGTTTACAACCTTGTTAGATCTCTCAAAAGTCCCATAGAGAAGCTTCCCAACAGGTCGGACCTTCTCACTCAGAACAAGAATCAAATAAGACATCCAGACCCCAAGATGTTCAATCTAGTGATTTGGCACCTGAGGTCTTAGAATTTGGTTACTTAAACTTACCAACAGAATGTATGGAAATTCTCAAGAAGGCACGCAGACCTACAACTACAGCTTGCTAAGCTGCAAAATGGAAACGTTTTGTCTGTTATTGTCAGTCTAAGTACATAAATCCACTCAAGCCCACAGTTCAGGATATTATCTCTTATTTACTTCACTTACAAAAATCAAATCTAACATATGCTTCTATTAGATTGCACCTTGCTGCCATAGCTGCATATCTACAAAACAGACATTCATCTCTCTTCAGGATTCCAGTCATTAATGCATTTATGGAAGGACTTAAACGAGTTATTCCACCATGTGTTCCTCCTACGCCCTCTTGGAACTTAAATATTGTACTCATAAGGCTAATGGTCCTCCTTTTGATCCTTTACATTCATGCCCTCTTTAATTCCTTTCATGGAAGGTGACATTACTCCAGTATTGGAACTTTCATAGATTCCCATGCTTGAATCATTCCCCGTCGTCGAGATGGGTGTCCCCGGTATATATAAAAATAGCAATACAAACCATTACAAATAGAAACTAGGCCTAGGCGCATTCTAGTTTTGTAACATATCCACCTCTTTTTGTAAAAGAGACCAAACAAAATCAACAACCAATCAGACCAGCCTCACCCTGTAGAACCCTCCTGAGAGAACCTCAGACCATCAGATTTTCTACCGCACGTTGTGCTAGGGAGTCTCCACTGAGCTCTGCTCAGTTTTTTCCTTGTTATCTTTACTCTTAGAGTTTTTTTCAACTGATTTTTTCAGCAGCTTCTTCAACAGCTTCGTGTCAACATGTCTGAGAAGGAGAAAAAATGCCTTTTTAGAGCTTGTTCCACCTGCTCTAAGAAAAGGCTTTACGTGGATGACCCTCACAAGGACTGCATCTATTGCCTCTACCCAGATCACAAGGCTAAAGATTGCAAGGTTTGCCGTACTTTTTCCTCCAAAACCTTGAGAGACCGTGAGGGACGTCTCCTGACCTGGCTCCAAAAGCTGAAGTCCAGGAAGGATCCACTATCCAGTGACGATAGTGATGAGGCCTCATCAGCTTCGTCTTCCAGGAGATCTCTGAAAAGGTCGAGATCTGACCCCTCTTCTTCTGAAGACCATCCTGGAAAAGCCTCTAAAAAGACCTTTCATAGGTCTGACAGGCAAAGTCCAAGCAAATCTCCTCACCGAGGTGTAAAAGAGAGGGAAGGACTTTCTACAGGAGTGTCTACAGTGAGGAAGTCAAGTTCTGTTCCTCCATCTTCTCCTCCTGACAGAAAAAAGGACTTCAAAAAGCCCTCCTCTGTACCTTCTGAGGGAAAACATGCTAAGAAAATTCCACTGTTGACGACGCTGTCAACGACACCGTCGACGAAGAAGCTATCATCGTCTTCGTCGACGCGTGGCGAAAAGGTACAGTCTCAGTCTTCTCTTACTCCGGCAACGGGATCGTCGTCGAGAGTTTCCTTGCCTTCATCGTCCACGGTGCAGCATTCATCGTCGACGCCAATGACGACAGATGCGGGGTCAACAGTGACGGCGAAGTTGTCGTCAACGGTGTCGTCGACGGCTTCGACGACGAGAATGACTACGGCCGTGGTGACGACTACTACGGCGACGACGGCGTCGACAGTGATGACGTTGGTATCGGTACCGACGATGACAACAACTACATCGTCGACGACCTCGTCGACGGAGAAAATTTCTGAGGTAAACATCAGGAAACTTCGCATTACTCCTGAGCTCACATCCCCCAGCAAAGTGACACCTCTGCTGCCTACTCACCTCCTAGAAGAGGAGGATTCGGAGGAGGAAGGTCCATTTGGGTACGCACATAGCCCTTCTGAACTGCATGTTAAGTGCCAAGACCTGGATTCGGAGGATGAATATGGGGAAGAGCAGGATTATGATCCTCCCCAGGACTATCACGGAGGTTACCAGGAGGAGATGGTTGGTATGCCATCCTCCTTGATTTCGGACTTACAGCTCATGCTCTCAGACTATAGAAAGAGATTTCCCACTCCATCTCCGGCTCAGGAACAGATTTCAGCACCTGCTGTTCTACCTGCAGGGCCTTCCACCCCTCGGCTGCCACCACCACCACCACCACTGCAATTGATTGTGGATCCACCACCGACGGCTCCACTTATCCAGGATGATACCTTGGATGATGACCAGGATAATGCAGTTCTCCCTGATCCAGACAGGGAATGGGATGATTATATTATCCCTACTCCTGCTTCACCTTCACCGGTGCCAGTGGATTCTCCACCTGGGGACATAGGTGGTTTCCATAATTTGTTGGAAAGGGTAGCTAAGAGATTCGAGCTTCCTATGCCATCGGTACAGTCTGAGTGCTTCTTATACGATTTCAAAGAGCCCTTTAAGAAGTCTGTGAGATAAATTCCTATCGTTGGTCATGTTTGGGAAGAGGGGCTCAAAGTTATGAAGACCCCAGCTACAGTGGTCCCGGTGCTTCCTCGTTTAGAGAAAAAGTATAAAGCCCCGGAGGATAGCCCGGCATGCCTAGTGAGTCAGCCGAAACCGGACTCCGTGATATCTCAGGCAGCACAGAGGAAGTCTAAAAATCCAGCGGCTCCTCTAACAACAACTCCAGATAAAGAGGGCAGACGCTTGGACAATGCTGGTAAAAGGTTTTCATCGATTTCAAGCCTGCTCGTCAAAGCGGCTAACGCTTTAGCCATCTTGGGGCGCTACGACCGCCAAATGTGGTGTGACCTCTCTCCCTACCTAGACCAGCTGCCTGATGACAGCAGGGCGGAAGCGAAAAGGATTCTCCAGGAAGGAGAAAGGGCCTCCTCCGAGGTGATTGATTGCGCAATGGACATTGCAACAACTGCGTTCCGTTCTCTGGTTGGAGCAGCAGTCCTTCGTCGCCAGGGATGGCTTTGAGCGACCTCGTTTAGACCTGAGGTACAAAACAAGATTTTGGACCTTCCTTTTGATGGAGAGGCGCTCTTTGGTAAGCACATAGATGATGCGCTTCAGGACATTAAGAAAGATACGGACACAGCAAGATCTTTAGGGACACTCCAATACCGCAAGGTCCCTTTTCGTGGTGCAAGGGGCAGAGGTTTTCCCTCATACAGAGGAGGTTACCCGCAATATCGGTACTCTTCGTATACGCCTTCCTCGCAATCTTACTGCCCGCAGTATAACCAACGGCAGGGTCAGTCCTCGTCATATTCAAGATCGACGAACAGAGGAAGAGCAGGACGCCAGGGGAAGGAGTCCTCTAAGCGTCAATAGCGGCCTGCTGGCTCTGTCTACTGTTCCCCCCCTCATTTAACACCTGTGGGGGGCAGGATCTCACATTACTTCCAAGAATGGCAATCGATAACATCGGATCGTTGGGTTCTCAATATCATCCAATTTGGCCACACGCTGGAGTGTGTCCATTCTCCTCCAACCAAGCCCCCTCGCGCCAACGTAATGAAACATCTTCGTCTCCTGCGTTTAGAGGTCCAACATATGCTGCAGAAAGGGGCGATAGAACTGGTCCCTATCTCACAAAGAGGAGAGGGTTTCTACTCCTGGTTCTTTCTAGTTCGAAAGACTGTAGAAAAGTGGAGCCCTATTCTAGATCTGAGGGAGCTCAACACCTATCTCATCAAACAGTCGTTTCGAATGGTCTCCTTGCAGGACATACTTCGACTTTTAAATTCAGGAGATTTCATGGCCACTTTGGACCTAGAGGACGCATATTTTCATGTTCCCATACATCCATCCCACAGGAAGTTTTTTCGCTTCACAGTAGCCAAGAGCCACTTTCTATTCAGGGTCCTCCCCTTCGGCCTCAGATCGGCACCAAGGATCTTTACAAAGATACTGGCTCCGGTGGCGGCTTTTCTAAGGAAACAACAGCACCAGGTTTTCCCTTACCTGGACGACTGGTTGCTAAAGGCTCCTACCAAGACTGCAGCCGAAAGGTCAGTGGCAGCTTGTACAAAGCTGTTCAAAGGTCTGGGTCTTACCCTAAACAGAGAGAAATCAAATTTGTGCCCTTCCAAGAACGCCAAATTCCTGGGAGCCATATTGGACACATCCCTGAACAAGGCTTTTCCATCAGTGGAAAGACAAGCCAAACTGATGTCGGTGGCCCATCTACTTCAAAAAAGGTCACTTTCAGTTCGCCTCTACAAGTCCCTTCTGGGATCCATTTCGTCCTGCATTCCTCTAATTCCTCACTGCAGGTTACGAATGCGTCCTCTTCAGGAACAACTCGACTTACAGTGGTGCCAAGTAGAAGGGTCTTTCGAGGACATGATCACGATCACTGTGCCAATGAAAGAAGCCGCTTCATGGTGGACTCGCGAGGAGAACATTTCCCAAGGTCTCTCCTTCATGGTCACCCCAGCTCCTCAGATTATTACAACAGATGCGTCTCTGGAGGGCTGGGGAGCGGTCTTGCAGGACCTCCAGATAAGTGGTCGATGGCTACACCACCATCGTCTGTTGCACATCAATCTGCTGGAACTCAGAGCGATTCCCTAGCCCTACAGGCTTTCCTCCCGAGAATAAAGGATTCGTCGGTTCTAATAAGAACAGACAATACTACAGCCATGCATTATATCAACAAGCAGGGCGGCACAAGATCTCGTCTGCTGTCGGCGGAAGCTCAAGCTGTCTGGGAATGGGCGATACTGCATGGAGTCTCACTAAAAGCGGAACATCTCCCAGGAAATCTCAACGAGACAGCAGACACACTAAGCAGACTAAAGTCAGTCAGCCACTAATCGGAACTGGACCAGAGGACTCTGGAGGAGATTTTTCGACTATGGGGCAGACCGGCCATAGATCTCTTTGCCACACCGGAGAACAAGAAATGCCGGTTCTACGCAAGTTGGCATCACCATCCGGGATCCTTGGGGAATGCGTTTTCGATGGCATGGTCAGGCGCCTTTGTTTACGCTTTTCCCCCCCATTCCTCTGATCCCGAGACTGCTCAGAAAGCTAAAGACGGAACACTGCAAAATGATCCTAATAGCACCGTCCTGGCCTCGCCAGTACTGGTTCACGGAGCTTCTTCTCCTATCCTTGGAGCATCCGGTTCCTTTGAAACCGATTCCATCACTACTGACAATGTCCCAGGGCGAAGTATTGCATCCGGATCCCCGATCTCTGCAATTATCAACGTGGCTCCTGAGCACAGGGAGTTTCTCGACTTAAAGCTCTCTGCAGAATGTAGAGAGATCCTGTCTCAGGCCTGTGCTCAAAGTACAAACAAAACCTACCGGATGAAGTGGAAGAGGTTTTGTCACTGGTGCCGAGAATCGGGAGTTCACCCTTTCTCTTCCTCGGCGCATGAAATCCTTCCTTACATTCTTTCCTTGGCAAAGGCGGGCCTGGCTCATACATCTATTAAAGTTCATCTCGCGCCCATCTCTCGCTTCAGAAGGACATCCTCAGGCCCTTCGCTCTGGTCAGCGAGGATAATTAAACAGTTTATGAAAGGTCTTTTTCGAGCCTTCCCTCCAGTGAAGCCTCCTCCACCACTGTGGCACCTTAATCTGGTCTTGACCCAGCTCATGAAACATCCTTTCGAGCCTATACATAAAGCGAACTTGAAATTTCTCTCCTGGAAGGTGGCCCTTCTTCTAGCCTTGACATCAGCTAGAAGGGTCAGCGAGTTGCAGGCACTCACCATTCAAGAGCCCTTTCTTCAATTCAAGAATGAAACGGTAGTACTCCGTACCAACCCAAAGTTCATCCCGAAGGTACCTTCGGACTTTCATTTAAATGAACCTGTGATACTTAAAACTTTTTTCCCTCAACCTACGACTCCGGCTGAGAGGTCACTTCACTCATTGGACATTCAGCGTTGCCTGAAGTTCCATCTTCAGAGGACTAAGGATTTCAGAAAGTCACCTCAGCTCTTTGTGGCTTACAGCGCCCCTCGTAAAGGATTTCCACTTTCCAAACAAGGGACTGCACGGTGGCTTTCCAGCTCTATCCAATATTGTCATCAAGCAGCTGGTAAGCCCCTTGAAGGGAAAGTCCGGGCTCACTCCACGAGGGCGATTTCTTCTTCTACAGCTCTCTTTGCTGGGGTACCTATCCGGGACATCTGCAGAGCGGCGACCTGGAAGAGTACTCATACCTTCACAAGACATTACTGCTTGGATTCTTCACCGCGCAGTGACACTGCAGTGGGCCAAGCAGTCCTGAGGAACCTTTTTCAATAAGTGGTGAGCTTTCCCTCTCATCCCTCCTTCCTTTTCCTTTATAACTTCTTCGCACATTCTTTGATGCATTTGATTGCTTCTTGTTATTTCTGTATGCATATATGGGTATTTGATTCGCATTTGAATTGGGGTGATATCTTTTATTTCACTATTTAAAAAAGAAAAAAAGAAAAAAAAGGTCTAAACTGTGAAATATGCTATTTCCTTTACTTTCTTTAATCTTATTGATGCGTTATTGATCTCTATTGAAAGTAATACAGACAAAGAAATGTGCTCATGACTGCTAGCTACTCTGATTCAAGCATGGGAATCTATGAAAGTTCCAATACTGGAGTAAGAAAACAAGTTACTTACCTGTAACTTTAGTTCTCCAGTATTGGAAACTTTCATAGATTCACATGCGACCCACCCTCCTCCCCTGGGAAAGCTCGACCTTCTGCATCTTTATGGTTATCCTGTGGCACTACGGCTACGAAAATCTGATGGGCTGAGGTTCTCTCAGGATGGTTCTAGAGGATGAGGCTGATCTGATTGGTTGTTGATTTTGTTTGGTCTCTTTTACAAAAAGAGGTGGATATGTTAAAAAACTAGAATGGGCCTAGGACTAGTTTCTATTTGTAATGGTTTGTATTGCTATTTTTATATATACCGGGGACTCCCATCTCGACGACGGGGAATGATTCAAGCATGTGAATCTATGAAAGTTTCCAATACTGGAGAACTAAAGTTACAGGTAAGTAACTTGTTTTCTTTTTAGTTGCCATAACCTTCCGGGTTAGTGAGATTCAAGCATTAACACTAGAAGAACCATTCTTTCAAGTACATAAACAAAAAATAGGCCTTCATACTAATCCAAAATTTCTACCCAAAGTAGTTTCCCAATTTCACCTCAATCAAACTATTGAGCTTCCAGTTTTTTTTCCCTAATTCTGTTGCGGAAAGAGCTCTTCACACTTTAGATGTTAAAAGAGCACTCGTGTTTCACATAGATAGAACTAAAAATTTCAGAAAGACAAACCACCTCTTTGTGGCTTTCTCTCCACCTCATCAAGGCAATCCAATATCCAAATCAGGGATTGCTAGATGGATTGTTAAATAAATTCAAACCTGCTACGTTAAGGCCAAAACACCTTTACCTATAACTCCTAGAGCACATTCCACGAGAAAAAAGGAGAAACTATGGCCTTGTAGGAAATATTCCAATAGCTGACATTTTTAAAGCAGCTACATGGTCTACAGCACATTCATTGACTAAACACTACTGTGTGGATGTATTAGCACGCCAACAAGCCAATGTAGGACAGGCAGTGCTACGCGCTTTATTTCAAACAACTGCAACTCCCACAACTAACCACTGTTTCTAAGGAAGGACTGTTTTACAGTTGATGCACCGCATGTGTATCTACAGGCACACATGCCATCGAACAGATTGTTATTTACCCTGTTAGCATCTGTTCGTGGCATATAGTGCTGTAGATTCACATGCGCCCACCCTCCTACCCGGAAGTTTGTGGGCGTTGCAGTTAATATCTTGCATTTTAATCATACAGTCACAAATAACCATGGACATCTCTATTTCTTACACATTCATTACACTCCTTTTCTTACCCTACTATCTGGAAAAACAATCTAGCAAAGGAGTCGATGCCCATGCTCCGTATCACCGAGAGGAGTCACCACTCTACCCTCATGACTCTAAGAAATTCTTTGAAGAAAAACAACTTGTACAACTCCGAACCCAACACTAGATGGCAGGAGTATGGACAGCATGTGAATCTACAGTACTACATGCCACGAACAGATACTTACAGGGTAAGTAACATAATCCTTATGGTGTTCTGGGGAATAATGTCTCCACCGAAAACAACTGGAATCCAGCTGTGCTGTCACTGCAGGAAGATGTCACTCCCAAACCCACATGAGGTGCGTCTTTGGTGCCTGAGCTCTGCACATGACTGGAAGTCACGTGATAAGTGCATCCTGATGCATCGGAAGGCAAAGTTTTCTGTCGCTGAACATAAGAAGTTGTTGCAGCCTTCGCGCAGATCCTGCTCCAGGCCGTGCTCCCAATCACTGGGTCGCTCCTGCAACCACTCACGTTCACACTCAAAGTCCTCCGGTAAGTCCAAGTTCAAGCACAAACATAAGAACGTAAAGTGACCCTCAACCACATCATGCATTCTGACTCCAAACAGATGGCATGAGGGCGTCACGATTTAAGACCTACTCAGTCAGTGTCACCAGCCAAGTAACTGATTCCTCAGTTGATCCCGATGTGCCCCAGGTAACCTGGGACATCCTTGACCCTGAAGCAGGTCAAATCATTCTAACAGGCTGTGCTGCATATTTTCAGTGTGCTTCCAGCTCACTCTGATGCGCCTTTGAGCCACACGAACCTGCAAGAGCTTCCTGCCTTTTGATCCCTCCCCGGTGCAGTCTGTTCCATTGGGACCTGTTACCTGGCCCGTACAGACTTCCACTCTGGCAGCATGATCTACGACGGTTGCCACCATCCTGATGCCGGTGCTGTTGCCAGTGGTGCTAGAGGCTGATCCAGTGCAGATGCCCATGTTGGATCTCGAACCGACATCAGTTTGAGCTCGACTGATGTCACACTGAGACCACAATAGCGCAACCCATTTTCATGCACCCTGATTCAAATCCATGGCACAGTAATCAACAGAGGATCTATTATTTTTTTGACTCTGATCTTGTGGCAGAGCAAGGTGTACCCACAATATTGAAGATGGTGATGGTGAATTGGAGGGCTTTCTCCCAACTCATTATGCTGATTATACCTTATAAGTTAATTTGTACAATGCCAGTGGGCTTTATACCTTTTCCGAGATGGAGCCTTCTTGCCAGGTCCCTCGACTAAGAAGTCGACGTCAAAGAGACCGTCGTAGCACCTGACGTCAAGTAAGTCTAAGTCTTGAGGCAGCTTTGAGAACTCATCGACAGATGTCGACTGTTCCACGCCGACGGTCCAGGTCGAGTTCCCAGCTGACGGCGGAGCACAGGCGATCAACGTTGAGGTCCTTCCCGACACACAGACACGGGAGGTCGCTGTTGAAGTCTCCTCCTCCGATGTCAAACTCCTGTGATGAAGTTGAAGACTCCTCCAACAGCAATCCATAGACACTCAGCACCAAGAATCTCGCCTCCATCTAGGCGTGAGCGCTCGCCGTCACCTTCGCCGACGTCGAGGCAAAGACGATCAGCATCGAGAAGATCGTCATCGAGGCCGTTATCCTCCCACACGCCTCCACCAACGAAGAGATTGAGAATGGCTGGTTCACTGGTGCTGATGTTGAGACCTCCATCGACATCAAAGGAGGCTCAAGTGCTGGATTCTCGGAGTCAGACGCCGAGATCCACACGGTCGATGTCAAAGAGCTCATCCTCTTCTCCTGGTCTTAGAATGGTGCAGATTACACCGGAGAGATCTCCGGCGCAAGGACAAACACTGCTGATTAATCTTTCACCGAGGTAGATGAGAAGTATGAAAGAGTGGAGAGTGCCATGGTGTTGTCCAAAATCAGACTACTCCCAAACATATTCCCCTCTCAAACATCTGCTAGAGGGGTGCATCCACCTGCACCTGCCACAGGCACATCCATAACCTCTGTGGAAGACTATTCCTCTACTTTGTCAGCCACCCCCCCTGCGAGAGTGTCACCAGTGGACGACATCATCATGTTCAACGAAGTCCTTTGTAGGGGGGCGACAAAGCAAAACATTGAGATGCCGACTGCAACCACCTCGGCATCAGTCATCTTTGAAACCCTTCATCTCAGGTCGTCTACTATTGTATTAAGCCTTATTGTTCAATTACTTGAAATCGTTACAATATACTATCATTACAATATACTATAAGAGGAAAGAAAATTAAAATACCGCACAAATTTCTAAAAACTAGAAGGGGATTAAAACTGATGTCCAGACTGGCAGTAAAGTGCAGGTGCGTGAAACTTAGAGGGGAGTTTTGTCAAAGTCTCTCTTGCTTGATAGCCGGCTGGTTTCTTTTTGTGTCTCGATTTTCTGTGTCAGTGCGGCCCGGATTGAATCTATAAATTTCCCTAGCCGTGCGACTGTTTGAGCTGTTTTGGCAGAGAAATACAGGTCTGAAACTTCTCTGCATCGTACGAGCCGTGGGACCTGCAGATGGGGAGTACCAGTCGGTGCCGCTCGCTAGCTAACTTTGGGCAGCTGCACAGCAAATGAAGCCAGGATTCGCGGCGGTAACTACAAAGTCGACATGCGACTGAATTGTCCTGCCGGGCCCAGGATTGATTGAAGTCCACTATGGGCAATGCAAGAAGTCTCATGTAGGTAATTTTTTTCCGGACCGGGACTGTCAATGCTTGCTCGAAATAGGACTGTGGTTTTCCCACAATGTAGGAAGTGTCCAGTGATAAGAGATTGGGATGATGGTCCAGGTCCCTTTCGTAGGATGTTTTCTTGACCTGTATATTCACTGTTTTTTTCCAGGCAGTTACAGGAATGTTTAGGTTGTACAAGTTTTGGACGTCTATTTCTAGTAATTTTGTGGCTGCTACCAGCTGAACCTGCCATGGAGATCCACCTTCTTCAAAGATTGTTTTAATTTGCATTTTCAGAGAGGTTGCTGGAGCACGCAAGGTGCTAATATATTTTAAAATGTTCCCTGAGCAAGTAATGTCTGGACGGATGAGACCCAGCTCCAACCTTACTCTTGCTTTCCTAGCCTGTCGTGGAAGTCCTAGAACCTTCTTATAAGCAGAAATTTGATGGTTCATGAGGAACTTGGTGAAGGCGCCAGGGAAGACTAGGTGGCCGTAGTTGAGAGGGCACTAGTTTTGCTTTTAAAACTTTCAGGATGGGTTCTGCAGTCAGACTATGTAGTCGTCGATTGAGGTTTCTCAAACTATAGATGACACCGGCCCCCTTGCTTCTTAGATGTTTCAGATGGGCTGTGGGTTTGGCCCCTTCCGATAACCTGAGACCCAGATAGTTATAACTTGTGCATGTTCTGATTTGCAGGTCTCCTAGGCGCCATTGTGCTGTCTTCTTTCGGTGGTACTTCCCAAAGATAATTATCCTGGTCTTCTCCTGGTTCACCAGGAGGTTGTTCTTTTGGTTAAACCTGTACAGGGCATCTAAGGCTTTCCGTAGGCCTGTCCTGGTGGGATCCATTATAACTATGTCATCGGTGTACTGGAGAATTTGGAGCCGCACGTTCCCCAGCCTTGGTGTTAGTAGATTTGCCCCCTCCAGGGCTTTTTCCAGGTCGGCTGTGTAAAGATTAAAAAGTAAAGGGGCAAGGACACACCCTTGTTTAAGGCCGTTATTGGTTGGAACCTTAGCTGTTACAGTTGTTTGGCTGGTTTTGATACGGACCCAGGTCCCCTCATGAAGGGCGATTATAGCTTTTAACAGCTGTTGGGGAACGCCCCAGGAGTCCAGTTTTTCCCCACAGCTTCCCACGATCAACCCGGTCGAAGGCTGCACTGTAATAAACAAAGCAGCAGAACAAGGGTAGTTGTGATGGCAGGGTCGCACGGAGTGACAAGTGTCCCAGTACTAAGATGTTATCTATGGTGGAGCTTTGCGGCCTGAAACCGGATTGAAAGAAGGGGAGGATGTTATGATCTTTTGTCCAGGTTTCTAGTTCTTTCAGCAGTATTCTGGCATATGCTTTAGCTTCTATATCTAATAGAGCGACAAGCCGGTAATTTTCAGGTTTCGTACAGTCCCCTTTTTTATGAATGGGAAAAAGTATTGAGCCTTTCCTCGACGATGGGACAGTAGAAGTGGCGAATGCGTACTTGTAAAGTGGTGTTAGCTGTTCTGCCCAGAATCTGTGTGAGGCTTTAAACACTGCTGCGGGGACACCGTTGGGATCTGGGGCTCATTTTTTTAATCAGGTTGGTTATCTCGGCCTTAGTGATGACAGGTGTTTTGACGACTTTGTGTATTACTGGGGGGGGTTTGTTGTGTTTGGGTATAAGTCGTGTTCTGATGTGTTGTATACAACTGCTTTGCGTATTTAACCCACTCAGAGGCTGCCACCCCGTTTTACTTGGTCTGACCTCAGGGCTCGAAAAATCCACTCGACCACTCGCATATGCGAACTAAATTTAACGAGGGCGAGCTGTTTTTAGGTCCTACTCGCCCTTTCTGGCGAGTAGGAAGACAACTAACTTTTGTCTCTGAAAACGGAGCAAATGTGACAAGATAACAAGATTTAAAGGAATTTTTATTGCTCACAAAGTTAATGAGCAATAAAGATGCCTTTAAATCTTGTCACATTTTCTCCGCTTTCAGAGACGGAGGTCAAGTGGTTGCAGTTAGGTCGAGGAGATTTTTCAAGGTACTAGACCTGCAGGACTAGTACCATTTTTTGGATTTTTCGAGCCCTGGACCTGTATGGCTATGTTGCTTAATATGTCTCCAAAGTTGGATGTGACCCTTTTCTTTGAGAAGGATAAATATTTTCAGCCACTCTGCCTCGATTTTCTTTGATCGTATTTCCCATACTTTCTTTCTGTGTTCCGTACGAAGCGCTGTTATTGCCGGTATGTGGGAATCTGTGGCTCCTTTTCTTCTTGCCTTCAAGGCCTTTGAGAGACTGCGCTTGGTTTGAGTTAGAGCCCTTGGTTTGATTTGTGATGGTAAGCATTGGGGATAGAAGTCCTGCACTTTGGAGGTTCCAGTTCGTCCCCCAAGAACGGTTTTTAATTCAACTAAGAGTGCTTTCCAGAGCTCTAGGGGGGATACAGTACTTGTGTCTGTGGAGCTCGACTCTATGTGTAATCCACTCCAGGAGTTTTGGACCAAGATTTGTGGACCATTTTATTCTGCTCAGCACTTCGTGGTGCTCTTCTCCAGTTGAAACCCCCAGTGTTTCCAATTGTTTTGCGGGTTTCCCGTTTAGCTGAAGAGATACCCTCAGTGGTCTGATCACTCTGGTCCCTATTTCCCACTTCGAAGTTGTTGAAGTATGTTACCAAGTTATCCGAGATAAAGATGTAGCCACAAGATCCCCTCTGGAATCTCCACGACTACTGCAATCTCCTTCTCCAAGAAGATGTTGGTCCCGAACACCTCATAGGCGGTCTCCTACCAGGTCTCGCCCTTCTCAATCCCCAAGACCTCGGGGGAGAAGACACAGATCTCCTTCCTGGTCTACAGGCACATCCATAACCTCTGTGGAAGACTATTCCCCTACTTTGTCAGCCACCCCCCCTGCGAGAGTGTCACCAGTGGACGACATCATCATGTTCAACGAAGTCCTTTGTAGGGGGGCGACAAAGCTAAACATTGAGATGCCGACTGCAACCACCTCGGCATCAGTCATCTTTGAAACCCTTCATCTCAGGTCGTCTACTAGACCTTTACTTCCCCTGGTACCTGGTCTACTGTAACCAGCTCTTCATACATTTCTCACTACTGCTTCAATAGGATCAGCGCCACCGCGCATTACCAACTAGTACAGAGCCCCAGACCAGGAGCCACTTTTTCTGAGGCCCGATCCTCCACCGGACTCAGTCATAGTGGCGGCAGCAAGAAAAGCTCATACAGGGGCGTCCTCCTCCACAGTCCCACCTGACAGAGACAGCAAGTTCATAGATTCCCTGGGGAAAAGGATGTGCAGCACTTCGGCTTCCTATATGAAGGTCGCTAGCGCCTCTGCACTCCTGGGAAGATAAGACAGGTCACTATGGGACTACCTTTCAAGATTTGCGGAAACACTGCCAAAAGAAGATCAGCAGGATTTCTGGGAGATTCTACAGGAAGGAGGACTGGTAGCGAATCAGGTCATAAGTGCAGCAGCCGATGCTTCAGATCTGGCGGCCAATGGTTATTCACATGGCATCTGCGCTAGGTGCTCCTCCTGGCTGCGACTCACCGGTCTAAAACCTGAGGCCCAACACAGGATTTTGAACCTGCCCTTCAACGGAACTTCGCTTTTCGGCACTCATGCCGATGATATGTCCAGAATGAAATCTGAACTTTACACCCTGAAAGCAGTGGGCTTGGAGTAACGTAAAGACTTCAGACGCCGATACCATCCTTATGACAGTTACCAGTTCCAACAGCGGGTTCAAACCCCTCACTGGTCTTCGCAACAACATCATCAGTCCAGGTCCCACTATCATCAGCGTCGACCAGGACGGGGACAAGGAGCCTCCAGACAATCAGCTTCCTCTACTAAACAGCAAACCAAACAGTGAGAACTTGCTTTCCCTAGTTCTGTTCCCCACTCTAGTGGGGGGGAAGAATCGTGGCTCATCTGGACGAGTGGCACAAAATCACAAAGGACAAGTGGGTGCTCAATATTGTGCTGAATGGATACTCAATCAGATTCAAGTCCCCTCCACCGTCAATCCCGCTTGGGAGATCATCAGTCCATCAGCAAAAGGTACTTCGGATGGAGGTATCCATCCTGTTGCAAAAACAGGCCATCGAAAACGTTCCCTTGCAACAGGATCGGCAGGGGATTTACTCCCGCTACTTCCTGGTTCTCAAGAAAGGCCCAACCAGGGAGTACAGATCTATACTCTATCTCATACTCTTAAACAAGTTTATCTGAAAAGAAAGATTCAGGATGTTGGCACTGCACCAAATTGTTCCTCAGATTTATCAAGGAGACTGGGTGTGCTCCGTAGACCTTCAGGACACTTACTTTCATTTCCCGAAAGCATCAGAAATCTCTACGATTCTAGATAGCGTCAGAGCACTTCCAGTACAAAGTCCTTCCTTTCGGACTCAAGTCAGCCCCCCGCACGTTCTCAAAATGCATGGCGGTGGTAGCAGCTTTTCAACGAAAGCAAAAAGTCTTCGTCTATACATATCTGGACGACTGGCTGCTCAAGAGTGCGTCTCCCAGTCTTCTACAAGAACGCCTGAAATCCTGCATTCAAGTGTTAAATCAGTTGGGTCTGTGTGTCAACTACAACAAGTCCATTCTCAATCCAACTCTGAGAATTCACTACCTGGGCGCGACTCTAGACTCCGCAGACGCAAGAGTGTGTCCTTTAGAGGAGAGGTTATCAATCAACTGCAAATGTCACACTCTTTTCCGCACACCTCGTCCCACGGCCAGACAAGTATCCTCTCTGCTGGGCTCCATGCATCTTCATCGTTCCCAATGCCTGACTGCAAATGAGACCTCTGCAGCAGGTATTAGAGGATCAGTGGTCTCAAATCTCCATCCCCTGGTAGGACACCATAATTCTTACTCGAATGATCAAAGACTCCCTAAGATGGTGGCTGCAGTGTCATCATTTGTTGCAAGGAGTCCCGTTCCACCAGGAACTTCCGAAACAAACACTCATCACAGATGTGTCCCTCCAAGGATTGGGAGCCTACATGGGTCCTCTACAGGTTCAGGGGATGTGGTTGGAAACGGAGAGAAGTTACCACATCAATCTGTTGGAGCTAAGAGCTGTGCACCTGGCGCTCAAGTTGTTCTCAACTTCCATCAAGGCACGCTCTCTGTTGGTTCAGATGGACAATACCACAACTGTGTACTACCTGAACAAACGGGGAGGAACCAGGTCAAGACCTCTGTCACAGGAAGCCCAAACGATTTGGAAGTGGCTACTGGCGAGGAAGCTGACCATATCAGCGATTCACCTCCCAGGTGCTCTCAACATGCACGGGGACGCCCTAAGTTGCAAATTCGTCGAAGCGCACGACTGGGTGCTAAACGACAAAGTCACACAGGACATTTTTCAAAGATGGGGACCTTCAGACATTGATCTCTTTGCGGATGCAACAAACGCAAAGTGCTGCGCCTTCGCATCCAGGTATCCCCAACCAGGCTCCCGAGGGAATGCGCTTTTGATCAGTTGGTCAGAGACATTATGCTACACATTTCCACCAATTCCACTCATGCCACTGGTGGCCAACAAACTCTACAGGTCCAGGACCAAGATGATCCTGATCGCACCAGAGTGGCCTCGCCAGTGGTGGTATCCGGACGACCTTCACCTTTCCAAGACACCACACAGGAGGTTACTGTGCCGTCCGGACCAGCTTTCCAAGTTTGGAGGGATGGTGTTCCACACCAACCTTTCGTCTCTGAGATTAACGGCATGGCTCCTGAGTTCCTCCAATATGGACATCTAGGTCTCTCGCCGGAATGTAAGCATATTCTGAAAGCGGCGAGGAGACCATCTACCAGGAAGTCAGACGCTTTCAAATGGTAGTGCTTCTACCTATGGTGTACAGCCAATGGCCATAATCCAATTCTTGGGCAGAAACAGGTTATTGTTCCATACCTATAATACTTGGCTAAATCAGGTCTCCTGTTTACCTCTATTAAAGTGCACTTTGCGGCAATTTCAGCTTATAGAAAGTGGCCCATGCAGGTTTGTTTCTTTCAGATGCCAGTAGTTATGGACTTCCTTGAAGGCCTGAGAAAAGTTTATCCTCCTGTTAGGTCTCCTTCTACTCCCTGGGAGCTTAATTTAGTCCTTTCTAAGTTAATGGGTCCTCCCTTCGAGCCCATTCACAATGCATCACTGCAGCATCTGACGTGGAAGGCTGCTTTGTTAGTGGCAATTTCCTCTGCTCGCAGGCGCTATGTTCTAAAGACCTTATCTCATTTTCCATGCTAACAGAGTGGTCCTGAGAACCCACCCTAGTTTTCTTCCTAAGGTTGTCTCGGATTTTCATATTAATCAGTCAATTACTCTTCCCACTTTTACCGAACCCTACCACCCCTCTTGAGAGGGTGTTGCCTTCTCTTACCTAAACCAGGGTTCTTAAATTCTACCTGGATAAAACTAAAAACATAAAGTCTTGTTGTGAATTATGGTCTGATGTGCACTGGTCTTCCTTCCTCTAAGCAATCCATCTCTAGATGGATAGTGTCCTGTATTACCTTCTCTTATCAGTTAGCTAACAAGCAACTTCCTGGTAGACCAAAGGCTCATTCCACCAGAAGGAAGGCCTCCACTACCGCCCTTCTCAGAAATGTGCCCATTGCAGAGATATGTAAAGCTGCTACATGGCGATCGGTACATACCTTTGCTCGCCACTATTGTCTAGATTCTGATACTCTGGCGGATGCTCAGTTTGGGCAAGCTTCCTTAAGGAATTTGTTTGGTTAACTTGCTTTCAGAGAGTACTAGCTATACTGGTGTTCGTCCGCAGGATTCTGGGATGGACTTGCTATTCTATTCATTGCTTAGGAGTATTGATGATTAACCCCTGGAAGAGAAGGATGTTACCTGTAATCCTAGTTCTCTTCCAGGGGTATACTCCTCAAAGTCATAAGCAACCCTGCCGCCTCCCCGGACTATTACCATGTATAATAGCACTCTGTCTCCTTACTATCACTACACAGTGTAACATGCCGTAAAAAAGACCTGACCTAACTGTCACCTGTGGGACATGATGGGAGCCTGGAGGTCTTAAAGGCATGGTTCCAGTTTTTAAGCTATTGTGTTTTCTATATGCAGCCTATGGGCTAATTACCTTGCCTTTTTTGCCTTGAAAATAAAGGCTATGTTAAAACAGTGAAGAGTGCATGTTTCTGTGTCACAGAAATGTTTTATAGATATGCATTTTAGCCTACTTGGTGGTTTAGGCTGCATAAATGTGTGTATATATATATATATATATATATTATCTACTGGCGGTCGCCAGTAGATAGTTATAGTTAGGACCTATTTTCCATAGGAAATCCGCGACATTCTATTTGAAATAACTCTCTTGCCGGTTGACGAATCTTCGCGAAATTTTCAAACTTTATGGCCCGCTCCGGTCCGCTCCTACCCTGAAAGTCTCGGGGTGATTCATCAAGCGGGGGCCGAGAAAAAGGGGGGTCCCAAAACGTGTTTTCCCCATTCATTTTCCCATAGGAAACTTTAGACACGGCTACAGCCCGAACTGCTGAACGGAATTACACCAAATTTGGCAAAGAGGTAGTTCTTGGTTCAGAAAGAACCCTTTTGTTAAATGGTGTAAATCCGTTCAGTAGTTGCGGAGAAAATCAAAAGTAAAAACACATATATATCTGGGCGGAGCCTAACCACACATGTCATCGTGAGATCTGATTGGCTGTCAGCACTTCATCCTGGAATTGCTGGCAGCCATCTTGAGACCAATATACATGATAGTACCCCATTGAAATGCCTTGTAGTGAATCAAAGATTTTGAGGGTTACCAAAAGGAGAACTATTAAGGGTGATAACAGACTTTAGTTACATTAGAATTCATTTGTTGATGGTACCATACTAATTTCAGGAATTGTGGTGTGTTCTAAGGTGATTTTACCCTGAGAAAAACCTTCTGCTGGGATATCATGAATCATGTTTGAGAGAAAACTATTTTCACATGCTTGTCCCATACAGTTTTGGAAGGTGCTCCAGAAGCTAAAATGAGAGCATATTTTCTGTAAATTCACATTATCTTTCTCAGTCATGTGAGAATGAAGTCTGACATTCTCAGTAAAACATGTACTTCCAACAAGGGCAGAGACTGTCAGTTGATTCCTTTGTGTTCTACTGCAGCTTCCCAGAGTGTTCTAAAGAACAACTAGAGTGCTAACAGCCTTACTTATGACAAACGTATGGCACACCTGAAGCCATCTTGATTGGAATAAACTGGTAACACTTAAAACATTTAATTTAAAAAGGAACAAAATGATGGGTTTCATTTTGTCATAGAAATTATGGTTAGTGCTATAGAAAGAAAAATTAGGACATGTTTCAAGTGAGATCTCAAATATCTTCCTGTTATATTTCAACAGGAGCAGCCTGTCAGTTGATGCCTTTGTGTTCTACTGCAGCTTCCCAGAGTGTTCTAAAGAACAACTAGAGTGCTAACAGCCTTACTTATGACAAAAGTATGGCACACCTGAAGCCATCTTGATTGGAATAAACTGGTAACACTTAAAACATTTAATTTAAAAAGGAACAAAATGACGGGGTTAATTTTGTCATAAAAATTATGGGTAGTGCTGTAGAAAGAAAAATTAGGACATGTTTCAAGTGTGATCTCAAATATCTTCCTGTTATATTTCAACAGGAGCAGCCTGCCAGTTGATGCCTTTGTGTTCTACTGCAGCTTCCCAGAGTGTTCTAAAGAACAACTAGAGCGCTAACAGACTTACTTATGACAAAAGTATGGCACACCGGAAGCCATCTTGATTGGAATAAACCGTTAATACTTAAAACATTTAATTTAAAAAGGAACAAAATGAGGGGTTCTTTTTTAAATAGAAATTATGGTTAGTGCTGCAGAAAGAAAAATGAGGGCATGTTTTAAGTGAGATCTCAAATCCTCTTCTATTTCATTAGAAAATTCTGACATGCAGACTGAAACAATCACTTTCAATACCAGCAGCAGACTTCCAGTTAACTCCCTGGTGAGCAGTAGCTTTAGTACAGTGATCTAATGAGCAACTAGAGTGCTAACATTCTGAATTTATGGCAAATGTGAGACACATCTGAATGCCTTCTTGATGGAATCAAAGTAAAAAACTGAAAGCATTTCCTACTGAGGAGACTGCAGTAAATGAGGAAATTAGGAAACTTCATAACAAAGAAGTCTTCCAAGATGGCCACCAGAGAAAAAAGAGCCCAAATGTAGCACAAATATTACCCAGATGTAGCCCACATATAGCCCAATGACAAAAGTGTGCAAAACACTTTTTATTTTTAGTTTTTTTGCAGTTTTATGTAGTGCAGACTGGTCAGGTATTGGAGCGTTGCATCTTAAAACATGACCCCCTACACTACAAAAACACTACTGCACTACTCTAAACCCTAAAACACTACCCCAGCACGACTCCCTACACTACACAAGCACCACTGCACTATCCTAAACCCTAAAACACTACCCCCAGCATGACCCCCTACACTACACAAACACCACTGCACTACCCTAAACCCTAAAACACTACCCCCAGCACGATCCCCTACACTACCCAAACACCACTGCACTACCCTAAAACATGACCCCCTACACTACACAAACACCACTGCACTACCCTAAAACACTACCCCCAGCACGACCCCCTACACTACACAAGCACCACTGCACTACCCAAAACCCTAAAACACTACCCCCAGAACGACCCCCTACACTGCCCGAACACCACTGCACTGCCCTAAACCTTGAAACACCAGCCCCTGCACGACCCCCTACACTGTTCGAACACCACTGCACTGCCCTAAACCCTGAAACACCACCCCCAGCACGACCCCCTACACTGCCTGAACACCACTGCACTGCCCTAAACCCTGAAACACCACCCCAGCACGACCCCCTACACTGCCTGAACACCACTGCACTGCCCTAAACCCTGAAACACCACCCCTTCACGACCCCCTACACTGCCCGAACACCACTGCACTACCCTAAAACATGACCCCTACACTACACAAACACCACTGCACTACCCTAAAACACTACCCCCAGCACGACCCCCTACACTACACAAGCACCACTGCACTACCCTAAACCCTAAAACACTACCCCCAGAACGACCCCCTACACTGCCCGAACACCACTGCACTGCCCTAAACCTTGAAACACCAGCCCCTGCACGACCCCCTACACTGTTCGAACACTACTGCACTGCCCTAAACCTTGAAACACCAGCCCCAGCAAGACTCCCTACACTGCCCGAACACCACTGCACTGCCCTAAACCCTGAAACATCACCCCCAGCAAGACCCCCTACACTGCCCGAACACCACTGCCCTAAACCCTGAAACACCACCCCCAGCACGGCCCCCTACACTGCCCAAACACCACTGCACTGCCCTAAACCCTGAAACACTATCCCCAGCAAGACCCCCTACACTGCCCAAACACCATTCCACTGCCCTAAACCCTGAAACATCACCCCCAGCAAGACCCCCTACACTGCCCGAACACCACTGCCCTAAACCCTGAAACACAACCCCCAGCACGACCCCCTACACTGCCCGAACACCACTGCACTGCCCTAAACCCTGAAACACCACCCCCAGCACGACCCCTACACTGCACGAACACCACTGCTCTGCCCAAAACCCTGAAACACCAGCCCCAGCACGACCCCCTACACTGCCCGAACACCACTGCACTGCCCTAAACCCTGAAACACCAGCCCCAGCACGACCCCCTACACTGCCCGAACACCACTGCACTACCCTAAACCCAGAAACACCACCCCCAGCACGACCCCCTACACTGCCTGAGCACCACTGCACTGCCCTAAACCCTGAAACACCAGCCCCAGCATGACCCCCTACACTGCCCAAACACCACTGCACTGCCCTAAACCCTGAAACACCAGCCCCAGCACGACCACCTACACTGCACGAACACCACTGCACTGCCCTAAACCCTGAAACACCAGCCCCAGCATGACCCCTACACTGCCCGAACACCACTGCACTGCCCTAAACCGTGAAACACTAGCCCCAGCACGACCCCCTACACTGCCAGAACACCATTGCACTGCCCTAAACCCTGAAACACCACCCAGTGCACGACCCCCTACACTGCCCGAACACCACTGCACTGCCCTAAACCCTGAAACACCACCCCCAGCACGACCCCCTACACTGCCCGAACACCACTGCTCTGCCCAAAACCCTGAAACACAAGCCCCAGCACGACCCCCTACACTGCCCGAACACCACTGCCCTGCCCTAAACCCTGAAACACCAGCCCCAGCACGACCCCCTACACTGCCCGAACACCACTGCACTACCCTAAACCCATAAACACCACCCCCAGCACGACCCCCTACACTGCCTGAGCACCACTGCACTGCCCTAAACCCTGAAACACCAGCCCCAGCATGACCCCCTACACTGCCCGAACACCACTGCACTGCCCTAAACCCTGAAACACCAGCCCCAGCACGACCACCTACACTGCACGAACACCACTGCACTGCCCTAAACCCTGAAACACCAGCCCCAGCATGACCCCCTACACTGCCCGAACCCCACTGCACTGCCCTAAACCGTGAAACACTAGCCCCAGCACGACCCCCTACACTGCCAGAACACCATTGCGCTGCCCTAAACCCTGAAACACCAGCCCCAGCACAACCCCCTACACTGCCCGAACACCACTGCACTGCCCTAAACCCTGAAACACCACCCCGTGCACGACCCCCTACACTGCCCGAACACCACTGCACTGCCCTAAACCCTGAAACACCACCCCCAGCACGACACCCTACACTGCCCGAACACCACTGCACTGCCCTAAACCCTGAAACATCACCCCCAGCAAGACCCCCTACACTGCCCGAACACCACTGCCCTAAACCCTGAAACACCACCCCCAGCAAGACCCCCTACACTGCCCGAACACCACTGCACTGCCCTATACCCTGAAACACCAGCCCCAGCACGACCCCCTACATTGCCCGAACACCACTTCACTGCCCTAAACCCTGAAACACCACCCCCTGCATGACCCACTACACTGCCCGAACACCACTGCACTGCCCTAAACCACCATTCCCCCTGCACGACCCCCTACTCTGCCCGAACACTACTGCACTGGCCTAAACCCTGAAACACCATCCCCAGCACGACCCCCTACACTGCACGAACACCCCTGCACTGCCCTAAACCCTGAAACACTACCCCCAGCAGGACCCCCTACACTGCCCGAACACCACTGCACTGCCCTAAACCCTGAAACATCACCCCCAGCAAGACCCCCTACACTGCCCGAACACCACTGCCCTAAACCCTGAAACACCACCCCCAGCAAGACCCCCTACACTGCCCGAACACCACTGCACTGCCCTAAACCCTGAAACACCAGCCCCAGCACGACCCCCTACATTGCCCGAACACCACTGCACTGCCCTAAACCCTGAAACACCACCCCCTGCATGACCCACTACACTGCCCGATCACTACTGCACTGCCCTAAACCCTGAAACACCACCCCCAGCACGACCCCCTACACTGCCCGAACACCATTGCACTGCCCTAAACCCTGAAACACCACCCCCTGCACGACCCCCTACACTGCCCGAACACTACTGCACTGCCCTAAACCCTGAAACACCGCCCCCAGCATGACCCCCTACACTGCACGAACACTACTGCACTGCCCTAAACCTTGAAACACCAGCCCCAGCAAGACTCCCTACACTGCCCGAACACCACTGCACTGCCCTAAACCCTGAAACATCACCCCCAGCAAGACCCCCTACACTGCCCGAACACCACTGCCCTAAACCCTGAAACACCACCCCCAGCAAGACCCCTACACTGCCCGAACAACACTGCAGTGCCCTAAACCCTAAAACACCACCCCCAGCACGACCCCCTACACTGCCCGAACACCACTGCTCTGCCCAAAACCCTGAAACACCAGCCCCAGCACGACCCCCTACACTGCCCGAACACCACTGCACTGCCCTAAACCCTGAAACACCACCCCCAGCACGACCCCTTACACTGCCCGAACACCACTGCACTGCCCTAAACCCTGAAACACCACCCCCAGCACGACCGCCTACACTGCCTGAAAACCACTGCACTGCCCTAAACCCTGAAACACCACCCCCTGCATGACCCACTACACTGCCCGAACACCACTGCACTGCCCTAAACCCTGAAACACCACCCCCAGCACGACCCCCTACACTGCCCGAACATCACTGCACTGCCCTAAACCCTGAAACACCAGCCCCTGCACGACCCCCTACACTGCCCGAACACCACTGCACTGCCCTAAACCCTGAAACACCACCCCCAGCACGACCCCCTACACTGCCTGAACACCACTGCCCTAAACCCTGAAACACCACCCCCAGCAAGACCCCCTACACTGCCCGAATACCACTGCACTGCCCTAAAACCTGAAACACCACCTCCAACACAACCCCTACACTGCCTGAACACCATTGCTCTGCCCTAAACCCTGAAACACTGCCCCCAGCAAGACCCCCTACACTGCCCGAACACCACTGCACTGCCCTAAACCCTGAAACATCACCCCCAGCAAGACCCCCTACACTGCCCGAACACCACTGCACTGCCCTAAACCCTGAAACACCAGCCCCTGCACGACCCCCTACACTGCCCGAATACCCTGAAACACCACCCCCAGCACGACCCCCTACACTGCCTGAACACCACTGCCCTAAACCCTGAAAACCACCCCCAGCAAGACCCCCTACACTGCCCGAACACCACTGCTCTGCCCAAAACACTGAAACAACAGCCCCAGCACGACCCCCTACACTGCCTGAACACTACTGCACTGCCCTAAACCATGAAACACCATCCCCAGCACGACCCCCTACACTGCACAAACACCACTGCACTGCCCTAAACCCTGAAAAACTACCCCCAGCAAGACCCCTGCACTGCCCGAACACCACTGCACTGCCCTAAACCCTAAAACACCAGCCCCAGCACGACCCCCTACACTGCCCGAACACCACTGCACTGCCCTAAACCCTGAAACACCAGCCCCAGCACGACCCCCTACACTGCCCGAACACCACTGCACTACCCTAAACCCATAAACACCACCCCCAGCACGACCCCCTACACTGCCTGAGCACCACTGCACTGCCCTAAACCCTGAAACACCAGCCCCAGCATGACCCCCTACACTGCCCGAACACCACTGCACTGCCCTAAACACTGAAACACCAGCCCCAGCACGACCACCTACACTGCACGAACACCACTGCACTGCCCTAAACCCTGAAACACCAGCCCCAGCATGACCCCCTACACTGCCCGAACACCACTGCACTGCCCTAAACCGTGAAGCACTAGCCCCAGCACGACCCCCTACACTGCCAGAACACCATTGCACTGCCCTAAACCCTGAAACACCAGCCCCAGCACAACCCCCTACACTGCCTGAACACCATTGCTCTGCCCTAAACCCTGAAACACTGCCCCCAGCAAGACCCCCTACACTGCCCGAACACCACTGCCCTAAACCCTGAAACATCACCCCCAGCAAGACCCCCTACACTGCCCGAACACCACTGCCCTAAACCCTGAAACACCACCCCCAGCACGACCCCCTACACTGCTCGAACACCACTGCACTGCCCTAAACCCTGAAACACCACCCCCAGCACGACCCCCTACACTGCCCGAACACCACTGCTCTGCCCAAAACACTGAAACAACAGCCCCAGCACGACCCCCTACACTGCCTGAACACTACTGCACTGCCCTAAACCATGAAACACCATCCCCAGCACGACCCCCTACACTGCACAAACACCACTGCACTGCCCTAAACCCTGAAAAACTACCCCCAGCAAGACCCCTGCACTGCCCGAACACCACTGCACTGCCCTAAACCCTAAAACACCAGCCCCAGCATGACCCCCTACACTGCCCGAACACCACTGCACTGCCCTAAACCGTGAAGCACTAGCCCCAGCACGACCCCCTACACTGCCAGAACACCATTGCACTGCCCTAAACCCTGAAACACCAGCCCCAGCACAACCCCCTACACTGCCCGAACACCACTGCACTGCCCTAAACCCTGAAACACCACCCCGTGCACGACCCCCTACACTGCCCGAACACCACTGCACTGCCCTAAACCCTGAAACACCACCCCCAGCACGACACCCTACACTGCCCGAACACCACTGCACTGCCTTAAACCCTGAAACATAACCCCCAGCAAGACCCCCTACACTGCCCGAACACCACTGCCCTAAACCCTGAAACACCACCCCCAGCAAGACCCCCTACACTGCCCGAACACCACTGCACTGCCCTAAACCCTGAAACACCAGCCCCAGCACGACCCCCTACATTGCCCGAACACCACTGCACTGCCCTAAACCCTGAAACACCACCCCCTGCATGACCCACTACACTGCTCGAACACCACTGCACTGCCCTAAACCCTGAAACACCATTCCCCCTGCACGACCCCCTACTCTGCCCGAACACTACTGCACTGGCCTAAACCCTGAAACACCATCCCCAGCACGACCCCCTACACTGCACGAACACCCCTGCACTGCCCTAAACCCTGAAACACCACCCCCAGCAAGACCCCCTACACTGCCCGAACACCACTGCACTGCCCTAAACCCTGAAACACCAGCCCCAGCACGACCCCCTACATTGCCCGAACACCACTGCACTAAACCCTGAAACACCACCCCCTGCATGACCCACTACACTGCCCGAACACCACTGCACTGCCCTAAACCCTGAAACACCAACCCCAGCACGACCCCCTACACTGCCCGAACACCATTTCACTGCCCTAAACCCTGAAACACCACACCCTGCACGACCCCCTACACTGCCCGAACGCTACTGCACTGCCCTAAACCCTGAAACACCGCCCCCAGCATGACCCCCTACACTGCACGAACACCACTGCACTGCCCTAAACCCTGAAACACTACCCCCAGCAAGACCCCCTACACTGCCCGAACACCACTGCCCTAAACCCTGAAACACCACCCCCAGCAAGACCCCCTACACTGCCCGAACAACACTGCAGTGCCCTAAACCCTAAAACACCACCCCCAGCACGACCCCCTACACTGCCCGAACACCACTGCTCTGCCCAAAACCCTGAAACACCAGCCCCAGCACGACCCCCTACACTGCCCGAACACCACTGCACTGCCCTAAACCCTGAAACACCACCCCCAGCACGACCCCCTACACTGCCCGAACACCACTGCACTGCCCTAAACCCTGAAACACCACCCCGTGCATGACCCCCTACACTGCCCGAACACCACTGCACTGCCCTAAACCCTGAAACACCAGCCCCAGCACGACCTCCTACACTGCCCGAACACCACTGCACTGCCCTAAACCCTGAAACACAACCCCCAGCACGACCCCCTACACTACCCGAACACCACTGCACTACCCTAAACCCTAAAATACTCCCCCCAGCACGACCCCCTACACTACCCGAACACAACTGCACTGCCCTAAACCCTAAAACACTCCCCCCAGCATGACCCCCTGCACGACCCAAACACCACTGCACTGCCCCAAACCCTGAAACACCACCCCCAGCAAGACCCCCCTACTCTGCCCGAACACCACTGCACTGCCCTAAACCCTGAAACACCACCCCCAGCACGACCCCCTACACTGCCCGAACACCACTGCACTACCCTAAACCCTAAAACACGACCTCCTACACTACACAAAGACCACTGCACTACCCTAAACCCTAAAACACTACCCCCAGACCGACCCCCTACACTACACAAACGCCACTGCACTACCCTAAACCACTACCCCCTACACTACACAAACACCACTGCACTACCCTAAACCCTAAAACAATACCCCCAGCACGAACCCCTACACTACCCAAACACCACTGCACTACCCTAAACCCTAAAACACTACCCCCAGCAGTACCCCCTACACTACCCAAACACCATTGCACTACCCTAAACCCTAAAACACTACCCCCAGCAGTACCCCCTACACTACCCAAACACCACTGCACTACCCTAAACCCTAAACCACTACCCCCAGCACGACCCCCTACACTACCCAAACACCACTGCACTACCCTAAACCCTAAAACACTACCCCCAGCACAACCCCCTACACTACCCAAACACCACTGTAATACCCTAAACCCTAAAACACTCCCCCAGCACGACTCCCTACACTATCCAAACACTACTGCACTACCCTAAACCCTAAATCTACCCCCAGCATGACCCCCTACACTACACAAACACCACTGCTCTACCCTAAACCCTAAAACACTACCCCCAGCACGACCCCCTTCACTACCTAAACACAACTACACAATTTGTTACAGGCGTTGCAACGCAGGCCTGTGGTGCTTACTGGAAATACTTGGTGGGCTAGTTGGGCCCCAGGGACCCTCAGAAATCAAGGTGACCTAATTCCCCAACTTAAAACGCGCCACGGGGCGCGTTTGCACAGTGGTGAAGGGAGGGGGGCGGGGCCTCAGGTGACATGTGCGCAAACACGCCCCTTGAATCCTGAGGGACCCTGGGGCCAACTAGCCCACCAGGTACCTTCAGTAAGCACAACAGAGTTGCGTTGCAGAGAGGTGAAAAAAGGTGCGTGGCCTCGGAATGCCTCTCTTCAACTCAGCTCTGTGGTCCTAACTGTAGGTTCCTGGGGGGCTAGTTGGGCCCCAGGGACCCTCAGGATTCAAGGGGACTTAATCCTGCAACTTAAAACGCGCCACGGGGCGCGTTTGCACACGCGTTTTAAGAGGTAGTTTTAATCCCCTGCCCTATTATGTACTAGGGACTTACAGAGGAGGTCATGCTAATCACAGGGGTACCCCAACGCATAGTGTTCCCTAGTGTATGTAGGTGTTTTCACTGTATTCTAAGTGTCTTTTAGCATTGCACTGACTCTGGTTAGTCAGAGTCAGTTACCACCAGTACCCGTCTGAAAAAGTTGTGGGCACAGGATGATTTTGCAACATGGCCTCTTTCTGCTCCTCTGTTGGTTCTTACCTGCACATCTTTTGCTTCTTCCTGCACTTTTCTTCGTCTTTGTGGACTTCTGTTGCTTCTTTCTGCATTTCTTTTGCTTCTTTCTGCGCGTTTTTTCTTCTTTCTTCACATGTCCTACCTCTGTAGGCATAGTTAGAAACTAGCATTTAAAAAACCTTTGAAATTCACTTAAAAAATCATAGGTTTCAGGCACGTTATAGTTAGAAATTAGCATTTAAAAACCTTTGAAATTCACTGAAAAAACCATAGGTTTCAGACACGTTATAGTTAGAAATTAGCATTTAAAAAACCTTTGAAATTCACTGAAAAAACCATAGGTTTTAGGGACAGTTATAGTTAGTTGGACATTTCACTCGTACAAAACCATAGAAATTCCCCGTTATAGTTAGTTCAGCTAACTATAACTCGCGCCCCGCAATGCACTGCTGATGACGTCACATATTACATCACTCATGACATGGTCAGTGACATCACTGATGACATCACTGATGACCTCTCAAATGACATCACTGATGACATCATCCATGTGATCATTTCATGCATCTTCTCACATCCTAATATAGCTTTTGATACACCCACTCTAAATTACAGACTGCCATTCTCAAAACCATACACACTCCAATACCAATAACTACATACCCACTCACTGATTCTTAGGTCTTCACACACACATCTACTCACTCACCCGTACAGTCACTCATACTTACAGTCACTCAGTACAGGACTATCATATGCACTCATACACCTATATAAACACTCACACACCGCCACTCATCCATAGAGGTACTCACACACCTAGTCAGTCATGCAAAAAATTAATCACACACCCATTTACTCACCTATACAGTTATACACACACCAGCTCACTTACTCATACAAATACTAGCACATTCTTACGCTCTTATACAATAACTGATACAAGCACACACGCATCCATACAGCCACTCTCACAATCACACACTCTCACTTATAGCCATTTAAATACTCTAACACACATATATACTGCCTTTTACATATGTAGTTACTCGCACATGTACCACTGAGATATACATTCACTCACTAACACACCCATACACACACTCACCCACCCAAGCAGTCCATCACAGATGCACTCTTGAAATCATGCACCCAGTGAATCACCCACTCACACATCTATGTACAGAGTCACACACACCCCACCCACACAAACACTCAGGCAGCCATACAGATACTCAGAGAACCAATCAATAACCCATATAGACACTCATGTAGCTATTCGCAAATCCATGCATCCACTTACACACCAACAAACAGACGGATACAGACATTCACACAGTTTAGTCACTAACCCATGCATTCAGTAAGATACGTTTAATCACTCACTTGTAGAGTCAGTCACGCACGTACTAAATCATCCATTCAGACACTTATACACCCACTCATTCTTCAATACGCCTTTCCCTATATATATTAAACATATTTAAACTTTACAGAAACACACAGTCACTGGATGATGTCATCAGTGATTTCATTTGAGATGTCATCAGTGATGTCACTGACCATGTAATGAGTGATGTAATATGTGACGTCATCAGCAGTGCATTGTAGGGCGCGAGTTATAGTTAGCTGAACTAACTATAACGGGGAAATTTCTATGGTTTTGTACGAGTGAAATGTCCAACTAACTATAACTGTCCCTAAAACCTATGGTTTTTTCAGTGAATATATATATATATGTGTATATATATATATATATCTATGATAGATAGAAAAGATAGATATACACACATATGTACATGTGTATATATACATATATACATATATACATATATAGATATATTTTTCACAGTACTACATTCCATATTTGGTTAAACATATATAATTTTGTATATGCTCCAGGGTCCCCGTGCGAGGGCGGGACTATTCAGTGCTTATGACTTTGAGTATACCCCTGTAAGAGAACTAGGATTACAGGTAAGTAACCTATCCTTATGCCAGACTGCCTCAAACTAGGACAAGTGATCCCCCTGCTAAAACAAAATAAAAACATCAGGCGCAGACCCGTATGACCTCAACAATTTCAGGCCTGTTTGCAACCTTTCCTTCTTGGCAAAAACTCTTGAGAAATGATTCCTCTCCCAACTCAACCAACAACACATTGACACCATTAAGCTACTTGACTTGCACCAATTGGGTTTCAGGAAGGGATGCAGTACGGAAACAGCTATACTGAATATAGTAGATGATATACATAAATCTCTGGGTGCAGAGAGATGTTGCCTGCTCATCTTTTTAGACTTATCTGCTGCCTTTGGTGCAGTGAACCACAAGCTACTTTTGGTCTCCCTCCAACAATGGATCGAGGCAGATGGCATGGTTCTGCAGTAGTTCACTTCATTTCTGCATAACCACTCCCAACAAATAAAAATAACTCAATTTCCAATACTTCTGCCATCACCCGGGGTGTCCCCAAAGGCTCAGCCCTCTCACCTACACTCTTTAATATCTATGTGGAGCCCCTCACCGAAATATTAAGACAAGCAAACATCGCCAACCACCTTTATGCAGATGACATTCAGCTATACCTGGAAATATCCTCACTGGAGGACGTACGCCGCCTAAACGCCACACTCCTAAAAGATCAAAACCAGCTGCCACTCAACCACCTTAAACTCAACCAAGACAAGACTGAAGTCCTTCTCTTGTCCAACCACAGACAAACCCCCCCCCACCCCGGTCCAAGAATGTCAAAATAATATTGACGCTAACCGCAAGCTGACTGCAAAATCTATGGGTATCACCCTGGACCCAAGCTTGAAGATGAATGCACACAAAGAATACAGCGACAGTTGCCTTCTACAACCTAAAACTCTGGAACAAAATTAAGACCTTCTTCCCGCAAAATTACCTAAAAACCGCCACTCAAGCTCTGGTTAAATCCGGACTGGGTTACAGGAATCCCACCCTCACAGGCACCCCCAAATCACACTTGGCTTCCCTGAGAGCCACACTAAATGCAGCTGCAAGGTTGGTCATCGAAGCTAAAAGATAGGCTCACATCTCTCCTTCCCTGAAGAAACTAAAGTGGCTACCGATCGAAGAACATCGCTGCTGCAAAACTGCTTGTCTCAGAGTCCTCCACTCTGGTAAATCACCCTACCTCGGGACAAAAATTACAAAGGCAAGCAAGACGAGAAATCTGAAAAGCACAAATGCCCTTCTCATCCCCCCAAAAGACATAAACATGAAACACTTTCACACTCTTTCTCGGGCAATGCCTCCAAAATCTGGAATTCTCTCCCTGTATGTCAGAACTAACCCCTCCTTTATGAGCTTTAAGAGACAATTAAAAGAATTTCTCCTCAGTCTGCACCCTTGTGTCTTGTAAGTGCTATATATAACTCTTTAAATAAATAAATATTTGGAGTTTCCTCAAGTTGAGACTCATTCCGGATGGATTGGAACAAGGGACCCCTGTATGCCTTCCCACCACTACCTCTCCTTCTAATAGTTCTGAAACAGATAAAGATAGACCTGCCCAAAGTCCTCCTTGTGGTCCCAGAACTGTGTGATACCTGGAACTCATTAACATGATCTGCCTTTCCATCAGGCTAGCACTTCATAGGGACCTCATGTTTCAGCAATAGGGCTGGGCTCTCTATCCAAATCGATGCGGTCTGTACCTCCATGCTTGGAGATTGAGTGGCAGCAGTTGACTTGCAGGCGATTTGCTGCCTGAAGTGGTAATGTCATGTCCAGACACCCTTTCATGACACCCATTTATGCCAGATGTTTAAACTAGTGTGACGCACGAGACACTGACCCCTCACAGGCAAAACTGTCAGGCATCCTGTTTGTTTTATCTTTTGCTCAGCAAGGCCTTGCAGTGGGCACTATGAAAGGTTATTTGAAGGCACTTTTAGCTTTTCTGTTTGCAGGACCAAACATCTTTGTTCAGATCAGCTGCTGTGATGAGATTAAAGTTTTGACCCACATTTTCTCCCAATCCATTGGTGACGCCACAGTGTGATCTTAACTTGTTCCTAACATTTCTTGTGTAGGTCATTAAAGCCTATGTAAGTTTGCTGTGTCCCATCTCCTGTTTAGTAGAGTGGTTTCTCTTTTTAACCATCTTAAAAAGTCCCAATTTGTTACTCAGCCCACTGTAATCAACAATTGTTCATGGTCCATGTTAGACAGGGTGGGATGGGTAAAATGTGAAACCGACATCTGTACGCAGTGCTGGTGCATATATGCAGCTATGCCCGGCCACGTCTGGAGCAGTATGGCCCCAAAACGGAACCGCATTATGCCACCTAGGAGCATGTGGGAGTACTGTTTCAAAATTCTCAGAATCCAGTCTGGTTCCTAGGGGATATGCTGTTAGTATCCACCAGAAAGAGGTTACTGTAGGTAAGTAATTTGTTTGCTTTGGCATTCCTGGAACAGTATGATCTCCAGATATGGCATGAAATTTCACTCCTTATTCATCACATCCAAGATGATAAAAAGGAAAAGGCTACGGCCATTATCGAACATTAACAATGAAGGCGAAAATTTGCCAGCTGCCATCATCGATGCAGCGATGGATATTTCAAATGCTGGCTTCTGTCACCTTGTAGGGGCAGCAGTTCAGTGCAGGCAGTCATGGCTTCGGTCAACTTGCTTCTGTCCAGAAGTTCGGCACACATTTTGGACATGCCTTTTGAGGAACAAACTTTATTTGGAAAACATGTAGACTGCGCCCTGCAGTACGGACGTGGCACATTTCGCAGGAGCTTTAAAATGCAGACGCCCTGTCTGCACCCTTTTTGTGGCTCTAGGAGATCTCCAGCTCGGAGAGGAAGGGTCTTCCAACTCAGAAGCCAAGGGAGACCTTATTACCGTCCATAACAATCAGGGTGTGATAAAGCATACTATTCAGGCAAAAGTCAGTGCAAAGACTACAGCAGAAAGTTTGTGAAGAAAAAAGGAAGCATTCCAACCTCACTCCTAGCACAATCAGATTGCTGGGAACTTCAAACAGCGCATTGTGTTCACAGTCTGGAATTTATACAGAAACCACGGACCCATCTGCCCAGAAAAGAATATCATCTGCACTAGTGGAAGACATGCGAAGATGCTCTACATCTCCTAAAAGGAGCCGTAAAGAAGGTACCAAAGAAAAAGAGCAATTATATATTTTACTCCACTTTTTCTGGTCAAGAAAAAAATCAGGACAATGAGGCAAGTACTGAACCCTCGAATTTTGAATACATTTCTGAAAAAAAGAAAGTCCTTGCAAATGGTAATTCTCCAAGAAGTCCTTCAGATGCTTCAGGAACGTCACCTCTGGATCTTCATGATGATTATATTCACATCCCTGTACGGTGAAATTGCAAGCACTACCTACAATTTTCAGTTGCAGGGAAGCACAGTCAATTCAGGGTGCTTCCATTTGATCTGAAGTCTGTGCCCTGGTTATTTACATAACCTGGTGACGGTAGCTGCTTTTTTTCAAAGATCAGGTCACCAAGCATGCCTCTATTTGGACTATTAGCTTGTCAAATCTGCATCAAAGGAATAGGCTTGTACCTACACAGACTCCTCTATCAGCTTAGTTCAAGAACTAGGACAGATCCTGAATACTGAGAAATCCTTCATTCATCTTGTGACTTGATGGCAATTCCCCGGGTAAATTTTGGAAACGCAATTGTGAAAGGCTTTCCCTCTGAAGAAAAAGTTACAAAACTGCAGGCATGGTATAGGCATTTTGCTCCAAGCAAACAGTGCTCGTCAGGGTATACAAATTCTTCTTAGGCCTCGTCTTGACTTGCATCTGCATAATTCCTTTCGGTATGATCAAGATGAGGCTTATTCAGCGAAAGCTAAAACACCAGTGGAAGCAATAGACTGGTTCATAAAGTGACCTAGGGAAAGTCACAACACTACACTACCCTGCTTTGAAAGGGGGGGGGGTCCCATCAAACCTCAAAGCAGACCTTTCACTCCAACCTTCTGCAAAAAGGATATTCATGACAACAGGTGCAACACTGATAGCATGTGGCACACACAAGAGCTTCATGTCAAAGGTGTAAAAGGAATTCCTCGTAAACCGCCTGGAGTCACAGGCCATTGTAGTAGGCTTGCAGTCATTCCTTCTGAGGTTATTAAACAAGCTGTTTATCCACAACCTCAATGTACTATGTTGTGAAGCAAGTGGTAACAAGGTTCTATTTTCTATTGGAAGAAACACAGATAATGTGGGGGTATGCCACCATCAAGATGGCGGACATTGCAGAACAGTATCTTCCAGGATGCCAAAACGACCAGGCAGATGCACACATCCCTGCCCTTTCAGATTCCATTGGATACTGCACTAGGGCCAAGCAGAATACATCTTTTGAAAATGAGCACCAGTGTGTGATACACCTGTTCGCCGCCCTGAAATGCTAGTGCTACACCAGCAGGTTCCATCAGCTGGCTGTCCAGCCAGTTGTCTTGGGCAGTGTTTTTTTGAAGAGATGGTTAAATGTCTTTGCTTATGCCTTTCCTTCATTTCTCCTCACTCCCAGAGAGCTGAGGAAGGTGAATGTAGATGACCATTCCTGGATTCTGATTGCCTTGCATGGGTGTTACTTTTGTTACAGCGACCTACTGAGGCTGTCCGCGTAAAGAGAAATCCAGTTGAAGTATCACCCCAGGCTCCTCTCCAGACACTCTGGACAGATTCTCCGTCACGACCTGAAGTCACTGAGTCTGACTGCATGGTTCATGACCACTTAGAGTATTAACATCTAAATATCCCTTCAGGCTGCACATCATCCACAACTGAGGCTTCTAGCGCTAAGTGGAAAATATTTTACACATGATTCAAGATATCTTAATCTCTATGTGGCCTCAAAAACATCTGCCGTAGAGCTAGCCAAGAGTGCATTAGAAGATATTTACCATGCAGCCATGTGGAAAAGCAGGCATACCTTCACCAGACATTACATCCTCGATGTTTCAGTAACATCAGACTTCTTCCTTCTCTTTTCAGATGTTATGTACTGCCTGCTGTTCTGACTCCAGCATGCAAGTATATGAAAGATCCAGTGCTGGATAAGTAATTAGTTAATAGGCTGTAGCTTCTGTTGTCCAGCAGTAGTAGCTTTCTTATAGTCACATGTAAACTTTGACCCACCTCACTGGCCAGAGCACACGCTCTGGTGGCCTCTAGGTCAAGTGGAGAGCTCCACACTTTCACCTCATTGGCTGAATTTCAGGTTGTTTCAAAAGAGGTAGATGTGCTACTAAATAAATACTGTTGCTGAGTCTATGGCCAATTTTGGCACATGTTTAGTTCTGGTTAAAGTTACTGAGGACTCCCAGCCTGACAATGGGAAATAATGCAAGCTTGTAAATTTATGAAAGATACCAATGCTGGACAACTGGAGTTACATGAAGTAACTAATTTGTTTCAACAGCAGCAGCTGTCTTATATTGCTTGGGCCCCAAGTGCATAAGGACGACAGTTTGAATGGCAACAAACAGATCAAACAAGATGCTCCTTTTGTGACAGAGTAAGGGGTACAGGACATTTCCCGAGGGCGTCTGGTGCATCTAACAAATGACTGTTACACATGCTGTTCCCAATATTCAACACCTGTAGGGTATGACTTGGAGGTTTTCTGCATTAATGGCAGAAGAGTATCTGAGACAAGAGGGTATTCAACATTTTGAAGGATGGGTACTGTATCAATTTAGAAGGCTTACCCTTCAGTATACCTCAAATAAAGCATAGGTCCAACACGTAATGCCTTAAATGTCTTTATCAAAAAGTGAAAAGATCTGCAGAAAAATGTTATGTCATTTTGTATTGCGCACTAATCCCCCATGAGGGTATTAATGCGCTTCAACAGGTGTTTAGGCTTGTGGTTCCCTTAGATTTATTCGAGGAGCCAGGTCCTCAGCTTCTTGCGGAACTCTAGAAGTGAGGAGGAAACTCAGTGTTGTGGGAGGTAGTTCTTTATTTTTGGGGTTATGTTGGAGATTGAGCAACTCCCTGCTCTGCTCTTGTGAATGCAGGGGGTGTGTGAGAATGAGGCCGAGCCTAGGTGTCTGGCAGGCTAGTAAGTGTATGCATCTGTTCAGGTATACTGGTCCAGTGTTATGTAAGGCTTTGTATTTGTTTGGGAGGTGTTGGAATTGGCTGGATTTGTGAATTGGGAGCCAGTGGAGCTCTCTGAGGTGGGGTGAGATGTGGGTGTGACGTGGGTGGTTGAGTATGAGACTTGCGGGTGGTTGAGTGTGAGACTTGCGGCGGCATTCTGGATGGTCTGAAGTCTATGTAGGAGCTGTTTTGAGATTCTAGAGTAGAGTGCGTTGCCGTAGTAGTATACTTGTGATCAGTGCTTGCATGACTGTGCTTGTGGTGTTCGGTGGCAGTCACTTGAAGATTTTTTGAGCATACGTAGTAGGTGGGAGCAGGCTGCGCTAGGTGCGTTAACATATGCTGTCACTTGATAGAGTGCCAAAGAGGAGTACAATCAAGGAATTTATTCTGTGTGCCTATTGATCCCTGAACAGGATCTGTCTAAATGGATGTAAGATTTTTAAACCAGTTTATCAAGACAAAACGATTCCAGAAGACAATGTTGCAGGAAATAATTCCAGTGCTGCCTTAGGGAGACTGCATAGCTTAAATAGATCTGAAAAACTCCTAATGTCATATTCCCATGAACGAAAGCCACTGAGAATGTCTTGGTTTTATAGTGGGGAATTCTCATTTGCAGCTCGAAGTATTACCCTTCAGGATAAAGTTGACTCTAAGAGTGACCCCCAAATTACATGGCTGTTGTGGTAGCACACTTCAAAAGACAGGGAATTTGTGCACACTCCTACCAAGCCTAACTAGTGTAGGCACACTATCAACAAGCATTTGCAATGCAATAGGTCTCGCATTATTAAAGTTTGAGCTATTGGTGTTGCATTTGCAAGAGTTTGAGCTATTGCCATTGTAAACGACAATGCCTTTTATTTATGTGTTTCGAAAAGCTGTATGGGGTGCATAAACACGCCCTTTGTACTTATAGTCCTTGCTTACGAAAAGGAAGGCTGGCAGTAAAAGAGGCATAGTTACTGCCAGCGTTGCTTCTCGTAAGCAACAACTGCAAGTACAAAGTGCCTGTTTACGCACCGCTTGCAGGTTTTTAAAATACAGAAATAAAAGGCATTGGTATTTACAATGCCAATAGCTCAAACTCTCGCAAATGCGACACCTATTGCATAGCAAATGCTTGTTTTCTTATTGCGTAGTAGAACCACTCTTTGTGGTAAACAACAATTATGCCATGCCAGATAGTCTTACAGGCATTCACAGATATACAAACCTACATTAAGTTTCCTATATTGAGGTTTTGGAATGTTCCGTTTTTTTAAAGCACAATAAAGATGGGGGGCTGTTGTTGGGGGTTGAGAGGTAACTCCCACCTTTAACTTGTGAGGGCCTGAGCCTGGTGAGGTAGCCTGTCTGCTTTGTTTCACTGTTCTACCAAGGTTTTAGGAACTGTAAGATTCCTATCAACAACAGCAAGTGATGGATGATCTGTGGCTCAAAACCTAATCCCAAGTAGTAATTGTAATAATTCATTATTATTATTTAGACCGGACTAAATATTGATAATGAACCATTACAATTACTACTTGGGATTCCGCTTTGGTTTGCCCACAAATGAGTGCGAACATCCTTTTGTGTGAATATTAATCCAAAATGAGGGATGAATGCTAGCCACTAAAAACAAAAGTGTCTGTCCATCCCCTATTTCTCCTTGCTATTTTTCCAGATGTGGTCTGGATGAGATGCCCACAGATTTGCCCGAGCAGCCGGGAGTGCACATCTGTTTGGTGGGAAGGGATAGCAAAAGATGGTGAGGGCGAGGAAGGAAGTAGGGGGAAAAGTAAGAGTAAAAAGGATAGAGAAGGTTGGGAAGGGAAAGCAAAAGATGGTGAGGGGGAAGGAAGGAAGTAGGGGGCAAGGCAAGAGTAAAAAGTATTTGCAATGCAACAGGTCTCGCATTTGCAAGAGTTAGAGCTATTGGCGTTGTAAATGACATGTTTTTTACCTATGTGTTTTGGTTTGGAGTGTAGTGGATATTTGTGGTTTGGCGTGGAATTATTTGGGTTGTATTGGAATTATTAGTTGTGGGATGACGCATACATTTGTGATGTGTTTTGGATGTATGTGGTGTGTTGTGGAATCTGGTTGTGCATTTGAAATATGTGGTTTGTGTAGAATTATGTGGTGTGTTTTGCCAATGTGTTGAGTTGAATTGTGTGCCATTGAGTGTAATTATGCATATTGGATTTATGTGTTATGGTGTGGAGTGCATTTATGTGGATTGCTGGTATGTGGCATGAGTGCATTTATGTGGGGTCTATTTATGTTGTATTGAGTAGAGTGTAATTATGTGTAGAGTAATTATGTGGAGCTGAGTGGTATTATGTGGAGTGTAATTATGTTGTGTGGTGCAGAACAGTGTGGCATTGAATTGTGTTGTGTGGAATTATATGGCATGGTTTGTAGTGGTACTATGTGCTGTGGAATAGCATGTTATGGTGTGGAATTATGTGGCATGTTGCAAAGTTGAATTCTTTTTGTAGATTGTAATTATGTGTTTTGGAATTCGAGTGGATATATGTGCAGTGTAAATATGTTGTGTGGAATGTAGGTTGGAGTGTAATTACGTGTAGTGAAATTATATGGAGTTGAATTGTGTTGTGTGGAGTGTAATTATATTGTTTGGAGTGGAGTGGAAATATGTGTAGTTTTTGTGATTGACAACAGCGGAAGTTTTTTTGCTTTTTAAATGAAATTACAAACTTTACAACTGTGCTTTTTTCAAAAATAATTATTTTGTTAATAGTCACTCTTATCTATTCAGTAGGCGCTGCAGACAAAGGAGTTCTACAACTGAAAATAATAAAATGTGATAAAAGCAATTCATGATTAAACAAATCATAAATGTGCTGCAATGTTTGTCTTTTTTACTGTCAACAACTGTCTTTGTTACATAATAACGACATCCAATAAATGTTCAACAAGTAACCACTTGCTTTTAATTTGTTAAACTCAAACGTCTGAATTGAATAATTGAGGGTATTTTTCTTTAATATAAATCAACGGCCGGTGAACATTAGTTTTAATTATTCATCTTCTGATAGGTAAGTAAAAGAGCATTGAGTGAAGCCAAACACCTAAAATTGCAGCCGATCCTGAGCCAAAATAATACCTTTAGTAGGCCAACATTCAGTACAAATAGAGTTGTGAAGGAAGTAGAATATTTAAATAACCCATATTACTTTTGTTTTGCGAAAGCAAATTAAACATTTTCCACTGGCTGCTTCCACAAAATAACTACTGTAACCGCCTCCCAATAAAAATAAAGGTCACAACTTGAGGAATAACTAACACCCCTTCACCCCCAACCCTGCTGGCATCAATGCGGCCCTGGGTCAAACCACAGACCATACCTCTTGGCCCACCCAAGGGAAAATGTTTGAGTATGTTGAAGTAGTGACCCTCTACTACAGCCATAGGCGGGTCTGGGAATCGGGCTGCTTTTGAGAAAACTGTTGAAGGCCCAGATTAAGAGGATACCCGAGGGAGAGGGGAGAACATCCTTCAACTACACGGCAGGCACTCTGTCGCATTGTAGATCACTCTGCTAATAGGAGGGGTTCAAGCCGTGATCACGTGACCTTCCTTACTACGTGATGGGCAAACTAATAAAAACACGGAACGATGCCTCCTATCTGAAACTAATAAAAACACGGAATGATGCCTCCTATCTGAAACTAATAAAAACACGGAACGATGCCTCCTATCTGAAACTAATAAAAACACGGAACGATGCCTCCTATTTGAACCCGCTTCGATGTACACAGTCGCCATTTCCAAAATATAAAGGATCATTACCTCCTGCAGCTAACTTGATGAAAATGCAATTATTAAACATTTCATAAATGTAACGGAGCACAGCTTTCCTGTGGGCTGAAGGAGCTTTGTCACAGCGAGCCCATTTTGGATCTTTAAAAACAAACGAACCTGTACATTTTATTTCTTGCAGGTAAAAGCTAACGGAGGCTGGCTCAGGCATGAATCCCTCACTCCTACTCGAGAACGCTGACAAACTCGATAAATATGTACCTTAGAACTAAAAGTTTGAGTCCCAGCTTCGGCTCAAACCCCTGGGCTTCCGGACAAATCACGTTATCTACATATGCCAGTTCGCGCTACATAAAACATGCAAAAAGTTACCCAATGTACAGAGATGTAGCCCTCTGTGCTGTGGCTTACAGCTCGTTCATATATGCCTAGTGAGATTCACGCAAAGAGAGAGTCTATTATTTCCCTGTTTAGCACTCGCCTGACAAGTGGACTAGGTGTTTTATGTCTTGGGTAAACAGAACAGTGTTTGCGCAGCACTCACCCCCAGTGATGAGGAAGTAGGACACGACCACCAGAGCGTATACTGTCATGGCAGAGGGCATATGTAACCAGGACGGCTTTTTGAGCTTGATGTTGGGGCATACCAGCACCGCAAACAGGATTCGGTAAAGCGACTCCATACCGCTCAATTCCAGAGACTCACAGAACCGGGAACATGAGAGAGGCGTCGGTGCCACCTACCAGCGGTACACCCCTGCCTCTGATAGAGAGAGAAAAGAGACTACATTTCTCTATGCGAACAACTCGGCCCTCAAAACCAAAAGATTTCTCCTTCCCGGACACACGTTTACCACCAATATAACGTAAAACGCGTTTTTTATTTGTAATAGAAGAAACTTGACAGTCGCCCACAAAGCCCTCGGCTACTGCCACGGACTGTTCCTCGCGCGCGCACCAGGATGACCTGATGCGCGCCTCAAGTTATCAGCAGCAGCTGCTGCAAGTCACATGAGCGGGTCACGTTGCCTTGAAGAGCATAATTAAATACAAAAAATGGCGGCCGCGCGGTAAAAAAAAAATAAACAGTGGTGCGTGCGCACCACAGAGGAGGGGGGGAGGGAGCGCGGCAGCGAGGCGAACGCGCGCTGCTGCGCGTTCTGGCCACCGTCGGGAATGGGAGGAGCAAAGGCGGGACATGCGCCCGCCTTTGCCCAATCGCGTGCCGTCTCCGTAAAAAAAACGCACGCTCCAGCCAATGTGGGCTTCCAAAAGCAAAACCACACGCACGAGCGTGTGGGTAGCTTTCAGAAGCCCTTTCTAAAGGTCTCGCGCTGTGCGAGCAGGGCTGCGCACTGCAACGCTAGGCGCGAGACCTAAAAAGCATAGATCAAGTGATTTTAGCGTTTTCATGTCAAAATATTGAGGAAAAAGTATTGTAGGATCTAAATATCAAGAACTGCAATATTGCGAAGGCAAGTGCATATAGGTATTGCTGTAATTACTCTTAACTCCACAACTATGCCCTCTAACAATATATAGTGTCAAGATACGTAGATATAATGGCATTAAGTACAGTACGCCTATACTTACCTATATACACATACTTTGTAGATATTTTGGTTGTGGATATTTTGGAGATGTTTTGGCCCTATGTTCTGACATCAGTATTCCTCCCCCATCTGTTTGCTTCGTGATTGCCATGCTTTGCCTGGGATGGAACAGGTGACTTTTCACTACTGTCCTAGGTGTCGTGCTAAATACCCCTAAGCTGATCTCCATCAGGTCTGAAACCTCTCCCTCTTGCCCAAGCACTACAAGGCTTCCTACAACACCTGCAGCTCCTTCCGTTCGAAGAAGACTCTTCAAGACCGTCAGGCTCGTTGCTTGGAAATGTTGCGCAGAGGTGAGAAAACTGCCAGCGTCCTCTTTGGCACTGAGCACCTCAAGGGGGAACTTCAACTGGAACTGTCGGCAGCCGAGAAAGAGACCTACTGGCCCGACGCAAGTTCCGGCTCCGATCTATATATTGAAGACCTCCCGCCCGCTCAACTGGTTGTTTGTACAGTCCCTTCTCTCCTACCCCCTCGACACCGCTTGCACTCCGAGCAGGCTCCTCCCAAGGGCTCGTCTCAGAAGGGAAGCTCCTTTCAAACACCACAATCGGATGTCCCCTTGATGTTGCTGACACCGCTCGTGGCATCAATTCCAGCGTGCTCATACGCAGACACACTTGTCTCAGTTTCCCTGTCTTCAAGCCGGATGCCCAACAGCATCTCCTCAACCTGCCCTTTGATGGGAACACCTAATCTGAAAGAGACACGTTAGTGATAGATTCCTTACCTTAGAATATCCCCAGGCGTCAGTCTGGATCCGGAAAGGTTTCGTCAGCAGTAACCCTGCGCGTCGGAAGGTGGCGTCGTGCGGCTCCGCGTTCGTCGTAGGCGTCGTGATCGCCGGGATGACGTCGCGGCAGCTACTTAGTCGCCGCCTTCGCGCGCTGACGTCAGTTCTTTCTTTTTCCGCGCCAGCAAGCGCAGATCCGGAGAGAGCGGTACCCCCAGTCATTTTTTGACTGAGTTTTTGGAGATTTTTTGTCTCAGCTTTTCGAGTCGATCGACTCCTGGTGCAGTTAGGTATGCCCGGGTTTAAGTCTTGCGAGGACTGTCATCGGATGATGTCGGTGACGGACCGGCACCGCGTGTGTCTCTTCTGCCTGGGGCGCGACCACGACCCCAAGTCGTGCCCCGACTGCCGGTCCATGGCACCGAAGTCTTTGCGGGAGCGGTCCCGAAAGCTGCTTGAAGCCCGGCAGTCGGCTCCGCGCCGTGAAAGGTCCCGAGGGAGGTCGAGGGACCGGTCGCGGAGCCACCACCATCGGAAATCGTCCGACTCAAAGTCTTCGCACTCGGGGTCAGGTAAGGCTAAGCGCCAAAAGAAGTCGAAGAAACGTCATCGTTCTCCGACTTCCTCTCGCCAGGCGCGCGACTCGGCTGAGGGTGCAGGTGGTGCCACCCCAGCGGCTCCGGCGGAGCCTACGCAGTCGCTGGCGACCTACCCGCCTTTCCCGGGTTCGTCGGCGACTCCGGCCCAGGTATTCCTGTCCGCTATGGTTCGCCTATTTGGGCCGTCGGGCCCCTCCGGTGCGCCTTCGGGCCCCGCGGGCCCGACTGGGAGTCCTTGCCCTTTGACGCCGGTGGCTCCGGCCCCGGCGTCGCCGTCGGCTCCGGCCTCGGCGCCGCAGGACTCCCGTGGATCCCGGTCGACGCCGGTTGACCTCGTGCCACCTCCACCGACCCCAACGGCACCACGTTTCACGTCACCCGGCACGCCGGACGACGTCGGCCCCGGTTTCAGCCCCGAAGTGGAGACGGTGCCGGGAGGGTGTCGACCGACGCCGATTCCGACGCCGTTTGGGAATCTGTTTCCCTATCTCCATCCTCCTCCTTTTCGGCCTGTACAACAGCATGAGGAGGAAGGGGAGGACTGGGAGGGGTCTGAGGACCCTCTCGCTGCTCAATGCGAGTATGACCCGGACTGGGCAGAGGAGTTGGGGGGACGCCAGTGGTCTGGACACCTCTCCAGACCTTGGCATGCTGTCTCCTCCTACCGTGGCTACGGAGGAGGGCGCTTCTTTTTCTGTGGTGTTGCGTAGGGCAGCCGAGGCACTCCACCTCGAGCTACCTACTGTGGCCGTCAGGACTAACCTCCTGACAGAAGTGCTTCAGTCAGCAGTTACCTCTGCAGAACCACTGCTACCCTTTAATGATGCACTTTCGGACGTTCTTTTGGGCTCCTGGTCCAGGCCCAACACAGGGGCTCCTGTGGACAGGAACGTGGCCCGACGCCATCGCCCGGCCCTGGGCGACCCCATTTTCCTCTCCCAACACCCCACCCCTGAGAGCTTGGTTGTCCAAGCCTCCGCTTCCCCAAGCGCCTTCCCTTCCGCACCCCTGGACAAGGAATCCAAGAGACTGGAACAGTTTGGGAAGAAGGTTTTTTCTTCCGCCAGTCTAGGGCTGCGGTCTGTGAACACTGCATGCCTCTTGGGCCGTTATTCTCACTCTCTGTGGGATACGGTGGCGCAGGTGCTGCCTCAGTGTCCGGAGGAGGCCCGGACACTACTCTCCCAGGCTATTGCTGAGGGGAGAGATGCAGCAAAGTTCACGATCCGTTGTGGCCTTGACACCGCCGACTTGCTGGGCAGGGCGATTTCCACGACAGTGGCGCTCTGCCGCCACGCCTGGCTGAGGATAGCTGGCTTTTCGGGGGATGTCCAAAACACTTTGATGGACATGCCCTTTGATGGCATTCGCCTCTTTGGGAACAAGGCAGACAGTGCTTTGGAGAGATTTAAGGACTCGCGGGCTACTGCCAAGTCCTTTGGTTTTTCGGCCACGCGGCCTCCTCAGCCTTCTGCCTTTTGCTCCTTTCGTGCTCGCGGAAGGGGCAACCCACCACGTTCGCAACAGGCCGGCGCAACAGTCCACGCACGGCCGCGGACGTGGGAACCGCCGCGGCGGTTCAGGGGGCCAGCGGCAGGGTCAGTCCACCTCCACCCCACCCACCACTGCCTCCAAACCTTCCTAGTCCGACCTTTCAGGCCCATCAAACGCCAGTGGGTGGGAGGCTTCGCCATCACCTCCCCCACTGGCGCGCCATCACTTCGGACAGGTGGGTTTTACAGATAGTCCGAAGGGGCTACTCCCTCCCCTTCGAGACTACCCCTCCAGCCATGCCACCTCAGTGCCACCGCATGTCGGGGGATCACTTGGCACTTCTCCAGCAGGAAGTTGTGGCCCTCTTGGCCAAGGGGGCCATAGAGCGCGTTCCAACGCCAGAAGTAGGTCGTGGTTGTTATTCCCACTACTTTCTGATTCCAAAGAAGGACAAAGGCCTGCGTCCTATCTTGGAACTTCGGAACGTCAATCTCTTCCTCCGGAAGGAGAAGTTCAAGATGCTCACACTTGCTCAGGTCTTGTCTGCCCTAGACCCGCAAGACTGGATGGTAGCGTTGGACTTGCAGGACGCTTACTTTCATATCCCCGTCCTGCCGGCCCACCGGCGTTACCTGCGGTTCACGTTAGGCCACGAGCACTTTCAGTTCACCGTGCTCCTTTTGGCCTTACCAGCGCCCCTCGGGTGTTCACGAAAGTGATGGCGGTGGTCGCAGCTCATCTGCGCAGATCAGGGGTTTTAGTCTTCCCCTATCTCGACGACTGGTTGTTGAAGGCGGGCTTGCCCCATGCAGTTGTCTCCCATCTCCAGACTACGGCCGACCTCCTGCATTTGCTGGGGTTCTCCATCAACGTGCCGAAGTCGCACCTGATTCCCTCTCAGAAGCTCCTCTTCATCGGAGCAGTTCTGGACACGGCGCAGTTTCGGGTCTATCCTCCCGAACAGCGAGTCCGGGATATTCGGGCTATGATTCCAATCTTTCAGCCCTTATCCTGGGTTTCGGTCAGGATGACCCTGAGGCCGCTAGGCCTCATGGCCTCCTGCATCCTGCTGATCAATCATGCCAGATGGCATATGCGGGCTCTGCAGTGGGACCTGAAGTTCCAGTGAGCGCAGCATCAGGGGAACCTGTCCGACTACGTCTAGATCTCGGAGGGCACTGCAAGACAATTGCAGTGGTGGCTCACGAACCAGCATTGGGTTAGCGGCAGATCCCTCTCCCTTCCCCAACCGAAGCACACAGTAGTGACGGACGCGTCCCTCCTGGGATGAGGCGGCCACATGGGAGAGGCGGAGATCAGAGGCCTCTGGTCTTCGGCGGAGTCCAGGCTCCATATCCACCTTCTGGAGCTCCGGGCGATCCTACTTGCACTGAAAGCATTCCTTCCCTCTGTCTAGGGGAGAGTAGTGCAGGTGTTCACAGACAACACCACCGCCATGTGGTACTGCAACAAGCAAGGCGGGGTGGGGTCGTGGACGCTTTGTCAGGAGGCTCTGCGCCTCTGGACGTGGCTGGAACGCCAGGGCATTTTCCTGGTGGTTCAACACTTGGCAGGGTCTTTGAACGCCAGGGCGGACGAACTCAGCCGCAGGTGCATGATAGATCACGAATGGCGTCTTCACTCGGAGGTGGCGCAAGGTCTCTTTCAACAGTTGGGAGAGCCTTGGTTAGATCTGTTCGCCACCGAAGAGAACGCGCAATGTCAGCAGTTCTGCGCGTTGGAATTTCCAAGGCGGCACTCGCTCAGCGACGCTTTTCGGCGCGAGTGGAGTTGCGGTCTATTGTACGCCTTTCCGCCTATACCACTTCTACCCAGAGTGCTGAAGAAGATCAGACGCGACCGGGCCCAAGTCATTCTTGTGGCTCCGGACTGGGCTCGCAGAGTTTGGTATCCCGAGCTACTCCGTATAAGCGTGGATCCCCCGATCCGACTGCCTCTTCGGGAGGATCTTCTGTGGCAGCAGCAGGGGACGGTCCTCCACCCGAACCTGTCCAGTCTCCACCTCCTTGTGTGGAGATTGAGCGGCGACAGTTGATTCCATTTCACTTGCCTCCTGAAGTCTGCGATGTCATTCTGGCAGCCAGGCGTCCCTCCACTAAATCGGTATACGCCTGCAGGTGGAACAAATTTGTGGCATGTTGCACAGCAAAGGCTGTGGATCCACTTTCTGCCCCTCTTTCTGAGGTCCTACTGTTCCTTCTTTCTTTAGCCCAGCAGGGCTCTGCTCTGGGCACTATCAAGGGCTACCTTTCTGCAATTTCAGCCTCTCAGGCTACCTGATCAGCCCTCTCTTTTCAAGTCCCCTGTTGTAAATAGATTTCTCAAAGGCATTACTCACCTTTTCCCTCCTATTCCGTTTGTGATGCCAAAGTGGGACTTGAATCTGGTTCTTACTTATTTGATGTGCGCTCCCTTTGAGCCGCTTCATAACTGTCCTCTTCGTTTATTAACCTTGAAGACTGCTTTCCTGGTTGCCATCACCTCCGCTAGGCGCGTGAGTGAGCTCCAGGCTCTTTCCTGTAAACCTCCTTTTCTGTCTGTTCATCCGGACAAGGTTGTGCTACGCACACGTCCATCCTTTTTGCCAAAGGTTGTTACTGCCTTCCATATCGGGCAAACTATCACCTTGCCCACTTTCTTTCCGCCTCTGCACCCTTCCAGAGAGGAAGAGAGGCTCCACCGTCTGGACCCAAAACGTGCGATCTCATTTTACCTCAACCGCACACAACAGTTCCGGGTGGATGACCAGCTCTTTGTTGGCTACGTAGGTGCCAAGAAAGGCCGGGCTGTACACAAGAGGACTATCTCCCGCTGGGTCTTCTTGTGTATAAAAACCTGCTATTCTCTGGCTAAGAAGGAGCCTCCGGTGGGGCTGCGCGCCCATTCTACCAGGGCAACAGCAGCTACTACTGCATTGGGTCGTGGTGTCCCCCTGCAAGACATCTGTCAGGCAGCCACGTGGGCCTCGCTGCACACTTTTACTAAGCATTATTGCCTTGACAGCCAAGTCCGGAGAGACGGCTTCTTTGGCTGTTCTGTTCTCCGTGACTTTCTGGTGTGATCTTGGTTCGCAGACCCACCACCGGGGTTGGTATTGCTGGGGTATCTATTCTAAGGTAAGGAATCTATCACTAACGTGTCTTTCATATGCACAAGTTACTTACCTTCGGTAACGATATATCTGTAAGAGACATTAGTTAGTGATAGATTCCTTACCGCCTCCCCCCCAACCTCCCCTTCTGCGAACTGATTTCTAGGGTTAAGGTCATCCCTTTCAGGGCCCTAGTTTCAATGCACCAGTGGTCAGTATCTTGCATGGCTCTGCGTTCCTGGCGCGGAAAGTCGTGTACAGAACTGACGTCAGCGCGCGAGGGAGGCGTCTAAGTAGCTGCCGCAACGTCATCCCGGCGATCACGACACCTACGACGAATGCGGAGCCGCACGACGCCACCTTCCGACGCGCACGTGTACTGCTGATGAAAACTTTCTGGATCCAGACTGACGCCTGGGGATATTCTAAGGTAAGGAATCTATCACTAACTAATGTCTCTTACAGATATATCGTTACCGAAGGTAAGTAACTTGTGCTTCAGGCCCCATGTTGATGTGATGCTAGAAAAGATAAACACAAAGGGCAAGGAGACTCGAAGGTCATGGATGCCCTCCAGACATGCACCCCTCATAGGTCCTTACAGTGGCAGCTCCAAGGCCACCTCCCCAGCGGCCTCCAGTTCCATCCGGCGTCAGAAGGCTCAGCAACCCTCCACAATTAACCGCAGTAGGGGCTTCTTTTGAGGGGCATACCAGGGAAACGGCTCCAAGGGTAGAGACAACGGCGGCTCTCCCAAAGGAACTGTCCCAGCCAAGCAGCGACTTGCCCCCTCACCCAGCTGGCACACAAGACTTCAGAGGTCCTTCCTCACCTGGCAACACGTCCCCTCTGGCGGGGGATATTTGACATCATTCAACACAGTTACTGTTTGCAATTCTCTTTCTCGCCTCCCAAGATACCACCTCGCAGACATACCCTCTTCCCAGAACACCAACACCGGCTTTGGACACTGGTAACTTGGTATATAATGACACGTGAGGTGCCATCTTGTCCTTTCACACTTTTTTTGTTAAAGGTAACACCTAGATAGGTGTATCCTGTGTATTTCTCATAGTAATTAAGATACCCCTATGTATAGAGGGGGTATGTGGTTTTTTGACTGTCAGTCGCAAAAAGATTGATTTTAGAAAAATTAGGCAGTAAAGTGGTAGGACACTACCTCTAATTTAAGTGAGGAGTGATAGATAAATAGTGAAGGAATTCCTGCCTCCACTTATACGTATACCTCAAGAAGAGGAGCCTTACAGGAACAGGTCTTTTTGATTTAATGATATGTTGAGAGGAGGGCGACCGGTGAATTTTTTTCCCCTCTGTAGCTCCTTTTGGATTGTCTGTATATACTATACCAAAATGAGGTATAGTGTGCACAGTCAAGTGGAACTCCAAAGGTAGGCAGAGGTAAAAGTAGTTAGCACCTTACTCTCTATTTGTGGTAGTGTGGGCGAGCAGTAAGGCTTTATCAGAGGGTAGTGTTAAGCATTTGTGGTACACACTTAATCAGCAAATAATGTCACACACTCAAAGACTGAACTCAGACCAATTTTGTTTGTATAAAAATATGAAGTTATTTTATTTCTAGAAGCAAGCCAAGCCTGGCACAGGTAAGTGAAATAAATGCTTTGCAAAATATTATGCAGTGTTTACAAGTGAATGCCAGTTCAAATGCAGTTTGTTTGAAATACAGGTAAGTCAAGGTATTGAAATTACTGTACAGATGACTTTTTATTTACTTTTTAGATTACTCTTTAAGTTACTTTTTCTACTCAGTGCGATATGCCTAAATATCACACTGGGACATTTCCTAGAGAAAGGGTAAGTAAAATCAGTTTTGCACAATTGTAATTTTTCAGGTTTCCGTACAAATCAACTCCACACCTAGAACATTTTTCAGAGAAAAACAGTCAATGGATTCCTATGGAGAGAAATTAAGTTATCGGTTACCAGGTAAGTACTCGCTCTTTGGGTTTGAGTTTCTGGGGTTAGATCACGGGTTCCCCCAGGGTTCAGGATGCACTCGTAAAACACCCTCAGCGGCACTAGGGCAGCCGGGTGCAGAGTGCTGAGGCCCAATGTTATCCAATGGGGGTTAGGGGGCCTCCGGTTGGTGGCTGCTTATGAGCAGGCCACTAGGTTTTGGGAGCAAAGGTCCTGGTGTTAGGCTCAGAGCAAAGGGGGATCCTGTTTAGCACACAAAGTGCACCCTCAGGGGCGCTGGGTGCAGGGTGATGGTTTGGCGTCGGGTGCCCTGTTGATTTCAATGGGGATTTCCCGGTTTCAACAAAGACTGCAGGCTCGGGGACGAAGATCTTCTGGAGGTGACCACCGGTTGGAGAGGTAAGTTGGGATGCCTGGGGATGCTGGGACACCGTCGGTTGGGCCACCCAAGGCTGTGGGACTTCAGGTGCATGGGTGTCTTTAGGCATCTGGTTTCTCTTGCCAGCTCTGGTCGCGGGCGGGGGGATCCTCCAGAAAGAGGCTGCAGGCTTCGCTGGGAGATTCGAGGCAGGTCAGAGATCACTAGATCTCGGGTCAGAATCGCTGGGGAGACCTCCTCGTGGTGTTGTGTCACTCGAACTCGGGCTGTGGGCGACTGGTGCAGAGTGGTGCAGACTCGCAGATTTGGCCAGAGCTGGAGTCTGTGGGTGAACAAATCCGGTGTTCACTGGAGACAGTCTTTTCTTTGGAATGCAGGGCAGGTCCTCGGGGTTCTTGAGGTTGCTGGCTGCAGGACACACCGGAGTTTCGCTTCTGCAAGTTTGAGGTGGGGACAGGCCGGTAGGGCTGGGGCCAAGGCAGTGGGTGTCCTCATCTTCTTCGCTTCAGCACGGCTGTTTGGTCCTTCTTCTTTTCTTCTTGGGTGTTTCTCGTCTGAGAAGGCAAGGTTCAGGGGTGCACCATATTTCTAGATTTAGGGGCGTTACAGGTAAGTTAAAGGTTGGGACCAATGGGTCCCTTCCTTGGGGTGGGTACACCCCCTATTAGGACACTCTCCGGTTGGCTGGAGGGTGGTTGGCTGGGTCCCCCCAGCTGCAAGATAACTGGGACTGAGTTGTGCTTCACCTCGCCTCCCCCACCTGAGGGGTGGGGTTGGCAAAGGTGGGCACACCTCCCTTTCTCACTTGGTTTTCCCGCTGGTTCTCCCGCCCAAAGTGGGGGTCCGAACGGTGGGGACCAGTTGCTGGAAGCAACAAAAGGCCTGCGGAAGCTCAGAAAGGCGGCAAGCCTTTGAAGCTTCCCCTTCGTGGACCCTGCCCATCCTGGGGGAGGAGGCTTGGCACCTCGTCCCAGGATGTGAATTGTTTCAGACCCCCGAGAGCACCAGGCTCTCGACTCAGGGGTCCAGAAACATGTCTGGTGGTGGCAGCTGGTGAGCAGCCACTCAGCCTAGACACTAGTTTTAGGTCATTTTGCAGGGGGCATCTCTAAGATGCCCTCTGTGTACATTTGTCATTAAATCCCACACTGGCATCAGTGTGGGTTTAATGTGATGAGAGGTTTGATACCAAACTTCCCAGTTTTCAGTACAGCCATTATGGTACTGTGGAGTTTGTAATGACAAACACCCAGCACCTTATACTCTTAATGGCAATACTGCACTTACAATGTCTAAGAATGGACTTAGACACTGTAGGGGTACAGGGCTCATGCACCTGTACCCTCACCACTGGTATAGTGCACCCAGCTAGAGGGGTGGCTGATCTATGCCAGGGCAGTGGGTTGTAGGCATGGCACACAGGGATGTGTGCCATGTTGTCTCTTCACTTTGTTCTGCACCAAAACACACAGCCTGCAAAGGCAGTGTGTGTGTGTGTGTGTGTGTGTGTGTAAAGGTACAGGGCCTCTAAGGGTGGCACAATAAGTGCTGCAGCCCTTAGGGCCTTCCCAGGCCATAGTGCCCTTGGTACCTGTGTTACCATTTACAAGACACCCTGGGGCCAAAGAGTGCCAATTGGGTTTTGTCTTCAATGCAGTTTAGGAAAAGAACATAGGCCCTGGGAACCTGTTTGGTAGGAGCCCAGGGCACATGCAGTTAAAGTACATCAGCAGTTTAGCAAAAAGTGGGGGCAACCATGCAAAAAGAGGGCACTTTCTTACACTTGACGACCTATGAAGCCCTTGCATCGTAGAGCTTCAACAGCAAGAAAGAAGGTCCAGTGACTGACTTGGCGGCAGCCCTGCCCGGCGAACTATCTTTCGCCCTTGCCACAAAATACGACTCATCCTGCAGGCCCAGCGACCTCAAAATCCCTGGGAGGACAGCGTTCCTTCTATAAAGATCAAGAAACTCCAGTGGACAGCAGACCTGTCCAAGAAGAAACCAACTTTAAAACCGAAGAGTTGTGCCCTGAGAAACTGCGAAACCGCCTCCGGGCCCACCTCTGCACCGGATGCCAACGGCCTGAGTCCAAGTGGCCCACTGGTCCTGCGATGGTTCCCCAGCGATTCTGAGCCAGAGTCCACTGTGGGCTGGCCCCTGCCAGACTCTACACCTTCGGCCTCAATCCGAAAACTCCCCCAGACTGTGACCTGCCCGGTTACCTGTTCCAGACGCAAAAGGACACCCCTGCACCCGAAGCCCCTGGGCCTTGGTGAGCTTTACCAAAGGTGTCTCTCCATTCCCTAGCATCAGAACTTACCTGGGCCGCTCTGGGTTTTCTTTACTCAGCCTCCTGGCCCGAGCCTGCAGCCTTTCTCCAAAACCGATCTCCCCCATTGATGTGCATTTGGCGCCTGACGCTGTGTTAGCACTCTGCACCCGGCTGCTCCTGTGCTGCTGAGGGTGTAAGTTTGGTGCTGCCTTGTGCCCCCGTGCTTATCTTAACTCCCGGAGATTGACCGTTGACACTGCTTTACTTACCTGTGAGCAGCTCAACCTTGATACCCCCCAGTCTCCATTGGTTAACATTGGGCACCCATCCAGAATTTGACCTTTGCACCCGGCCGCCCCTGTGCCGCTGGTGGTGCACTCTTGGTATTAATTTGAACCTTGCCTGGTATTGACCTGAAACCCCAAAGACTTGATTTGCAAGTTGTGCACTTACCTTCAAAACTGCATTCTTGTTTTCCTCCCATAGTTTAACATTGCTGTACTGAAAAATTGCACTGAGTCCTCTTTTTAAAGTGAAAAGTGGTTTTATTGAACAACATGCTTACCTTTTAAACTACATCTAGGTCTTAAAATAAAATCTTGAAAGAAGCTTATTTTTATAAAATTGATGTGGTTCTCTTTTTTTGAGTTGTCTAATTTATTAGTCACTGTGTTTATAACAAATGTCTTACACTCCTCTGTGTTAGGCCTAAGGCTGCTTGACCATACTACCACAAATGGAGCACTTTGGGTTTGTATTGAGCCCTGTACACTTCTGGGGGAATCTCTGGACTCCTTACACAATATAACCAGTTATTGATATATCACATAAAGAGCCAGCTTCCTACACTGTGCCACAACACCTACAGAGCACAGGGGTGTTTTCCCTTGACTTTTTCACTCCCAAGAAGGACGGGTCCCTCAGGCCTATCCTGGACCAGAGAGCCTTTAACAAAAACATCCTGTCAGACCATTTCCACATGGTCACTCTTCAGGATGTCATTCCACTGTTTCAGCAAGGCGACTTCATGCCTGCACTTGAACTCAGACACCTACTGCCACATCCCTATTCATCCAGCACATCGTGGTTACCTTCAGGTTGATGTGAGTGGCAAACACCATCTGTTCAAAGTGCTGCCGTTCGGGGTCACCATCACACCTCAAGTGTTTACAAAATGCCTTTAAGTAGGAGCCATACACCTGCAACAACAGGGCATTCATATATCCCCTTACCTGGCAGATTGGCCGATATGGAGCTCAACGCTACAAGTGTCGTGCACACATCCAGACCACAATAAACCTCTTACACAACCTAGGGTTTACCATCAACGCCAAGTCGCACCTCCAACCCTATCTAGGGGCAGTCCTCAATTCAGAACTAGGCAAGGCATGTCCCAGCTCTGCAAGAGTGCAGTCCTTCCATGCGTTGCTTCCTCTTTTCAGCGGGATCAACAGGCCATAGTCTGGACAGTCATGTCCCGCCTTGGTATGATGGCCTCCAGCATTGCCATAGTCAACCCCCACCAACTTTCGCACACCAGATTACATGTGCGCCCGCTGTAAGAATGCTCAACGCATCAATGGTCTCCAGCGGAGGGTCATGGGACGACCTAGTGTTGATCAGCTGATGCACCTATCGTTCTCTGCAGTGGTGGAACACCAACCGGCAGAATTTTCTCAACCCAGTTATGCAGATTACCATCATAACGGACACATCTCTCATAGGGTGGGGTGGGGTGCGCGTTTACTGGACCTGACTGTTGGGAGTCTCCACATCAACTATCTAGAGCTGTTAGCCGCCCATCTAGCGCTGAAGGCCTTCCTTTGCCACATTATGAGCAAGGTAGTCCTCGTCCAGTCGGACAGCATGACTGCCATGTACTACCTACAGAAACAGGGCAACACTTGTTCTTACAGCGAGCCCATGCCATTTAGCGGTGGGCTCTCTACCACAGGATCCGTCTGCTAGTGGAGTACCTTCCGGGAGTGGACAATGACTTTGCAGACCTCCTCAGCAGGGTGCAGCAACAAGTCCACAAGTGGGATCTCCACCCATAAGTCCTCCTCTTGTATTTCCAGCGATTGGAATTTCCTGACATTGACCTCTTAGAAGCTGCAGAAAACGTAAAATGTCCAAACTTCGCCTCCAGATTCCCACAGCCCATGGGCAATACACTATGGATGAATTGGTCAGGGATCTTTGCCTACTCTTTTCCACCTCTACCTCTCCTGTTCGTGGGTTGGAAGCTTCGGAAAACCTGGCGCGCTCGGCAAGATGGCCGCACGTTAGTGTAGCTCTGCCGGCTGCCTTCAATAATCCTGCAGTAATCCTGTCCCCGACCCGGCCATCTAGTGAGCAGAGGCGGCGGATTCATTGAGCGCGGACGAGAGCACTCTGCCGAGGTATTTACTGGCAGTGTGTTCCCTCTGCCTGCCGCGGCCCGCGTGGTAATGGCGGCCGCGTGAGACAGCGGACAATCACGGTAGAGGGTGCTGTGCGGGGAAAGCTGATCCCGGAGAGCGGCGATTGCGACATTGAATGCCCGTAGGCACTTCGGAAGCGGCCCGGATATCTTGCCGAGTGAGCGGCTGGGTACGCGCTGCCGCTCCCACTGACTGGCGCTGCGGCCTCCGGGGGGCCTCCGGCAACATCTGCGGTAGCAAGATCTGCGCGAGCGGCCGGCTCCAGCGTACCCGGCAGGCCACACTCGCCTAGCGTAACGCTGCCGCGAGAGGTGTAAGAGGGAAGCAGAACGTCGCCACACATGGGCAGTACAGGCGGCCCCTTCGCCCAGCGGTGCGGCCTGGGCACCTGAGCATCGGCATTGCAGAGGGGAAATAACGTGCTGGAGGAAAGAGAAGGGCCCTATGCAAGGCGGATAGTAGCGAGGAGTGAGGCAGCCCTTGCCTTCAGTCTCTGGAAGTCGACGTATGTGAGTTGACTGTGCTGCTGGGGCCCCCCTAGCTCACCTGCTTTTGGACACTGTGAACGGGGCCTTACCATTGAGAGTGCTGGATCGCGTCTGCTGTGAATATTGAGGCTGGGCGGTGTTGGGAGCGGAGTAGGGACTCACAGCTTATAGCGGCGGTGCAGTGGACTTAGCGCATTAACAACAGGTTAGTATTGGTATTGGAGCGACTATAGAGCGCATAGCACGACGTGGATAGTATCACGAGGCCATATAAGATTGACGCTTGCAGAGAACTGCCAGTTCACACGGGACTACGCTGTGTATATTGGTGTGGTAAACATGGGCAAGCCAGAAAAAAACCAACCGCGGCTCACGTTTGAGCTGCGCAAAGGTGGTAAGTCCTCTCAAAATGCGGCCTCGGATTCGGAGTTGGAATCGTCGGCCTCGGCACCCACGGCGCTGGAGAAGTCGCTGGCAGCCATTCAAGCTAGCCTGCAGGCTATAGATGGGAAAATAGAGGCCCTTAATGGTAGAATGGACCCCTTCTCCTCCAAGCTGGACAAGCAGGCAGCGAGACTTGGGGAGGCAGAGCAGCGCATTTCTGACGCTGAGGATGGCCTACAGCAGGTGACCACGAAACAGGCGGACATCACGAAACTCCTTGCGGTCATCCAGGACAAGAATGAGGACATCGAAGCGCTCTCGAGGCGCAACAATGTGCGCATTTTGGGCCTGCCGGAGTCCACCAACGTGGGGCGCCTCGAAGATTATGTGGAGACTCTTTTGCGGGACATATGTGGAGCGGATGCCCTGTCGCCCATGTTTGCGGTGGAGAGGGCGCACAGATCCCTGGCGGCGCGCCCCACGGCCGATCATCGCCAGGCTACTAAACTTCAGGGATCTCAACGCTGTTTTGAGAACCTCTCGCCAACAGGGCACAATCAACTACAAGGGTAAATGTGCTCACGTTCTACCCGGACTTCACGGCTACAGTACAAGCGGCACGTAAAGAGTTCCAAGGCGTGAAGAAGTTGCTCTTGAAGGAACAGATTCCATGCGCCATGCTCTACCCAGCGCGGCTGCGAATCGGAGAGGCAGCCAACTCCAAGATCTTCACAAGCCCTAAACAGGCGATGGAACATGCTAAGTCTTTACGCCGTCGGAACAGCCCTCCGGCTCACACTTCGGATGTGGACGACTGAGCGTCAGTGAGCCCCACGATTTGTACTTCTGTTTCTTATGCTTGTACTCACATTTGAGCGGGGTGGGGTCATTTAATCCACATGTACTGCGTGCATTCTGAGCACTCCGGAATGTTATGATCTATGATAGGCGCTTGTTGCGCTTGGCTTCAGTTGTTTCAGTCAAGACTCAATACGCAAGAGGCAGTGCTGGGATCTAATTGCGAAGTGTCATACTACAGGTTTGAAATGCCAATGTACTGATGTACTGTTCTGTGCCTTATCATGCCTGTTCTAGGGACAATGGGGTCACTTCCAAATGCTCTCCGCTGCGCCAGTTGTCTATAGGAATAGTGGGGTGGCGTCTGGGTTGCGGGACTTGTTGATACATTGGCGGCCCCCCCCCTACTAGATCGGGGAGTGGATTCGCCGCTACGATCCCCCATGGGTATTCCCCAGCTGATGTACTGTTTTTTCTTGTTTTTGATGGGGTGGGAGTTTCATGTGGGCTGTACCTTTGGCACGTTGGGGAAGCTGAAGTGGGTGGGGGGAGGGTGGGATTGTTCTATTGTTCTAAGCCGGAAGTACTTGAGGTGTGACTGGAATGAATGGGGTGGTCGGTGCGGATATGCATCTGCCTGCTTGGTTCTGATATATCATGGCTGTGGTTCAGAATACGGTTATAGATGACAGGTGATCAGTTTAACTGTATAACTTGGAATGTACAGGGGTTAAACACGCCCAAGAAGACTAGACAAGTGCTAGCACAGCTTGACAGGCATAACGTGAAAATTGCCCTCCTACAAGAAACTCATCTGAGTTAACATACTGAAGCTACAATAGCGTGCAGATGGGCGGCCTACAGGCTAGCTTCGTCGTACTCTACTTATGCCAGAGGGGTACTCCCCCTAGTTAAGAGAGGGGTAGCGTTTACGGCAATACGGACCTGTGTGGATGCGGAGGGCCGTTGGGCGATGGTGCAGGGCAAGCTGGGGATGGTCCTTGTGACGATTGTCAATATGTATGGCCCTGTGGTGGACGATGTCTCGAATTTTTACAGATGCTTAATGTGTTGCGCACTTGGCCGGAAGCGGCAATCCTATTGGGAGGGGACCTCAATACTCACCTCCATCCATTGGTGGATAAATCCAACCAAGAGGGAGCACGTACGATTAAAGTTGCAAAATGCATAAAAGACCTGATGTTGGAGCTAGGCCTAGTGGATGCCTGGCGTTTGCGTAATGAAGGGAGGCTAGAAGGTACACACATCACCCCTGCATTCAACAGCTGGTCACGGCTAGTTTACTGGTTGCTCAGTGAAGAGGCTAATACTTGGGTAGAAGGGGTTTACACACTTCCGCGAACCCTGTCTGATCACAACCCTGTCCTCCTAGAGTTGGCTATACCCGCTAATCCACACAGACCGTTCACTTGGCGCTTCAGAGCGGGCGCGCTAACAGACCCGACTTATGCTGACGCCATTAGGTCTGCTATCATACACTATTTTGAGCTTAATGTGGGGTCAGTTGATAGTCAGGCGGTCCTATGGGAAGCCTTTAAGGTGACAATTAGGGGGGTATGTATCAGCACTTCCGCAGGCATCCTACGAGACCTCAGAAGACAATTGCAGACTATTGAACAACAGCTTGCGGTTCTTGAAAACCAATATAACCTCGCACCCTCTAGGGACACACTGGCCCAAATTCACGAACAAGTAGAGGAATATAACTCACTAGCGGAAGTAGAAATAAAATATTTATCCAAGCGTCATGTTGCTAGGGCCTATGGGGAGGGTGGGAGACCGGGTAGGATTCTAGCCAATAGGTTACATGACATATCTGATAACCCTCCGATAGACCACATTACAGATACAGATGGGGAACTGCATTACTCTCAACAGGCAATAGTGGATCAATTCCGGACATTCTATGCTTCCACATACACTTCTAGTGGGGGGATGGAGGATGAGGCCCTGGATGCTTATCTAGAGGATACGGCATGCGCATGGTTGTCTGATATTCATAGAAAATACCTGGGCATGCCTATTGAGGAGGAAGATGTCAAAGAGGCTATTTTGTCGCTGCCTAATAATAAGGCGCCGGGGCCAGATGGCCTAACAGCAGAATTTTATAAAGCGTATGCCGACCTTCTTGTGCCACACCTGCTGGAAATGTACGCTGAGGCTCACGAGACAGGCACTCTCCCTCCATCCTTAAGACAGGCCCTTATTATCACTCTGTTAAAAAAGGATAAATCACCCACACGATGTGAGTCCTACCGCCCCTTATCCTTGATTAATTTAGATGCAAAAATTTTAGCGAAGATCTTGGCCTCCAAATTATTGCCCCTAATGCCCCTTCTTGTGCTCCCAGATCAATCCGGGTTCATCCCGGACCGTTCCACTTCCCTCAATCTGAGAACTATATTTGCTATGTTTCATGTGCTCAACCTGGACCTGTCGGCTGTTGCAGTGCTCCTAGACGCTGCGAAAGCATTCGATTCTATAGAACGGGGATATATGTTGCACATACTTCACAGAATGGGGTTTCCTCCTGTCTTTCTTCGTTGGATACAGGTCCTATATACTGATGCCTCAGCGAGGGTTAGGGTGGGGGGGCTCACTTCAGAGCCCTTTCCCATAGACCGTGGCACAAGACAGGGTTGTCCCTTGTCCCCCTTGCTCTTTGCCATCGCTCTAGAGACCCTAGCGTGTAGAATCCGGCAAGGTCACAAGGCGGCTGCACTGAATTTTCACAATCGCCCGATTGGAATCTCATTGTATGCGGACGATATGGTCCTTTATATTTGCGAACCGCAGAGGTACTTATCCCAGGTGCTGCGGGAATATATTAAATTTGGTCTATTCTCAGGTCTTCAAATAAACTGGGAGAAATCCGTCATCATCCCCCTAACGAGCATTACCACTTCGCCACAGGTTGAGTACCCACTGGTGTGGTCCGTGGACCCTGTTAAATATCTTGGGGTGTGGATACACCGCGATCCTGAGGTAGTGATCAGGGAAAATTATGGCCGTGCAGACACTGCTTTGGTGCAGCAGATTGATCACTGGGCTTGCTTGCCGTTATCTCTGGCAGATCGTATCGCCATAATCAAGATGATCGTCCTGCCAAAGTTTTTGTACTTGTTTAGCAATATCCCTATTTCATTGACCAAACATTTTTTTAAACAATTCAAACATAATTGCTACGCTTGGTGTGGGGAATAAACAACCGAGAATTGGTTGGCGTACTCTGACATTGCCCTTTGAGAGAGGGGGTTTGGAGCCCCAGATTTTTACACATACTATTTATGCGGACAGGCGCAATATGCCTATTTTTGGTTCAAGCCACACGATTTCATCCCGCATGTGGCTGTCGAAGAGGGAGACGCCCACCCTGTACCATTGTGTGGCATCATAACCCACACTAATAGACAGACGCCCAGGATAGAGATTAACACATTGGATGTTACTATTGCAGCGTGGCAGGAGATTGGGAGGCGAACACAGAAACTACCTTTATATGCGCCTGCGATGCCCATTGCGGGGCACGCCGCCCTGCCTGTAGCGCAGGAGGGTGGCCCCCTCACGGCTCTACGGGAGGTGGGCATTGCATCAATGAAGGACTTGTACCCCGACGGGAAATACATCACAGGGGAAGATTTGGACTATATACAAAATCCCACCCCACTATTCCAATACACTTGTTATAGGTTACGGAGGGCAATACAGGATCATTACACCTCTTTCCCTGATGAACCGCTGTCACTACAGGCATTACAGCTGGTGATAGTGGCTCCGCATAGGAAAAAACTAATTACCAAACTGTACAGGACGATACAGGACGAAACTCCCGTCGGGAGTGACCGCAGCTTAGAGCGCTGGAACTCTGTAGTGACCCCCCCCATTACAGACAAAGCCTGGGGACAAATTTGTGAGCTGACGGGGCGACTGACATCCAATAATAATTTGAGAATTATCCATCTGAAGTTTATACATCAAGTATATCATACTCCTAAAAAATTGCAAAGAATGGGGTTGCGGGATTCGGATTGCTGCAAGCGGTGTGGGCAGGCTGGGGCTGACTTTTTTCACCTAGCATGGCAGTGTGAACAGGTGCTCAAATATTGGGAAGAGGTTCTCGCTCTTATATGCACTATGACAGGGTTGGAGATACAGTGCGCACCGCTGGAGTGCCTCTTGGGATGTGTCCCTCATATACGCGCTGTGTTGGGGAGGTTTGTGAGAGTGGCTCTGTTATTGGCGAAGAGGCGTGTGCTATTCACATGGGATAGCCGCTTGAGCCCTAAGGTGGATACGTGGCTGAAGGACATGGTTTATTGCCGTGAACAACTTGAACTGTATGCAGAGGAACTTCCGGTTTCTTCCAGACCCAAGGACATTTGGGCTCCCCTGAGGGAATACTTTTTATCTCGCCAAAAGTGGACTCTGAATGAATAACTGCTCGCTGGGTAATTGTTCTGTGCCTGCCGATAACCTGTCATAGTGTGTGTGCGCTGTAAGAGCAGCTACGATTGGGTGTATATCCATTGCAAACTGACCACCGACAATTGTTGGACAAGTACGGCTTATTTATTTATTTATTTTTTGTTGTTGGCACTGTTTGGTTATTTCTTTCAGTATGAGTGTTTGTACACTGTACCATGGCACTGTATGCTGGATGTATAACACTGAAATACTCAATAAAAAAAATTTAAAAAAAAAAAGCTTTGGAAAACCTCTCCCCTCCTCATCCTGGTGGCTTCCACCTGGGCCATACAGCCTTGGTTCACCGCTCCCATCAAGCTCTCGGAGTTTCCGCACGAGAGGTTCCCCAGCAAGCCGGACCTTCTAACACAGAACCATGGAGAAATCGGATACTTCAACCCCAGGAGACTCAACCTACCCCTGAATGCATGAGCATTCTGTAGGAAGCACTCGGGACTACTACTCGTGCCTGCTATCCTACCAAATGTAAAATGTTTCTGCTACTGCCTCTCAAAACACATTGTTTCCTTAGAAGCTAGCAACCAGGACATTGTCTGCTACCTACTACACCTACAGACTTGTGGATTAGCCTTTGCCTCCATCCAGCTCCATGTAGCTGCAGTGGCATCTTGTCTCCAAAATAGGCAAGTATTCCTGTAATCAAAGTTTTTGTGGAGGGTATCAAAAGAGTCCCTCCTCCCCAGGCTACTCCAGCCCAGGTGTGGAATCTCAACATAGTCCTTTCAAGACTTATGGGTCATCCATTCTAGCCCCCTCATTCATGCCCACTTCAATTACTCTCCTGGCAGGTGGCATTTCTTATTGCTATCACCTCACTCAGGTGTGTCACTGAACTCCAAGCTTTAACTTTGGAAAAACATTTCTTTCAGGTTCACTGGGAAAGGGATGTCCTTCACACGAACCCAAAATTCCTCCCTAAGGTCTTCTCTCCATTCCACCTTAACCAGTCTGTAGAACTACCAGTCTTCTTTCCTCAAACTGACTCCGTTGCAGAATGTGCCTTAGATGTTAAGCGAGCTCTAATGCACTATGTAGACAGGACAAAAACCTTCTGGAAAACTCAACAGGTCTTTGTTGCCTTTTCCAAACCTCATAATGGGAGAGCTCTGTCAAAATCAGGCATAGCCAGATGGATAGTCAAATGCCTCCAAACATGTTATGCAAAAGCCAAGAGGGCTTTGCCTGCTCGTCCAAGAGTCCACTCTACATGAATAAAAAGGGCCTGTATGGCCTTCCTAGGGAATACTCCAGTAGTGGACATCTGCAAAGCAGCTACTTGGTCTACACCACACACATTCACAAAACACTATTGTGTGGATGTATTAGCACTCTAACAAGCCAATGTTGGCCAGGCTGTACTCTGTACACTATTTCAGGCTACGGCAACACCCACAGGCTAGCCACCGCTTATTGGAGGACTGCTTTACAGTCCATGCACAACGTGTATCTACAGCCACACATGCCTCGAACAGAAAATGTTACTTACCCCTTAGGCATTTGTTTGTGGCATGTAGTGCTGTAGATCCACATTTGCCCACCCTTCTCCCAGGAAGCCTCTGGTGGTTGTAGTTTCATTACTTCTCTTGCATGGTCATCTCTCTCTCCTGTATCGTTTTGCTCCATCTCCATCCTCACCTGCAGTGCAGAAAACAATCTTAACAATGGAGCCGATGACCTGGCGCATTACCAAGAAGAGGTGGAGACATGTTACATTGTGACTCGAGAAGACTTATTCGAAGAAAAACAACCTGCACACATCCGGGCCCAACACTATATGGCAGGAGTATGCACAGCATGTGAAGCTACTGAACTACATGCTACAAACAGATGTTTACAGGGTAAGCAACATTTTCCTAACAATGCACACATTGGGGTTCACAGTGAACCTGGATAAATAATCCCTATACCTAGCAAAGGCAAATGCCTTGCTAAAGGTACAACTGAACTCTAACAAGGGCATAGCCTTCCCCATAGGAAAGAGATGGGTGACCTAACTGGAGCATGTTTGCCCTCAGCAGACTTCACATGCCAGGCAGTGAGAACTGTTGAAAATATTAGGGATCATGGCAACATGCAGTGCACTAATACTAATCACTAGGGTACATATGCGACCCATACAGGAATGGTTCATGAGTCAAGGTTCGCAGTCAACAGAAGTGAGAAAATAGTTATTGTCACTCTCAAATTGTAGAAGGTTACATCAGTGGACATTAAAGATCTTGACAGCAAGCAGGGACTTGAAACAACCAATCCCCACAGATATAACTACTACAGATGTATCACACACAGCTTGGGATGTGTGCATGAAAATCTCAATCAAAAGTCGATTAATGTGAGAGGCAGCAAAAAACAAATGTGCTAGAATCTAAAACAATACTGTTACCACTAACAGACATTTCTCAGAGGTAACTGAAAAAGTGGTACATGTTCCCATGAACAATGCCACTACAAACTTTTTATCTAAACCGAGAGGCACAAAGTCACATGCCATTTCCAGGTTAGCACAAAACATTCGGCAGTATTTCGGTCACCTAGACCTACCAAAGAAATGTTTGGAGGTAATGAGGGAAGAAAGACAACCTACCAAACCCGTATGCTATGTAACTAAATGGATTAGATTTGTACACTTAAGTATCAAGCAATGGACACCACGATCATTACATTTTTGCAGCATGAATCTTTTCTGGATTCACATGATGTGCATTATTCCGTCATCTAGTGGTTGTGTCCAGAACACTCTTGCTAAACCTCTTTTTTTTTTTTTTTGGCGTGGTCTGTAGCCATTTGGTGCTGTGTCCGTCCGCAGTGATGCCAGAGGTGCGCCCTGGAAGGCCATGTGCATGGCCGCCATCTTCAGATTCTTTATTCGGCTGTTGGATCTGGTAGCAACAGCCAAAGATTTGCACACCTCAGGATATTAGAGCACCGAAGTTGAAGGAGCACTAATGATATGGCGAAAGATTCCATTACGAAGGATATCCGAAGAGAGAAAAAAATTAAAAACCCCAAAGATCATGAAAAGTAGGTGGACCACGTGGGAGGGAGACCACGTGGTCAGAGACTGCACGGGCAAGGGGATGAATCTGTTGCGTGAAATGGAGTACACTCCCCTTGGTTCTGTCCCAAGTGCCTCCATAAGATTGCCCAAAAGGACAACCATTCATTCTGAAGCCTCTGTTTGCGACAAGACCAGAACTCTGAAGGCTACAAAGTGTGCGCCAAGTTCCTTCCAAAGACGCTGAGGACTTGAGCTCAGCAGAGACAGGCACATTAGGCCACGATGCAGAGACAGGCACACTATGCCACCATGCAAACACAGAAAAAGGGAATCCGTCCCTGAGAGAGCTCATCCTGTCGAGTGAAGAGGCAATGAGCGGTCGACTTCGCAGCTGGGGAACCGGGTTCGAGTCTCGGCACCGACGCTCAACATCCTGTAATTCTGGGCAAATCACTTAATCTCCCCGTGCCTAACAAAAAAAAAAAAAAATGAATGTGTCCTTCTGTAACGAAACTGTTGCTCATGTAAAGCGCTCTGATACCCGATGTCTCGGGTCTAGTTCGCGCTATATAAAACTCTCAAAAAAAATAAAAAATAAATGTGGGTATAGAAGTGGCGCAAGCCTATGGATCTAACCCTGAGGAATAAGTAGTCTACCTGGAGCCAGCGGTTACGCTGAAGAGACAGAAGGAGGAAGAACTCTGAAAACGCCATGAGCGGAAAAACAAGACGGAGCTGACCAAAAACCATCTGATACTAAGTCCCATAAAACTGCCTTGGCGCCAAAAGATTAGTTGACCTAAGGGAAGATGAAATAGAAAGTATCCCATGTGTCCTGTCACAGAGATACTAGTGGAGGCCACCCCCCTAAGAAACGCTTGACATCGAAAGATGAGCGAGAGATGATGAATATTTCTCCTTGATAACATCCGTGATAGCTCAAAAATAGGGATTCAGAGAGCCCTCAACACTCTCAACATGACAAACAAGATGGTAGTTAATACTTCAAAAACAAAAGTGGTCTCGTTTAGAAGGACGCGTAAGCAAATCAATCGTCACTGGTCAATTGGTCCCTTAAAAATAACAGGAGCAAAATCGTATAATGATTTGGGCACTTGGTTGTCGGCAAATGGGGGACCTAAAATGCATCTGAATCATCTTAAAGATAAGGCTGCACTAATTATCACCAGACTGTGCCAATTGAATGCCTCCCTTGAAAGCCCTTCTTCAGCACCAATTCGAAAAGTGCTCAGGGCCACATTACCATCTGCCATCACCTATGACAGTAAGGCTTTCCTGGGACTTCTCATTAAAAGCATGGAAAAACTATATCTAAAAGCCTATAAAAGAGTGTTTAGGCTGCCATAGAACACCAGGGGATCGTTGGTTAGACTGGAATTTGACCTAGAGGCCCTAAATCTGACCAGTATGGGCTCTATCATGAAATACTATCATAGATTCATCTAGGCCACGCCCGGCACCTTGAAGTTTAACCTTCAAAATATATGTACCTCAGTTGTTCAATTTGGAAAGCTTGCGTCACTCAAATTTGGCTGCGAGGATGTTGACACTACAAATTAAAGACTTTATTTCAAACTGTTCGATCCTCTCCAATATTGTGAAGTGCAGGCTGTGTGGTTACAAACTTGAATCTTTCCCTCACTTACTCGGCTGCTGCCCGTGGCTACTCCACTGCAGGTGGACGTTACTAAAGCCACTCTTTCTAATCCATCACTTAACAACCCGTAGCGATGTTACGACCTGGATATTTACCACAACGGTCCCTTTGGAACTGGCCCGAATCGGCTAATACTTCTGCTTAAAACAACCTACTTAAGTGCAGCGATGATCACTGATCAATAAAATGCACATGGCACTCGGTTTTATTTTCCAACAGATCCCAATCATATGATTCTTCATGTAATGACTGCTGATTGTAAAATACGCATTTATTTATTTATTTTTATACCAAAGATTGTGATGGAAATATGGTACTCAAGTCCTATCCATGTCAATGCACTGTGCACTTTGACTCATTGGCAATTGATTTTAAACAATTGTAGTAATAAGCCAACTATAATCGTTTTAAATCCCTTGTCCCCCAAACGAATCATTTTTTTAATGCAGGTTCAATGTTGTATATTGTTAAGGTTTTAATTCATCACACAATAAACTCATGTTTGAGGCATGTGTGCTGTAGATGCACATGCTTTGCATACTCCTGCCATCTAGTGTTGGGTCTGGATGTTTGCAAGTTGTTTTTCTTCGAAGAAGTCTTTCCAGTCACGAGGTAAGGTGACTCCTCCTTTCGGTGATAGTGCGCAGGGTCATCGACTCCATTGTTAGATAGTTTATTGTGGCGCTCCAGGTTCGAAACTGTTCTTTGGTTCCCCTCGACGCGTAATCCTCTCGACAGTATTGTTTTCCTCTGCATTTCCCATCTCTCCGCATATCGTTTCGGAATCTACTTTTCGACCGGAAAGCTTTGTGGACGGCCTTTGGTCCTAACCGCGTCGTGTCAGCTCTCCGTTGATGGAACGGACACTGTTCAAATTCTGCCCTCACTGCCACATGAAATATCCACGCACTGACTCATACAAAGTATGTAACTTGTGCTTGTCTCCAGAGCACAAAGAAGAAAACTGCGACGCTTGCAGATCGTTTCGATCGAAGAAACTCTTCGCGATCGTCGGGCTAGATGTAGGGAGATGCAGCGTCAAAGCATCGAACACACGCCGGACATCTTCGGTGAAGAATCCGGTCAAGAAGATGTTGGTGCATCAGTGGCAGAGGAGGAAGAAGCCTTCTCCGTGCAAGACTCCGACTCGGAGCTCGAGATGGACCTCGTCGCCGAAGAACTGCTGCAGAGACAAGGTGACGTGAGTACGGAAGACCCCTTGCCCCACCAACAACTCACCCACAAAAAACACCGACATTTCCGACGCCCCGCCTCCAGGCTCGGCTCTGAAACACCCAGTAAAGCCTTCAGGTTCGGTACAGAGTCAGCAAAAATCATCCTCGGAACCAAAGCCTTCCGGCTCCAAACACACATCCGGCTCGGAGCCGAAGCCCTCGCCAAAAACGAAACAGCCTTTGGAGCTGAAATCTTCCGTACTGAAAGGCCAGCCCATGCCGGCACCGAAAACGCCGGCGACGAAAACAAAGGATGCCCCTTCCGATCCGGATCTAGACATTGTTCCACGGAAAAAAGATCCCAAACAAAAAAGACTGTGTATTAACCCCGAAACGGGCCGTATTCATACTAAACTACCTCAGAAACACAAGCTTCCTGATGAAGACATTAATTATAAGATTCCTTTAAAAAGCAAGTCTGTTGCCACCATTCCTTTTCATCCACTACCACCATTCCCTCCACCACCCCCCTCTCCACCCTCAAATACTTTGCAAATCACACCTCCGGATTCTCCACAATCTCACCATGATGACGATTGTATTGATGATGGGGATACACGTTTACCCGTGGATCCATGGACAGATTACACAATTGATCCTCCAGCAGATAATTACCCAGGTCTTTACCCTGCCAAGCCATCTCTTCCACATGACAATGTATCCTATCAAAAACTCATTGCCAGGGCTGCACAATATCATGGAAGAGGATTTTTTGTTCAAGACTTTAGGATCCACACATAGGTCGTCACAAACACTTTCTATGCTTAAGGGCATGGTGAGAGACGCTGACACATTTTTTAAAGACCCTGTGCGTTCAAGCATCTTAACTCCTAGAGTTGACAAAAAGTATAAAGCCTCCCCGACAGATACAGTATTTATCAAAGGCCAGTTGCCATTAGATTCACTAGTTGTGTCTAATGCTCGTAAGCGAGCTAATTCCCAAACATCAGGGGATGCTCCTCCACCATATAAAGAGTCCAAGTAAATAGACGCTTCTGGCAAGGGCGTAGCTGCTCAGGCTGCCAATCACTGGTGCATTGCAAATACGCTGGGACTTTTAGCCAGGTATGACAGGGCACACTGGGATGAAATGGAGTAATTGCTCCAATATCTCCCAGATGAGCATAAAACAAGAGCACAAGATTTGGTAAATGAGGGAAAACTAATTTCCAATTCTTCCATAAGGTGTGCTCTACATGCTGCTGATACTTCCGCTAGAGATGTCAACACTAGCCTTTTGCTTAGGAGACATGCATGGTTAAGGATCTCCGGGTTTAAACCCGAGGTCCAACAATTCCTTCTAAACACGCTTTTTGATAAGAAACATCTTTTTGGCCCTGAGGTCGATCAGGCACTAGAAAAAATGAAAAAAGACACTGAAGTGGCCAAATCCATGGGAACACTTCAGTCCCCTTCAAACAGAGGACCCGTTCGTCGTTCCTTTTACCGAGCGGGGTCCAAGACCACACCCTCAGACCAAAATACCTCCACCTACAAGGGGAATAATCAGTCCACTCCCTCAAGAGGCTTTTTTCGGGGAGGTTGTAGAGGGAACAACTCTAAAGATAGGGGTAAGGGTAACACACCACGTAACTCCCCTTCCCCTAATAAGCAGTGACTTACCCACGCTTCCCCCCGACCATACCACACCTGTCGGGGAAAGACTTCAACAATTTCTTCCCATTTGGCAATCTATAAGAACCGACAAATGGGTGATTGGAATTATCCAACATGGTTATTGCCTAGAGTTAGGTCCGCGGGTCTATAGAGCTCAAAACCGAGCTCTAGAGCACCATCAGTACAAGCTTATACCTCCTACTCAAACATAAGGGGAGTCCTATTAAAAGGACTGAGTCCCATCACCCACCGAGGTGGCATGCTTCATCATCTGGGATCTCCTCTTGGCCACAACCTAGTGCAACCAAGGGCTACAACCCCCTCACTGTGAGGGAGGAGCACAGGGATGTTTTATTGATCAGTTGATCGGATATCCTAAAATCCGTTTGATGTGAAGCATAAAGATGTAAAGGGTGATGGTTGCAGTGCAGATAGTGGTGATGTGATAAGTGATATAAAATGGCTACCAAGAGAAAAAGGAAGAATTTATTGAATTAACTCTTGGTGTCAAGGTTAAAAAACAGTGCAAACGCAGTCTGAAAATTGTTTGGACTGCGATGATCTAAACAACAGGTCTATATGTTTCAGCCATGGTGATCAATACTTGATCGTGGCATTCCTCAGGACCTATAAAGTGATTGCTACTGCATACTCTATGTGACAAATTTAGAAAACGATACAGTATTCAAAGATACACCCTACAGAACCTGTGTTCTTGTTTTTGTAGAATCCACAGGACATCTGTTGTCACCTGTGGAAAAAAGAACACAATGGCAGAAAAAATACATAATAAAGTGGAGAAAAACATTTAAAAACAAGCTTGTACTGAACAAAGTGCTCAATGTGGATCATTATCCTTTTTATAATACCTTACGTGTATGTAGTTTTTTTTAGACATTTTTAATTAATTGTATCCTTACCCGTAGGTGTACGCCTCGCCTCACCTGGCAACAGCTCAGGACGTGAGGCACCGCTCTGTTTAAAAGGAAAGACTGTGATTATAGACACTGCAAGTATTCCATAAACCAGTTATCCAAAAGATTTTACTTGTCAACTCAGTCGTCTCATGTAAAACACCCATTCATGAAAGGAGAACCAAATTCTATGGGCTTTGTTGGATCTAAACGCTTTGTCTCAAGATACATATTAAAGCATTATTTGGAAAGCATGCTAAAAGGACCCGCGGTCATAACTCTTTGGCCATAAACTGCCATTATGAGTAGAGAGAGAAAAAGAAAAGATCACATTCTCAACTCTTCTCTGGATATGTTAAAAGCTAATGTCTGAGTTTCAGATTAAGCAAAACAGAAGAAGAAAGCAAGGGGAATCCACCCATAAGCTGGATCGTATTGAAGCCATTTGGCCAATGACTAGTGGAAAAATCAACCCCTTGTTTATAGGTTACTGCGTGATCTTGTCAAGAATTAAAGATGGCATGTAAAGAATATTGTATGCCCAGAAACACTGACATCTCTGAGTAAAAAAAAAAAAAAAAAAAAAAGTCACTTTAACTAATCATTAAGGCGCTAAACCTCCCCACACTCGCATTTAACAAAACAGGACGCGCAGCACTCACCTCTCCGTCGGTACCCCGGACCTTCAACAGACTGCCACCGGAGGTAACTGACGGTAGGGGAGTGTGCCTTTTTATATACCTGTTTTGAGTGGTTAATTGGAACCTACTGTCTCGTTTAGACTGGCAGTATGTCGCATGCTGATTACATCATATATTAAAAGGACTACAAAAACGGGCCAGTAATCATGGGTAATGTAGTCAGTGAAGGGCTGACACTAACAAGACTAGAACAACGGACCAATAATCATGGGAAGTGTAGTCTTAATAAGAAGCAAGACGTTGTCGAACTACACAGCGCTCAAAAAAGCTAGGAAATGTAGTTTGCAGGCAGCACGTGTTCATTTTTTATAACTAGTGTGTCTCTTTAGAATGGCAGTATGTCGCATGCTAATTACATCATAAATTATGAGGACTACAAAAATGGGCTAATAATCATGGGTAATGTAGTCAGTAAAGGGCTGGCACTTGCAAGACTACAAAAACGGGCCGATAATCATGGGAAGTGTAGTCTTAATAAGAAGCAAGACATTTGCCGAACTGCACAGCGCTCAAGAAAGCTGGGAAGTGTAGTTTGCAGGCAGCGCATATTCATTTTGATGCAAAAGAAGGAACTCTGTTACGTGTGTTATAAGCCCTCTTGGCCTATTATCAATTTATATTCCGTTATTTGTTGTCTGTCAGCACCATATAGCGAACAAATGACTTCAGGTTCAATTTATAAATAGGGTTTCAACTTTATATTTCTTCCAACCAGGAGTTGGCAATTTGTAAGGATGAAGAAATAGGAAACCCTTATAAACTTGTGCACTGGCCGGCTGTTCATACAGAACATGTCAATTTGAAGGGATAAGAAGGTGCAAAGCCATGCTGAACAAATAACTCATAGCCTTGAGAATGTCATTTGTGGAATCAAGATGCAGTAGATTCTTGCCATATATTAAAATGAAAAGTTCCTTTCAAGTTTTTGACAGGCAAAGTGGGACTATAGCAGAGTCCACGGAATATCGTCATTCAGTCCCAGGGTATCACTTCTCAATTTAAAAACCCATCTTTGTTCCTTCTGGAACAGAAATTTCGTTATCTCTGTAACGTGAGGGGAACAAAGGGTTGTTCGAGAACCGTCCATGTTATCTCTTCAGCTTTGTGTTTCATAGTTAAGAAGTGATTTGTAAGTCTTGTGGTCCGTTTATTACAACGGATAGTGCTTTTATGTTCATGTGGAAGAGCAAGAAATGTTCTTCAATAATTTAAAAATGTCCTGCTTCTATGAAAGTTTTGTGGTCTTAGTAAATAAAATATACCAAAGTACTATTTTTATAAATTGGTCTCGGATTTATTCATTGAGTGTTTGTCTCCTTTATTGCCACTGTGTGCACAACAAATGCATTAACACAACCCTCTGATAAGCCTACCTGTTCGCCCACACTACCCCAAAAGGGAGCATTAGTGTTATCTACTTAGCATCTGTACAACTTCTGGAGGTCCACTGGACTCGATATACCCCTTTGTGGTATAGTATATGGTGAGCCAGCCTCTCACAATCACCATGTACAATTTGGTGGTAAAAAAGTCCGCGGACGAGTACAGAGTCCAGCCTGATGAAGAAAAAACACATTCATGCTTTATTCTCAAGACTCTCTTACCCTCACAAAGCAAAAATCAGGATCTCTCAATGCTGCCCAGCGTTTTGGACCAGGGAAGAGAGACTTTTAGAGAACCAGCAGCCTGCAAGGGCATATATACTGAAGGATCGAAAGGAAGTATAAGCACTCCTCCAAGGACCCACTGTACATCTGGGGAAATGCAATGGCAGATTCAGCCACCGTGGCCAAAGCAAGAGAGGGAGCCAACATCCTCGCATCTACGGGCCTACCCCCGGAGAAAGAGCAATAGAGTGGAAATGGTGGGCCAAAATATGGACTGCTAATTCCAATGCCTTCCTAAATCGCTTCACCCACCAACATTGAGAATAAGTGGTATGGCTGATGAAACACTCCCCAGAGCAGTTCCAAAAACGGGCAGCTGTGCTCGTAGTAGAGGAAGAGACCATTGCCAATACGTGCCTGAAGTCTGCTCTCAATTCAGCAGTCCCATTCAACAGACAGATGGTCACAGGCATAATCCTGAGGATGCACGCCTGGCTATGGGTGTTCGGGTTCAAGAGCAAGGTGCAGGCAAGCATCATCAGTACCCCCTTCATCAAGGAGCAGCTGGTTGGATCAGCAGTGGATGACATACTGCAACCTCTTAAAGACAACGACACAGCAAAAGCCATGGGAGCGTTGCGGTTTCGAGGTCACCAACGGAAAGGGTCAAATCCCCTAGAAGAGACCAACAGGAAGGGGAAATTTCTAGAGCGCAACGCCAGATGCACCCTTCCACCATGCAGGGCAACAACCGCTATTAGCGCATCGGTGGCAGCCCCAAATAACCCAGTTCCAGCCCTTTTGGGGCTGAGCAAAATGGAGAGGCCAGCCCTCCAGAGAAGCAAGCTCCTCAAATGATTGACTCAGCTAACCAGCCACATAACACCATTGGGGGGCAGAATAGAGGCCTTCTTACAGGAATGGAGGAGGGTCACGTCAGGCAAATAGCTCCTGAACACAGTCCAACATGATTATTGCATAGAACTTATAAAGGCACCACCCAAGGTCAGACCAAAGATAAGATCACACTCAAAAGAAGAGAGGCGAAGCCTGCATCGCAAAGTGTAGGAAATCTTAGAAAAACGGGCAATAGAAAGAATGCCCACATCAGAAATGATTTAAGGAAACTACTCACCTTACTTCTTTGTACCAAAACCGGGCAATTCCTTAATATAAATTCTGGACCGCAGCTTCTTAAACAAATTCATAAAAACGCAAAAATTCTAAATGACCACACTGCAAGAGGTCATCCTGCAGTTGCAGTAACTGACTATATGGCAACCGTAGACCTTTAGGACGTTTGCATATCCCCATGATTTGCAAGCACAAAATTTCCTGGTATTTGTTGTGTACTAAAACTGCAATCAATGCAGAGTGCTTCCTTTCGGAATCAAGTCAGCACCCATTGTTCACAAAACGTCTACCCACTATGGTGGCCTAACGAAAAAGGAAGCGATACACATATACCCGTACCAAGACAATTGGCTTGTCAAGGCAAGCTTGTTCTCACAATGCAAGAGAAACATCAGGACAGTCATGGACACTCTTCACAGACTAGAAATTACAATGAACTTAAAGTCTTCAAAGAAGCTTGAGAGAAAAGATTTTCCTGTGACCAAGAATCAACACAGTGGAGGGGAGGGCTTTTCCTCCTCTCAAGAGGATTCACGCAATCGCAAAACGGCCTTGTGAGAAAGTGCCTCTTTTTGCATGGTTAGCCCCCACTTTTTGCCTGGTTTTGGTGTTTTTTCAATTATAGTGCACAGGGTCCCTGCCAACCAGGTCCCTGCCAACCAGGTCTCCTGTGCCAGTGCTTCTTCCCTAAAAGCAAATCCCCAGTTGGTACTTCTGCCCCCTGTAAGTCCCTAAGAAATGGAACCCTGAGTACCTAGGGCCTGGGGGATGAAGATGGTCCCCTGGCACCCCACTCACTGGGACCAGGCCACTACCCTTGCAGCTAAAGACACGCAAATGATGGACAGAATGCGGAACAAATCAAAACATTCACCCCGCAGTCAAGAGATCTGGGTTAAATTTATTGTTCTTTTTCTCAACTTGCCACCCCAGTTTAGACCCAGCAATATGCAAATCAGTTGTAACCCTGCTCCTCATGGGAACAGTCCTGCCCGAACTGCCAAGCCTGGTGCTCCCTGGACCGGAAACAAGCATCCTGGGACTGGTTGTGAGGTTTCCCCCTCCCCTCATCAGCCAGCTTGAATCCAGTGGCACAGTGAGCCCGGGACTCACGTCGGGGCATACCCGGCGCACTTAGGATGAGAAAGCAAAAGACACACAAATGATTGACAGAATGCGGAACAAATCAAAACATTCACCCCGCAGTCAAGAGTTCTGGGTTAAATTTATTGTTCTTTTTCTCAACATGCCACCCCAGTTTAGACCCAGCAATATGCAAATCAGTTGTGACCCTGCTCCTCATGGGAACAGTCCGGCCCGAACTGCCAAGCCTGGTCCTCCCTGGACCGGAAACAAGCATCCTGGGACTGGTTTTGGGGTTTTGCAGCGTGAATCTTTTCTGGATTCACTATGCTGTGCATTATTCCGCCATCTAGTGGTTGGGTCCGGAATTGTAGTATTTCTTCTCTGTTAGGCCTCGCCTAGGCAGCGCGCATGCGCTGCTCTAGGAGATGACTTTTAGAAATCGGTCTGCTCCTTTTCAAGCGCGCTTGTGCTGGCATCCACCTTGCGGGACCGAGCAGCGGTGCGCGTGCAAATAGAAAACATCTGGCTCTCGCGCCGCCGCTGCTCGCTCCCGCAAGGCGGAGGCCAGCACAAGCACGAGTGCTTCAAAACAGCTGCTGCTTGTTACTCCCTCCCCCTGGTGGCATCAAAATCAATATTCTGTGCGCCGAGCAGGAGCAAGTCCAGAGACACTGCATTGCACAGAGCGTGGAAGGTCCACAAATTATGGCGACAAGTATCTGAAAGAGACACGTTAGTGACAGATTCCTTACCTTAGAATATCCCCAGGCGTCAGGCTGGATCCGGAAAGTTTTTTGCGTAGCAGTACCCTTGCGCGTCGGTAGGCGGCGTCGTGCGGCTCCGCGTCCGTCGTCGGCGTCGTGATCGCCGGGATGACGTCGCGGGCAGTACTTAGGCGCCGCCCCTGCGCGCTGACGTCAGTTCTTCTTTTTCCGCGCCAGCAAGCGCAGATCCGGAAAGAGCAGTGCCCTGGTCATTTTTTGACCAAACTTTTTGGTGAATTTTTCACTGTTTTTCCAATAGACTTCAAAGGTGTCGTAGGGATGCCCGGGTTTAAACGTTGCGGCGCCTGTGCTCGGATGATGTCCGTCACAGAACCGCATTGGGAGTGTCTCTTCTGCCTCGGCCGAGGCCACGACACGGAGTCTTGTACCGACTGCCAGGCCCTCAACCCGAAAGCTTTGCGAGAGCGGTCTCGAAAGCTCCTCGAGGCCCGGCATTCGGCTCCGCGGAAGCCCCGGTCGCGTGAGAGGTCCAGGGGTCGATCGCGGAGTCCACACCGGTCGTCGGCATCGAAGTCTTCTTCGTCCGGTAAGTCAAAACACAAAAAGTCCAAAAAGCATAGTCGCTCTAGGACTTCGCCTCGCCGGTCTCGCGACTCGGCTGAGGCCCCTCCCGGCACCGTCCCCGCCCCCGCGGCCCCGGACATGCCTGTGGAGTCGCCCCCGCAATACCCGTCCTTCCCGGGTTCGGGGGCGGATCCGGCCCAAGTGCAGGAATTCCTGTCGGCCATGGCCCGCCTCTTCGGGCCTCAAGGTCCCTCCGGTGCGCCTTCGGGCCCCGCGGGCCCTGATGGGGTTGCTCCGGCGTCGCCGACGGCTCCGGCCCCGGCGTCGCACATGCCTCCAGCCTCGATCCCGGCTCCGCAACCCCCATCGACGCCGGTCGACCTAACGACACCTCCGCCGGCGCCGATGTCTCCGGTGCCGTTCTCGATGCCGCCTGGGGCTCCAGGCGGCGTCGTCCCCCAGTTCCTTCCGGCTCCGGACCTGGACCGACGTCGCTCGACGCCGGTTCCGGCGCCGATGAGACCTTGGGTCCCAAATGTCCCTCCTCCCCCTTATTTTGAACCTGAGGAGGACCAGGAGGACTGGGAGGGGTCTGATGACCCTCTGACACAACAGTGTCAGTACGATGAGGACTGGACAGAGGGTCTAGGGGATGCCAGTGGTCTAGATACTTCCCCTGACACTGGCATGCTGTCTCCTCCCGTGGCTACGGAGGAGGGAGCCAATTTTGCAACGGTGTTGCGTAGGGCGGCTGGAGCCTTACATCTCCAACTCCCTACTGTGGCGGTCAAGCCTAATCTCTTGACAGAGGTGCTTCAGCCGGCAGCCTCCTCTACGGAGACTGTGCTGCCGTTTAACGACGCCCTCACTGACGTTCTTTGGGCGCCTGGTCCAAGCCCAACACAGGGGCTCCTGTGGATAGGAACGTGTCCCGACGCCATCGCCCAGCTCCGGGCGACCCCTGTTTCTCTCTGTCCACCCCACCCCTGAGAGCTTGGTTGTCCAAGCCTCCGCTTCCCAAACCGCCTTCCCTACCGCCCTCCGGATAGGGAATCCAAACGCCTGGATCAATTTGGGAAGAAGGGTTTTTCTTCCTCCAGTGCTGGCTTGCGGTCCATCAACACCGCTTGCCTTTTGGGCCGATATACCCACTCCTTGTGGGATTCGGTGGCGAATGTTTTGCCCCAGTGTTCTGAGGAGTTCCAGACACTGCTTTCCCGCGCCATTGCGGAAGGAAGGGATGCGGCCAAATACACAATTCGATGTGGCCTTGATACCGCCGACTCGCTGGGCAGGTCTATTGCAACGACGGTGGCGCTGCGACGCCACGCCTGGCTGAGAACCACTGGTTTTTCAGGGGATGTCCAGAATACTCTCATGGACATGCCCTTTGATGGAGTCGGTCTTTTTGGGTCCAAAGCAGACCATGCGTTGGAGCGCTTTAAGGACTCACGGGCTACTGCCAAGTCCCTGGGCCTTTCTGCTACACGCCCTCCGCTGACTTCTGCTTTTCGCCCCTATCGTGGCCACGGTAGGGGCGCCCCTTCACGTCAGCAGCCCAGCCACCGGCCCGCGCAGCAGGCGTCTTCGCGTGGCCGAGGACGTGGATTCCGCCGTGGCGGATCGGGCAACCAGTGTGCGGGTCAGGCCAACACCTCCAACCCGTCCGCGGCCTCCAAACCCTCCTAGTCCCTCCTTTCAGGTGCACAGCACGCCAGTAGGGGGCAGGGTCCGCCATCACCTTCCCCACTGGCGTACCATCACCTCGGACAGGTGGGTCTTGGACATTGTCCGAAGGGGCTACTCCCTCCCCTTCGAGTCCACCCCCCAGCCATGCCACCTCAATTCCACCGCATGTCAGGGGATCACTTGGTACTTCTGCAGAAGGAAGTCACGGCCCTCTTGGCCAAGAGGGCCATTGAGCATGTTCCGACCCCAGAAGTAGGGCGTGGTTGCTACTCCCACTACTTCCTGGTGCCCAAAAAGGACAAGGAGGACATGCGTCCTATCTTGGACCTCCGGAACGTCAATCGCTTCCTCCGGAAGGAGAAGTTCAAGATGCTCACCCTAGCTCAGGTCTTAACTGCCCTCGACCCTGGAGACTGGTTGGTAGCGTTGGACTTGCAGGACGCATATTTCCACATCCCCGTCCTGCCGGCCCACCGGCGTTACCTTCGGTTCACGGTAGGCCCCGAGCATTTTCAGTTCACCGTGCTCCCCTTTGGCCTTACCAGTGCCCCTCGGGTGTTCACGAAAGTGTTGGCGGTGGTCGCAGCTCATCTGCGCCGGGCAGGGGTTTCAGTCTTCCCCTACCTCGACGACTGGCTGCTGAAGGCGGGCTCGTCCCAGGCAGTCGTCTCCCACCTCCAGACTACGGCCGAACTCCTGCACTCGCTGGGGTTCTCCATCAATGTGCCGAAGTCGCATCTGATTCCTTCTCCACAGCTCCTTTTCATCGGAGCAGTTCTGGACACGACGCAGTTTCGGGCCTATCCTCCCGAACGGCGAGTCCGGGATATTCAGGCTATGATTCCGATCTTTCAGCCTTTATCCTGGGTTTCGGCACGGATGACCCTGAGGCTGCTGGGCCTCATGGCCTCCTGCATCCTGCTGGTCAATCATGCCAGATGGCATATGCGGGCTCTGCAGTGGGACCTGAAGTTCCAGTGGGCGCAGCACCAGGGCAACCTGTCCGATCACGTCCAGATCTCGGAGGGGACTGCAAAACAGTTGCAGTGGTGGCTCTCGAACCGGCAATGGGTCATTGGCAGATCCCTCTCCCTTCCCCAGCCAGAGCACACAGTTGTGACGGACGCGTCCCTTCTGGGATGGGGCGGTCACATGGGAGAGGCGGAGATCAGAGGCCTCTGGTCTCCGGCGGAGTCCCGGCTCCATATCAACATTCTGGAGCTCCGGGCGATCCGACTTGCACTCAAGGCATTCCTTCCCTCTGTCAAAGGGAAGGTAGTGCAGGTGTTCACAGACAACACCACCGCCATGTGGTACTGCAACAAACAAGGCGGGGTGGGGTCGTGGACCCTTTGTCAGGAGGCTCTGCGCCTCTGGACATGGCTGGAACATCAGGGCATGTTCCTGATGGTTCAACACCTGGCAGGTTCCCTGAACGCCAGGGCGGACGAACTCAGCCGCAGGTGCATGATGGATCACGAATGGCGTCTTCACTCGGAAGTGGCGCAAGGACTCTTTCTACAGTGGGGAGAGCCTTGGTTAGATCTATTCGCCACCGAAGAGAACGCGCAATGTCATCAGTTCTGCGCGTTGGAATTTCCAAGGCGGCACTCGCTCGGCGACGCTTTTCGTCACGAGTGGAGTTGCGGTCTATTGTACGCCTTTCCGCCTATACCACTTCTACCCAGAGTGTTGAAGAAGATTCGGCACGACCGGGCCCAAGTCATTCTTGTGGCTCCGGACTGGGCTCGAAGAGTTTGGTATCCCGAGCTACTCAATATGAGCGTAGATCCCCGATCCGTCTGCCTCTTCGGGAGGATCTTCTGTCGCAGCAGCAGGGGACGGTCCTCCACCCGAACCTGTCCAGTCTACACCTGCTTGCGTGGAGATTGAGCGGCGGCAGTTGATTCCTTTCGACTTGCCTCCCGAAGTTTGTGATGTGATTCTGGCAGCCAGGCGTCCCTCCACTAAGGTGGTATACGCCTGCAGGTGGAACAAATTTGTGGCATGGTGCACAGCAAAGGCTGTGAATCCCCTTTCTGCCCCTCTTTCTGAGGTCCTTCTGTTCCTTCTCTCTCTGGCCCAACAGGGTTCTGCCCTGGGTACCATCAAGGGTTATCTTTGTGCTATCTCGGCCTTCCTCAGGCTTCCGGATCAGCCCTCCCTTTTCAAGTCCCCTGTTGTTAACAGGTTCTTAAAAGGCATTACACACCTCTTCCCTCCTGTTCCGTTTGTGATGCCTCAGTGGGACTTGAACTTGGTTCTTACCTTTTTAATGTGCGCTCCCTTTGAGCCTCTACATACTTGTCCTCTTCGTCTTCTGACTCTGAAGACAGCCTTTCTGGTGGCCATCACCTCTGCTCGGCGGGTGAGTGAGCTCCAGGCTCCATCTTGCAAACCTCCCTTTCTGTCTGTTCATCCAGACAAGGTTGTTCTTCGGACGCGTCCGTCCTTCTTGCCAAAGGTGGTTACTGCTTTCCACATTGGGCAGACCATCACTTTGCCCACCTTCTTTCCGCCTCCGCATCCTTCTAGAGAGGAAGAGAGGCTCCACCGTCTGGACCCAAAACGTGCGCTCTCCTTCTATATCGACCGTACAAAACACTTCCGGGTGGATGACCAGCTCTTTGTTGGCTACGTGGGCGCCAAAAAAGGTCGGGCGGTGCACAAGAGGACCATCTCCCGCTGGGTTACCTTGTGCATCAAGACCTGCTATTCTTTGGCTAAGAAGGAGCCTCCTGTTGGGCTGCGTGCCCATTCCACCAGGGCAACGGCTGCTACCACGGCCTTGGGCCGCGGTGTTCCGCTGCCGGTTATCTGTCAGGCAGCTACGTGGGCCTCGCTGCACATGTTTACAAAGCATTACTGCCTTGACAGTCAGGTCCGGAGGGACGGCTTCTTTGGCCGTTCTGTCCTCCAGGACTTCCTTGTCTGATCTTTGTTCGCAGACCCTCCACCGGGGTTGGTATTGCTGGGGTATCTATTCTAAGGTAAGGAATCTGTCACTAACATGTCTCTTTCAGATGCACAAGTTACTAACTTGTGTAACGATATATCTGTAAGAGACAGTAGTTAGTGACAGATTCCTTACCGCCCCACCCATCCTCCCCGTTCTGCGAACTGATTTCTAGGGTTAAGGACATCCCTTTCAGGGCCCTAGTATTTTTCAGACACCTATGTCAGCTTCTTGCATGGCTCTGCGTTCCTGGCGCGGAAAGTCGTGTACAGAACTGACGTCAGCGCGCAGGGGCGTCGCCTAAGTACTGCCCTCGACGTCATCCCGGCGATCACGACGCCGACGACGGACGCGGAGCCGCACGACGCCGCCTACCGACGCGCAAGGGTACTGCTACGCAAAAAACTTTCCGGATCCAGCCTGACGCCTGGGGATATTCTAAGGTAAGGAATCTGTCACTAACTACTGTCTCTTACAGATATATCGTTACACAAGTTAGTAACTTGTGCAACGAGTCTAGTCGTTCCTCCCCCCACCCCCTCCTTCCCTGTGCACTGATGTATTCGTGTATTTTTAAGAATTATACCCTGCGTGTAGGCTAGCCACCTCATACCACAGTGTCTTTCTTTCTTCCTCTTTCGGCAACATTTCGAGGCTTCTCTTCTCCTAGTGAATGTAGCATTTCTTACCTTTTACAATCTCCTCCAAGTCCACACCTTCAACAATTAGTTTCAGCTGAGCCCGCCGCCATCTTGGAATAATCACTTTCATTTGGTAATGAAGTGTCCCCTTTGTATGTGTTTCCCTTCGGTTGATTCGGACACTTTGGGCACAGCGGAAAACAAACTTTGCGGCCATCGGTTATGGTGAGTATCTGCTCGTCTTTCAGCTTCTCTCCCCCCCTGCTCCCCCCTGTGCCTCCTCTCCAACAACTTCAGTAGTGCTCCGAGTTCGCTGCAGCCTTGGGATTCCTCTTGTTCCAGTAATACAGTATGAACCGGCAGCTCAACGGTCCGACCTCCCTGTCCCTCCATACTGCCTCAGTGCCCCTTTTTTTGTTGCAGATTTTTATTACTTGGTGTCCTATTTGGAAACACTACACAGATTTATATAGCGCGAACTCGACCCGAAGGCATTGGAGCGCTTTACATGATTACCAGTTACGTTACACAAGGACACAGTAATTTTTGGTAGGCACGAGGATATTAAGTGATTTGCCCAGAATCACATGATGCTGAGCCGAGGCAGGAACCTGTCCTGCGCCCTCCGAGCGGTCCACGGACCCACCCAGCCTCAGTGCTGCTTTGAAACCCTTTCTTAGGTCGTCCCAATCCCCCCCCTGCTGGTACTATGGTCTATTGACCCCCTTCCAGCCTCAGCTTTTCCCTGAGCCCCTCTGCTGGCCTCCCCTGCAACCCGAGCCCTCCCTTAGCTTCTGTGCTCCATTGTCGCCCCCCCCCCCTTTCAGGGCTCATCTACAGCCCGTTTAACCCCCCTTCCGTCCTACAGCTGCCCTGAGCCCCCTACAGACCCAGGGGCGTCATGTCCTTTAAACAGCACTTCGTTGCCACCTGGGAAATGTTCTACTTTGATCAGGTGCCGCATGTGAACTCTTTATTTGATATCTCTTTACGCTGCTCCACGCGGTTCTATTTTGTTTTGGGCTGCTACTTATGCATTGCTTTGAGTGCGTTTAGTCGCTGCCTCTGTGTTACTCTGCACATGCTGCTCCCTATTACTTTTACTGTTTATCCGTATGTGTGATACCTCTGAATCGATTTACCGTAGACCCTGCTTGCTACCCATAAATTGTTATAATTTACATAATGGTGTAGCACGAGCATTATTAACATGATACCTTGCTGCTACCTAGGATTGTTTTGAGTTTGCATTTACTGGCTTACATGATCGCTACAACCAGTGATACTCTTCCTCTGTGAGTTGTGCATTCCACACAACAACCTGTGTCCACTCCCAGGATGTACCGTGATATTACCCTTCCCACCTAAAATCAACTCAGTTGGGGCATATTTTTGTCATTCGGGAATGGCCCCAGCGCATTCATCCGGGTCTCATCACTACACCTGCAAGCTCCTCTGCTGCCAGCTTCTCACAGATATCCTTGCTACTGGCTTGAGCTTCTATCCTAAGCCCGTTGTTTAACACTGCTTTGCAACCACTCTACATGTTAAACCAAGTCAAATCCTTAGCATCCTGACTGTAGCTCCTTTTTAGGTCTTGCCTGAGACATTGCAGGCGCTGTCGCTTGCCAGATCACTTAAAGAACAAGCATTTGCGCGACTTTGAGCTATTGACATTGCAAATAACAATGCCTTTTTTTTGTTTTTGTTTTTAAAACATAAATAAAAGACAAAAAACAAAAAAACTAGAACACATTTTTGGTGTTAACAGGTGTTGACACTGAGTAGTGCAGTGTCTTGAATTATCCACGCAGTTGGCGGGAAGACCTACCCTCACACTGCCGGTCCCAGTGTGAACACCTGCCGGGAAACCTATGAAGCAATATTCTGACCCGAATGGGGTTGATGTCCTAGATCTACAGGTACCACTTTTTAGGGTGCTGTAATGGTGGTCACTTAATTAGTTAATTGGAGACCACTACCAAAAAGTGTGGATAGATCTGGTATTGGTCCTGAAGAATTGCCTTCGAAATAGAAATAATGGCAAGAAACATGTTGACCCCAACAGCGCACGTCCCTGTAACCTTATAACAGGGGAGCGCAATATTCACGTTTTTAATCAGGAGAGTGGCCACATTCATTAAAATAGTTCTGGGTGGACCTCTACCTCCTTTTTTAACTTCACTTTTGTATCCTTCACATCTACACTCACTAGGGCCCTCACACGCACTGCACCTTACGGCAAAAAGGAAAAAAGATCTCCGCTAAAAGGCCCCAACAAGGGCGCCGATCGGGTATTGCAGCGCTGACCCGATAAGGAGCAGACCCGATGATGAAGCAAGACACCCCACTGATGGGGGGTGTGTGAGGGTCCTTTTCCGAAAGGAGGAGATTTCCTTCTGTCCCTAGTGTGTTTTTCTGAACTCACTATTTGTACATCAACCCTTAGTGTTTACTAGGAACTGCATACCTTTCTGTTTTTGTCTTATACATGGGCCTGTATGCTGGACCTGGATAAATATAGCCCGTAGTCCCCTTTTCCATTGTAAAAAAAAAAACATGCAATAGAACATGTACCGCACAGAGAAAAGAACAACGGAGTATATTCAACATACTTTCTAATTCCAAAGGCGGATGGAACATTACGGCCAATATTAGACCTAAGGTTTCTAAACAAGTTTATAAAAACGCAAAGATTCAAAATGACTACACTACAAGAGGTGTTACCTCAGTTGCAAGGGGGAGATTACCTGGCAACAATAGACTTAAAGGATGCATATTTACACATCCCAATAAACAGAAAACACAAAACAATGTTGAGATTTGTCGTGAACAAACAACACTACCAGTTCAAAGTACTTGCTTTCGGTCTAAAATCAGCATCAAGGGTGTTCACAAAGTGCCTGGCAGCAGTAGCAGCACATCTCAGAAGGCAAGGAATTCATGTTTACCCCTACCTAGACGACTGGTTAGTAAGAGCAAACGTATACAGCCTATGCAAACAGCATATACAACAGGTGATAGAGACACTAGTTCAACTGGGTTTCTCCATACACTGGGAAAAATCATCAATGGAAGCGGAACGCAAGAAGGTGTTCTTGGGCGCAGAAATAAACACTGTGTTAGGGAAAGCATTCCCCAGCGAGAAAAGGAGATCAGCTCTATTGAAGGAGACTCATCTATACCAGAAGGGGCATCATCTGACAGTGAGGACAGTGGGGAAATTACTAGGAATGATGGCCTCATGCATTCATTTAGTTCCCAATATTTGTCTGCACATGAGACCATTTCAAGAATGGCTCCAAACACAATGGTCACAAGCTACAGGGAGTTGGGAGGATCTAGTGGTTGTCACAAACAGAGTTCATCAGGAGATTGCATGGTGGAACAAAACAAACATAGCACAGGGGAGACTTTTCACACCTCCAACTCCAACAGTGACCATATCAACGGATGCATCTCTAGTAGGATGGGGAGCACACATGGCCAATCTCAAAGTAAGGGGATTGTGGGCACCACAGGATGCGGTGAAACACATCAATATCTTGGAACTAAAAACTGTGTTCTTAGCCTTAAAAGCCTTTCAGAAAGAGCTATACGGGAAAAGGGTGTTGATACAAATAGACAACACCACAACTATGTTTTACATAAACAAACAAGGAGGGACTCAGTCTGTACCACTCTCAACTCTAGCGCAACAGATTTGGAGATGGCCAATTCCAAAACAAATAGACTTTTTAGCAATGCACCTACCAGGGAAGGACAATCTAGAAGCAGACAGACTGAGCAGACAAACAACATCATCCCACGAGTGGGAAATGAATCAAAAAGAAGTGCAAAGAATTTTCAAAAAGTGGGGAACACCACAAATAGACCTATTTGCAACACCCCACAATGCAAAATGCCAAAACTTCGCATCCAGGCGACCTTGCAACCAGTCCCTAGGGAATGCGCTATGCATAGACTGGTCAGGGAAATTTGCGTACGCTTTTCCCCCAATACCATTACTGAACAAAGTGATCAGCAAATGCAGAATCAGCAAGATGACAATGATTCTCATAGCACCACAATGGGCCAGACAAACGTGGTTCTCGGAACTAATGGAAATCTCACAAGGAGCAAAGCACAAACTTCCAAAGAGGAAAGATTTACTAACCATGCAAAACGGGAAAGTGCTGCATCCAGAACCAGAGAGCTTAGGCCTAGCGGCATGGCTCCTGAGGACTTAGAATTCGCACATCTCAAACTACCAGAAAGCACAATGGATGTTCTAAGAGAAGCTAGGAAACCAACAACTAGAAAATGTTATACAGCAAAATGGAAAAGGTACACCCAATGGTGTATTCAAAGGCGTCTTTCGAGAAAGATTACAAAAGAAAGAACAGTGCTAAAATACCTCACACATTTACTAGAAAGAAAATTATGTTTTACATCACTAAAAGTACATTTAGCAGCAATTGTGGCATATACAAGAGGGGAAACAGGGAAGAGCTTCTTCACCTCACATGTGGTCAAAAGGTTCCTGGAAGGGGCAAAAAGGATTGCACCACCAAAAATGGTACCTGCACCAACTTGGAATCTGAACATAGTTCTAGCACAAATGATGAGAGCACCTTTCGAACCACTTCACAAGGCAACGCTACAAATGCTTACAATAAAGAAGGCATTTTTAGTGGCAATAACATCTTTGCGTAGAGTTAGTGAATTACAGGCACTCACACTACAGGAACCCTACTTCCAAATACATAGTAACAGGATTGTCATGAGGACAGATCCGCAATTCATGCCAAAGGTGGTGTCAAGATTTCACATAAACCAGAGTATACAAATACCAAGTTTCTTTCAAAACCCTAAGAACAAAGCGGAAAGAGCTTTGCACACACTTGACGCAAGAAGAGCAGTCATGTACGTGGAAAAAACTAAAGAATACAGAAAGACAAAACAGTTATTTGTATCCTTTGCAAAAAGTTTTCTTGGAAGACCAGTAACAAAGAGCACAATCGCAAGATGGATAGCACAAGCCATACAATTGTGCCACAAACAAGCAGGACAAACATTACAAGGAGCGCCAGGGGCGCATTCAACAAGGAAAAAAAGAGCAACTATTGCATTTCTTGCTAACACTCCAATCCAAGACATTTGCATGGCTGCAACATGGTCTTCAGTACACACATTCACCAAACACTACTGTGTGGACATTCAAATGAACAAAGAAGCACAAGTAGGACAAAAGGTCTTACAGCATCTATTTACAAACCAAAGTTCATCTTCCACCGCAGAACTAGCAAACCGCTACAAAGTCTATGCACAGCATAGTGAATCCAGAAAAGATTCACGCTGCAAAACGAATAGTTTCTTACCTGTCGGTGTAGTTTTGCAGCTTGAAGAATTTTCTGGATTCACTAGCGAACCCACCCTCCTCCGCCAAGGAAGAGAACCATAAGGAGGAGAGAAAAAAAAAAAAAGAATCCGAAGATGGCTACCAAAGGTGGGAGCTTCCGGAGGAAGCCCGTCGACGTCACAGAAGGACACCAAATGGTACTACGTCGTTGACGCCCACCAACAGCAAAAAAAAAAAAAAAGGGAGAAGAAATACTACAATTCTGGACCCAACCACTAGATGGCGGAATAATGCACAGCATAGTGAATCCAGAAAATTCTGCAAAACTACACCGACAGGTAAGAAACTATTCGTTTCCCCCCTCATCAGCCAGCTTGAATCCAGTGGCACAGTGAGCCCGGGGCTCACGTCAGGGCATTCCCGGCGCACTTAGAATGAGAAAGCAAAAGACACACAAATGATTGACGGAATGCGGAACAAATCAAAACATTCACCCCGCAGTCAAGAGATCATGGGTTAAATTTATTCTTCTTTTTCTCAATATGCCACCCCAGTTTAGACCCAGCAATATGCAAATCAGTTGTGACCCTGCTCCTCATGGGAACAGTCAGGCCTGAACTGCCAAGCCTGGTCCTCCCTGGACCGGAAACAAGCATCCTGGGACTGGTTTTGGGGTTTTCCCCTCATCAGCCAGCTTGAATCCAGTGGCACGGTGAGCCCGGGACTCACATCGGGGCATACCCGGCGCACTTAGGATGAGAAAGCAAAAGACACACAAATGATTGACGGAATGTGGAACAAATCAGAACATTCACCCCCAGTCAAGAGATCTGGGTTAAATCCATTGTTCTTTTTCTCACCATGCAAACTTAGTTTAGACCCAGCCACATGCAAATCAGTCTTGACCCTGCTCCTCATGGGAACAGGCCAGCCCGATCTGCCAAACCCCAAGGCAGGGCGCACTATATACCACAGGTGAGGGCATATCTGCAAGAGCAGATATGCCCCTACAATATTAGGGTCCATTCCTGAATATTGTATGTGCCAGGGAAGCCATAGAGAGTACATGGGCTGGAAACTCGCCAACTCGAGTTCCACAGCACCATGATGGCTTCACTGAACACAGGAGTGTTTGCTACCAAACTACTCCTTTCAATTAATCCAGACTGATGCCAGTATGGGATTTATTGTCCATGTACCTAGAGGGCAACTCTGAGGTGCCCCCTAAAAAAGCTACCAACTCTAACCAGCTTTAGGCAGCCAGCCACCCACCACCAGACATGTTTCTGGACCCCTGGGTAGAGATCCCCTGCTCTCTAGGACCAGAAACAATGCACATCCTGGGCAGAGGTGTCGCACCTCCTCCCCTAGGCTGGACCAGTACTCGAAGAGGGAAGCTTCAAATGCCTGGCGCCTTTGTAATACGATCCCCAGCTTCTGCTGCTAGCAGCAGATGGCAGCCCATGGTTTACATCCCCACTTTGAAGGGGAAATCGGGGCGAAACAATAGAAGCATTGGTGTGCCCATCTCTGCCAACTCCACCTCTAAGGTGGGGGAGGCGAGGTGAAGCACATCTTTCAGTCCCCGCCATCTTGAAGATGGGGAGACCCCTTCATCTATGGGGATGAGGCGACCCCTTCAAGTCTATGCCCCCGCCCACAGGAGGGTGGCTTAAGAGGGTGTAGTAACCCCAGGTAAGGTTCCTATTGGCCCTCTATGCTACTCCCTTAAAACACCCCTAAATCAAGTATTTAGGTGGCTCCCCCAAACCTAGAAACTAGATCTGCAACGACCTAAGAAGCAAGAAGATGACCCTGCAGAGAAGACTGAAGACAAGGACTGCTTTGGCCCCAGTCATATCGACCAGTCTTGCAGGCAGCGACCTCTGAAAACCCTGGGAGGACTTCTGCCTTCGAAAAAGACTCCAATCTCCTGTGGACAGCGGACCTGTTCAAGAAGAAACTAGCTCCAAGGACCCCGGATCCAGGCGGATCCACGTCTCCTGCCCACTCTGCACTTTATGATCAGAGCCCTAGTCTGAGTGGCTCAGCTGTGCAGTGAAGTTTCCCCAGCGATCCTGACCTCGTGTCCAGCATTGGCTGACCTCTCCTGATCTCCGCGATGGCGCCTGCAGTGTGAATCCAGAGACTCCCCCTGACCGCGAACGGCTCTGCAAGAAGACTGCGGTAGAAAGGCACTCCTGCACCCAAAGCCCATGGGCCTTGGTGATCTGAACAGAGGGTGCCCATACGACCCCCTACATCTCTGCTGTTGTTTGTCTTCCTCCTGCAACCTCGGGTGTCATGCTTGCAGCCTCTTAGCCGAAAGAAGAATCCCCATTGATAAGTATTGGGTGCCCTACGTTGAATGTGCAGCTGGTGGTTTGTTTGGTTCTGCTTTGTGGTTACCCCTGTGCTGGTGCTAACCCCCAAAGCCTGGCCCCTGCAACCAATTTACTTACTTGCAAGCAGTGTGGCTCCAGGCACCCCCTGTCTATTGGACAGGATTGGGCCGAACTCCGATTTTGACCTCTGCACCCGCCCGCCCCTGTGCCGCTGGTGGTGCAGTTTTGGTACTCACCTGACCCTTGTCCCTTGCTGACTTTTGGTTCCGAAGACTGGGATTGTAAGTGCCTTACTTACCTGTTTAACCACAATTTTGTTTTCCCCATAGGATATTATTGAACTGTGCTGAAAAGTTTGTGTCGATTTTTCAAAGTGAAAAGTATTTTTAGTTAAAAGCGTACTTACCTTATTGCGAAGATCTTGGTCTTAAAATAACGTGCAAACAAAGTATACTTTTCTAAAATAGGCCTGGATCTCCTTCTTGACTCGTGTGTCCTTTATTGATCACTGTTGTGCAATAAATGTCTTACACTCCTTTGTGTTAGGCCTAAGGCTGCCTGCCCACACTACCACTAATAGAGCACTTTGGGTTTTACCTTGATCTTTGTACACTTTTGGGGAACCCCTGGACTCTGTGCACGCTAGAACCACCTAGTGGTGACACCACATACAGAGCCAACTTCCTACAAGGCTTGCGGCCATTGTAAAGGTCAGTCTCTGACATGGAGGACTGTGGGGAAAATGATTGGCATGATGGCTTTGTGCATTCCACTGATTCCACTCGTAAGACTACTTATGAGACCACTTCAGGAATGGATCCAAAACCAATGGCCACAGGCAACGGGGAATTGGGATTATCTAGTGGTTGTAATTGAAAAGTGAGGGACGAGATGACCTGGTGGAATGTGGGAAAAATAACAGTACGCCGACCTTTCATGCAACCAACTTCAGGAGTGACTATCACCTCAGACGCATCCCACACTGGCTACGGAGCGCACATGGGATAGCTAGAAATCAGAGGGCGATGGAAAGCAGAAGAAGAGACTCAACACATAAATGTCTTGGAGCTAAAAGTCTTTCCTGTCCCTAACATTCTAGACTTGAGTGAGAGGGAAAGACTGTGCGAATCCAAATGGACAACACAATGTTCTGTCTGAACAAGTAAGGAGGAAGAAGTTCACGTGCTGTCAAAACTAGCTCAGGAGATTTGGTAATGGGCCATTCAGAAAGGAATAACCTTTATAATGCTACATCTACCAGGCTTAGAAAATAGAGATGCAGACAGACTCACAAGCATCTGTATCAAATGAATGAGAGACAAAACGAACAAGTGCTTCAGGTAGTGTACCAGTAGTGGGAAGCTCTAGAGATCGATCTGTTTGCACCCCCATAAATGCAAAAAGCCAAGACTTTGCATCCAGACACCCACACCACCGCTCCCAAGAGAATGCCCTGTCTATAGACTGGTCAAGGAAATTTGTATACTCTTTTCCACCAATTCTTCTCATGCCTCTAGTGATAAGTGCAAACAGTTGCAATGACACTGACCATAATTGCTCCATAGTGGGCAAGACGCACGTGGTTCTCAGATCTAATGGAGATGGTGCAAGGAAACGCAAAAATACTGCTGGCAAAACACCTCATCTCCATGCAGTGGGGCAGTATTCACCACCGGGAAGCAAATAGCCTGAGCCTTCGGTCCTGGCTTCTGAGGGCATAGTTTGGGCACCTGCACCTACCAAAACGATCCATGGACATCTTGAAGGAGACTAGAAGGCCAAGTACATAAAAATGCTACGCAGCAAGGTGTCCTTTGATGCAAATAAAAGGAACTGTTCCACAACAGAACAAAGGACATCAGTGTCAGCGCCCTAATGTACATTCTAGATATCATCTGTAGGACTCTGGCTTTCTATATGGTGCAGTAAAGCGAAGTACACTGTGTAGAGAGACCAGTGAAACCCAGATTGGTATACAGAGGCAGAAGTAGATAATACTAACGCTCTATTTGTGGTAGTGTGGGCGAGCAGTTAGGCTTATCCGAGGGTAGTGCTAAGCATTTGTTGTACTCACAGAGGCAATAAATGAGACACACACTCAAGAATAATTCCAAGACCAATTTCCAAAAATAACGTCAATTTTTATGTAATTTTTCAGACTAAGAGCTTCGTTCTACAGTAAGTACTTTTTAAGATATTAATTTTTCAAGTTCGCAAAATAAATCACTTTTGTGTGCAATTATGCACCATTGAAGTCCGTCGAATCTTCATTCAGGGTCCAAGGGTGCCACCTAAGTACTAAATTTAGGGGCGTTAAAGGGGGTGACAGATAGTAGCCAATGGCCTAGCTACCTTTAGGGTGTCTAAACCCTCTAAGTGACCACTTCCTGTGGGAAAAGGCACTATCCTAGCTCTGACAGGCTTATTCCTGCCATCCCAAGATGGAGGAATTGGAAAAGTTGTGTCCACATCACCTGTCCCACCTGAGGGGTGATGCTGGTTGAATGTGGGCACAACTCCTAGTTTAACTAATTTTCCCGCCTGTCCTCCCGCCAAATATGGAGCAGGGAAGGAGGGTTGGCATCCTTCACTATCTGTAGCTGTCTGTGTTACATTTCAAAGTTGGCATCGCCTTTGAAGCTTCCCTCCTTGGAAGGGCGTCCTGGCCTGGAGGAGATGTGAAGCACCTCCGCCCAGAGCAGGCTCTGTTTCCCGGCCGCTGAGAGTGCTCGCTTTCACCCCATGAGGTCAGAAACATGTCTGGTGGTGGCAGGTTGGCTAAGGCTAGTCAGAGACCAAACCAGTCATTGGTGGGGTTTCAGGGGACGCTGTAAAGGGACTCCTGTGTGCATTTAGTAATAAATCTAACACTGGCATCAGTGAGGGTTTATTGAGACGAAATGTTTGGTACCAAACATCTTTGGGTACAGTGAAGCTATCATGGAGCTAGGAAACGTGTAATGACAAGTATCCAAAGGTCATCATTGTTTCAGGTATTGCAGATTCTGTACACACATGTATTGTGTATTTTGTGCGAGGTAGCTCATGATTTTATGTTGCTTTTAAATGTAATTTCAATGTGTCTCTTTCGTCTACAGGATGAGAAAATGTCAGAATCTGCAGTGGATGCCATCCAAAGCATATCTTCAGAAACAAGCCAAAGGTAAGGCACTTTGGGAGACTGAGGTCCTGCAAACTGATGGTGTGTACATGTCGAGGTGTCCTTCTCAAAGTTTCCCATTTCCTCTGAGAAGAAAAGCTGAAGTTGACTTGTGTGAAAAAAAAGACCTGACACCAAGAATCAGCATTTACATTTTTTTTAATTTTAAATGTCAATGAAATATGAACTAGCTTGATCTGGCAAGCAACACACCCAAAGTGAAATACAAAATACCGAGGTAGAGGGAATGTTTGCTTTAAATTTTTGGTCTTTTAAAAACTAAATGGAAAAATATGATAATCCATCATAACGTTTAAAAATGAGTTAAAACATTGTAGCTTCGCTGCTCTGATAGTTATGAATGGTAGAATGTCGGTGCATATGTGTAAGATCGTGGAACATAACTACTCTTACAGGGGATACTCATCAATAGTCATAAGCACTGAGCAGTCCCGCCCACTTGCGGGGACCCCGGAGCACATATCAAATATATATATATGTATGTTAAGGATATTTTGTGAGTGATCGTGGGAGCGATTTCTTTTATATATACACATATATATCGCAGCTCCATTGTACACAAGGTACAGCACTCGCGGGGAAATTTCAACCAAATTTATTGGTAAAAACACACACCAGACGCATTTCGGCGACTGCCTTCCTCAATACATGTGTGTGTGTAAGATCAAGGCCGCGGCTGCGGCCGAAACGCATCACGTTTGACTTGTGCAATCGCCAATAAACTATCTACAGCATCCTAGTTGGTCTGTGTCATTTTCTGTTCCTGGATGCGCATTGAAGAAACTGGAGCGTTGGAATATATATATATCTATCTATTACCTACTGGCAGTCGCCAGTAGGGTAGTTATAGTTAGGACCAAAGTTTCCATAGGAAAAGCATTTTTTTGTTTTGCCAATAACTTTAGCGCCGTGTGACGAATCTTTGCGAAATTTTCAAAATACATCCCCATTTTGGTTCAACTGCTGTGTTGAAAGTTTCGGGGTGATCCGTCAAGCGGGGGCCGAGCGAAAAGGGGGGCACCAAAACACATTTTCCCCATGTTATGCCTATAGGGGTTTTTCATTTTTTGAACACGACTACAGTTCGAACTGCAGAACAGAATTACACCAAATGTGGTAGAAAGCTAGATGTTGGTCCAGAAAGTGTGCTTTTTGTGATTTTGTGTAAATCCGTTCAGTAGTTTCAGAGATATTAAAGTTTTAAAAATATAGATATCTGGGTACGCGAGTCCTTGCAGTGGGCTCGTGGATCCTACTAAAATTTGATTGGCTGCCAACCCTTCAACCAGGAAGTGTTGGCAGCCATCTTGGGACTTGTCTTGAAGCTGAGTCCCACACAAAAAAGTAAAAAAATTATGAAAAGGGAGCAGGGTAGGAATACCCTGACCATCCCCCCCCCCCCCCCCCCCCCCCCCGGGTAGGGGGAAAATGTTTTATTTTTTTAATTTAATTATGCTGTGAATTCGCGGGTGGACCCGTGGATCAGCGGCAAAAAAAAACCTGGGTGGGCCAAAACCTGGGGAGCATGAAGGAGGGGGGCTCATGGGGCCCCCCTCCTAGACTTATACAAAGCCCTGGGGACTGCCACCTCCCCGGGGCACTTAGGAATGCAGGGGGCCCGCGTGGCCGGCATGGCCCTGGGGACCGCCACCTCCCCGGGGCACAAACACATCTATTGCGGGCCCCCAGCCACGGGGATCACCACCTCCCCCGGGCATACATGATGAAAGGAGGGGGGGCACACGGCCCCCCTCATGGCACCCCAGATGGCCCTGGGGACCACCAGAGCCCAGGGCCGGCTCCAGCAATGTCCCGGGGTGCCCACCCCTGGGACATTGCAGTTTGCTATGGCTTGGCTGGAGCACCACTCCCGCTAAGCCACAGCAAACATTCCACTTTCAGCAAGCGAGAGTATAAAAGGCTTGCCCTTGCTGAAAGCGGAGCATGTTTCTGTTTCCCTGCCCACAGGAGGTGGGGAGCCGGCAGGAACCGCAGGGACCTTCAGGCTCCCCCCGCGGTTCCCAGCAAATGTAAGTGGGTGACCTGGGTGGGACCATGGCACCTACACTACATGCCGGGCCCCTGGGGGCGGGTTTCTCGTGGCTAAAATCAGCCCTGGAGGGGAGCCATGCGGCCTCCCTCCTCCCTTAAATATGAAAAATAGTCAGGCTTAGATTTCACTCGTACAAAACCAGTGAAATTCAGCAGATATAGTTAGGTGAGCTTCAGGGAAGACCTGGCTTGGCAGTTCGGGCTGGACTGTTCCCATGAGGCACAGGGTCAAGACTGCTTTGCATATAGCTGGGTCTGAACTGAGGTGGCGAAGTAAGCTAAAGAATGATAATGGATTCAACCCAGATCTGTGACTGGGGGTGAGTGTCTGAAAAGTTTCAGCGCTCCATCCATCATCTCCTTGTGTTTGCGATATATATTTAACACTCATAAACTTTTTTTTAAAACACTCAGTCACTGGATGATGTCATCAGTGATGTCATTTTAGAGGTCATTTGAGATATCATCAGTGATGTCACTTCATGAGTGATGTAATATGTGAGGTCATAAGGGGAAACAACCTTAACAACGCGGTCATCACATCGCGTTACCTTTACATCACAGTACATTACGTTACAACGACTTGCTCTAGATGGCGCTCTAAACTAAGGAATAGTGTAATTTACTATTCCAACACCTTCCCTACTGTTATGTTATGTTAAAATGAATTTATAAAGCGCACGTACACCGGGGAGGTTTCATGGCGCTAATTTGGTTGAGATCCAGGTCATAAAAGAGGGTTTAGAAAGCCTGTCGGAAGAGCCAAGTTTTTAAAAGACTTCTGAAACCAAGAAGATTGGTACAGGAGCGAATTTCAGGGGGAAGAGAGTTCCAAAATATGGGGGCGAAGGTGGAGAACCTAGCACCACCAGTGCGCTTTAATCTAAAATGAGGAATAAGTAATACATTTTTGTGAGCTGAGCGAAGATTTCGTGTAGGAGCGTATTTGTTAATCATATTATCAACAAATTACGGGCTCTTTCCGCAAAGTGACTTAAAAATAAGACATCCAATCTTGAAAGCACACCGCTGAACAACCGGAAGTCAATGTAATTGCTTCTTCGAGAGTGAGGAGTAATATGATGATGCCTAGGATGGTGGACAATCAGACGTGCAGCCTGGTTTTGTACTATCTGTAAGCGTCTGGAAAGATAGAGATATAATATATATAGAGATAAAATATAATGAATTGGCATAGTCAACATGAGTCGTGACTAAGGCGATAATCACCTGAGTCCGGGCATCATGAGTGAGAAATCTACAAATCTTTTTTATTTTGCGAAGTTGGAAAAAACAGGTGGAGATCACAGAACTAATCTGAAGCTTCAGAGTAAGATCCTGACTAATAATCACCCCTAAGCTTTTAGCCGAACTAGAAGGAACAGGGGGCTGACCCAGCTCCATAGGCCAGAAGTGAGGTCCCCATGGATTTTTAGCAATGCCACCTGTTAGAACCAGCTCCGTCTTGTCCGGATTGAGTTTTAAATGGTTCTTGTTCATCCATTGGCTGATGAACACCATGGTCGATTGAAAAGCATGAACCGACTCTTGAGGAGTTACTGGTGGAAAAAATAAGCTGAAAATCATCTGCATAGTTGAAAGTGCAGACTTTGCGCTCCTTCAGAGCTCGGACAAGAGGGAGGAGGTAGAGATTGAACAACAGGGGAGAAAGAGAGGAGCGCTGAGGGACTCCACAAGAGATTTTGACTCTAGGGGCAGTGAACTGGGCTGTACAGACTGCCTGGGAGCGGTTTTCCAAAAAGGAGCTAATCCAGCTAAGGGCAGGACCCGCAATTCCTGCATCCCTCACACGGTCGACCAAAAGAGAATGGTCGACCGTGTCGAAGGCAGCGGAGAGATCAAGCAGGACAAGGGCCTGCGAGGAGCCGCTGTCGACCTCACCACGGAGGGTGTCTAGAACTGTGAGGATTACCGCCTCAGTAGAATGCGCTGGACGAAAGCCAGCTTGATGGGAATCAAGAAATTCGGATTCCTCCAAGAAGTCTGTAAGACAACCTGTAACATAAGTTTCCAAAATCTTAGCTAAATAAGGAAGAAGGGAGTTAGGGCGATAGTTTGTCAGGATGAGTGGGTCTGATCCCACCTTCTTTAAAAGGGGAACAACAATTGCCTCTTTAAAAGTTACAGGGACAGTTCCTTGAGACAAAGACTCATTTAAGAGGTTGAGAGCAGGACTAGGAAGGATGGTAAAAATTTCCTTCAAAATGCTGGGAGGGCAACAGTCAGTTTGAGAGCCCGATTTGACTTTTGAAAGAAGGTTTATAAAAGTACGCTCACATATTGAAGGAAAATGTGTAAAAGAGCTTCGGTTTAAAATGGGATGAGAGCTAAAGTCCAGGTTTTGACAGACTGGGATACTGGACTTAATTTTATTAATTTTGTCGATAAAAAGAGGTTCAAAGCATTGCAAAAAGTTTGTGAGGGGGATGGTTTGTGTAGTATTCTGTCGGGGTTAGATAACTCATTAACAATATGAAAGATCTCCTTCGAACGATTGGTTGCCGATAGGATTTTGGATGAGAAATACGCCCCTTTAGCAGTTAAGATAGATTTCTTATAGGTTTTCAGAGAGTTTAAGTAGAGCAATTTGTCTTCGAGTTTGTAGTTGCCTCGCCACTTTCTTTCCAATTGTCTTAGAGCTAATTTTTGGTGTTTCAGCTCAGTGGAAAACCATTTCTGGGCATCATGGCGGCGAGGGGCATGGATGTTCCTAAGAGGAGCGAACTTGTCGCTGGCGGCCAGTAACCAACTGGTTAACTGTACATCCGCCTGGTTAATTGAAGAGTTACCCGGAGGAGTCGAATTGGCAAGTGAGTCAAAGAATAAAGATTTCTCAATCTTATTCCAATTTCTGCGAAGACACCCAGCACGGCTGGGGTTTTTGTTCGCGAAGTTATCTTGAATGGTAAATTTGATTATGTGATGATCGGACCATGTACAGGGTAAGACTAGGACAGAAGACATAGTGATGTTGACGGTCCAAACCTGGTCAAGGATATGTCCCTTAATATGTGTAGCTGTGGATACCTGTTGAATAAGATTTAAACCTGAGAGTAACTCGGTCAGTTCAGCCGATTGAGGGCCACCAAGGATGTCATTGGCCCAGTAATTGAAATCACCAATCAGCAAAACCTTCCCATAGTTGGTAACCAGGTGGGCTATCTGTTCACCCGGAGTGGGGGAAGAGAGGCATCCTAAGGGGAGGTCTATAAAGCAGGACACATACCAAGGGGACAGTATCTGATTCAAAATCGAATTTTATCACTAGGTTGTCCACCAATGGTAGATCTAGCGAAGTTAGAACCGTATAATTGCAGTCATGGCGTGTTATAACTGCTACTCCTCCGCCCACTTTCCCCTGGGGGCGGTTAGCCTGAATGATGTGATAATCAGGAGGTAATGCCGCAAGGATGTCAGGAGATGATTCCTGGGATAACCAGGTTTCAGTAAGCAGGAGAAGATCAGGCTGCTCAAGTTTGAGCAACAAAAAGATATCCATCTGGTGTTTGGCCAATGAGCGGGTGTTCAAATATACAACAGAGAGCTTACGTGCATTATGTCCATAGCCGTGTTGGGTCAGAGATGGACCAGCGGCATGCACACTACTGATTTCGGGGAAGGTAATTCTAAATGCCAAAATTCCATGTTCTTTTATGCAAGAATATACAAGGGGATTAAGTTTGGTAGAAGCTGCATGAAATGCTGTCAGCTCACTGACAGTGTAGCTAATTTTCTGAGCAGAATGACAGGCCCCGGGTCCCGGAAGGGCGCGGACGGGCGCAGACGGGCTTGCCTTTGGCGCGCCGCCGGCGCGCCCGCTGCGCGCGTCCCCTGCGCTCCCGCGCTGCGACCGGCATGAAGTAGCCGGTGGCAGCCTTGGCTCCGCCCCCCTGCGTGCTAATTGGCTATCGAGTGGTCGTGACGGCCAATAGCCACTGAGCAGGAAACAAGCAAGGAGAAAAATAAGCTCCGTTTTAAAAGCACAACAATGTTTAAAAAATAAGCTCCGTTTTAAAAGCACAACAATTTAAAAAATAGCAGCAAACTTCTAGATAAGTGATGCAAAGACCAACTCAGCGAGCGAGGCAGCTGGGCTGAGAAGAAGCGTGCGGGTAAGTGGACTCTATTTTAAGAACACAACAGTTTTAGAAACAGCAGCAGAGTTTCAAGTAAACAATTCAAAAACAGGCGTGTGGGTAAGTGAGCTCAGTTTTAAGGACACAACAATTTTAAAAATAGCAGCAGAGTTTCAAGTAAACAGTTCTAAGGCAGGCTCTACGAGCGAGGATAACAAGCCAAAAAAGCTGTTGCGCACACTGGAGTTGGAATAGTAAATTATACTATTCCTAAGTCCAGCGCGCCATCTAGAGCAAGTCGTTGTAACGACTTGCGTTGTAATGTACTGTGATGTAACAACGCGGTCGTTGTAACAACCACGTTGTAATCGCATGCGTTGTAAAGGCATGCGATGTTATGGTATATATTCGGTCATAAGCAGTGCATTGTGGGGGTGTGAGTTATCATTAACTGAGCTAACTATAGCTGCTGAATTTCACTGATTTTGTACGAGTGAAATCTGAGCCTAACTGTAACGTCCCTGTAACCTTTGGGTTTTTTCAGTGTGTGTGTGTGTGTGTGTCTGTCTTGTCTGTCGGTCTGTCTGTCGGTCTGTCTGTCTGCTCATGCGAATCCTGATCAAATATGCCGAAATCGACCGTGCAGTTCTCCTGGAGGAGATAGCCAAAATCAATGAAGAAATAGACGTAATGGAACAAACTGAAGACAAATCTAAATTGCGCCAAGAAATGATATCCAGACTTAAAGAGGAAGAGAAAATTAAAGAGCGTAAGACTTACAAGTTTTTCCGTGACAAAACGGATTACGAGTTGGGCCAAATTTTTACTTTTTCAAAGAAATGTGAAGCCTTAAGATCCAACAAAGTATTTAGGAAGACAAGGGTGCCCCAATATATGAACCTGGGGTAATATGTAGTTTAAAGGAACAGTGGTTCTAGAGTGGCCTAAAAGGTCCAAGGGGAAGTAACCCTGTAAAGGGCACTGAGATAAGTAAAGGGATAGAAACTTAATTCATAAAAGAGAGCAGTAGGAAATATAACGAGGGACATATAGGTCAATGTATGACAAATATTTATTACACAATGAAGGTATTCAGGTGCTCACACAGTAAGTGACAATAAGCGTGACGTGAGAAGTGAGGGTGAACTTAAAATAATGACATCGCATTGACAACAGAAATAGAAGCTCCTTTAAAGATTTTTACAGAGTATAAGGAGTTCATGTTGTAGGGGGTCGACGACGTTTCGAACTCAATTATTCGAGTTCATCTTCAGGACAAAAAAATGTGAGCAACTTGAATTAATGCGCGTTATGGTGGGGCCGGTCACAGTTCAGTAAATGGAGGCCTGGGAGATGAAAGGAGCGTGTCCTGCTCAAAGGAAAATCCGCACTCAGCGCGGATTTTCCTTTGAGCAGGACACGCTCCTTCATCTCCCAGGCCTCCATTTACTGAACTGTGACCGGTCAATTTAATTAATTCCCCGGCACAGCACATTGCCATTTAACGGCGAAGGATTTTAAGCATTTGCTTCCAGCAAACTAAGTTTGTTTTTCCCCTACCGGGCCCCACCATAACGCGCATTAATTCGCAGGCTATCCCGGTCACCTTAAGAAGCACAGCGCTACGCAGACGCCTTTACCAAGGATATTATTTCCTTCTTCAGCTCAATTCAAGTTGCTCACATTTTTTTGTCCTGAAGATGAACTCGAATAATTGAGTTCGAAACGTCGTCGACCCCCTACAACATGAACTCCTTATACTCTGTAAAAATCTTTAAAGGAGCTTCTATTTCTGTTGTCAATGCGATGTCATTATTTTAAGTTCACCCTCACTTCTCACGTCACGCTTATTGTCACTTACTGTGTGAGCACCTGAATACCTTCATTGTGTAATAAATATTTGTCATACATTGACCTATATGTCCCTCGTTATATTTCCTACTGCTCTCTTTTATGAATTAAGTTTCTATCCCTTTACTTATCTCAGTGCCCTTTACAGGGTTACTTCCCCTTGGACCTTTTAGGCCACTCTAGAACCACTGTTCCTTTAAACTACTTAAGATCCAACAAAGACAGAAAAACAGGAGCTGCCAAAGTATGTACCAGGAAAACTGATGAAATATCCTCCAGTACATCACAATCAGACTTAAGCTCAGCCCCGGATAGTGGTTCAGAACGAGAATCGGCCACAAAGCAAGGAAGACAGAAACACATGCTAGACGAGGAATTAGGTTTTTTATGCGAGGACAGGAGACAAACTCTCCGTCCTCGCGCACAGAAAACCAATTACGGCCAAATAAAAACAGCAAACGAAAACAACGACGGAAGGCAAGCCGAATCAGGAACAACTCGAGGAAAAAAAACGAGGCGGATGGAGGAGGGGCAAATAAACGAAATGATATCCATCAATAAAAAAATCATAAATCTATCAGACATGGAATTAAGTGACAATGAAAAAAGAATACTAAGTTTGGGTCTATCATACTGTCCTGTGAGCAGTTTCAGCTATGTAAAAACTAGGCTGGACATTTTCAAAAGTACACGTAAGTTGAAACTTAAGAAATACCATCTGCTAAACAACACAAAACAGGATTCGCCTTTGGAGGGGGGAACATGTACACCTGTTCCTCAAGTACCTTCCCAGTCAGATGTGTCTTTCATTAATGAAATGCAGGAACTATGGGATCCAAAGCCGGAAACTATTAGTCATGTCAATGAATTGCCTGTCGCTGCCCAAACTCCCTCTGATGGCCCACCCACACAACATAACATCTTTCAGACACGGCATCCTTTGACGCTCTTTAAACCCAAGTGAACCTTCAATCCGGTCATGCTACGGGACTCAATTGATTTATTTCATGACCAAGTAACAGAGCAACTCAAGGATCTAAACATCAAGACACACAGAGGCAAATTCAAGTATAACGAAGAAAAACATGATTACATAACCCTGATGTCGAAACTCAAAGAAAATAACAGAATTGTCATTCGTGCCTCTGACAAAGGTGGAAACATAGTGCTTTTATCCAAAGATAAATATCTCAAAGAAGCTTACAAACAACTGAATGACAGAACCTGTTAAACCAAATGCAGTGGATCTGAACTGAAAGCAATGTATGCAATCTTTTATGAAAAGTTGTCGACATGGAAATCCAACAGCCTTATTACAGGACAAGAATTCAAATTCCTCAAGAACAATCATCCAGTGGTACCTACGATCTATTTTTTACCCAAAATCCATAAAGACTCTGAAAACCCGCCTGGCAGACCCATAATATCCGCAAGAAATGGATGTCTAGAACATACATCTCAATATGTAGACTTTTTTCTTCAAAATCTGGTCAAGGCTCTACCATCCTATGTAAGCGATACCAGTGATTTCCTGCGGAAAATCAAGGACTTTGTATGGAAAAAAAGTTATTTATTCATCGCACTGGACGTTAGTTCGCTCTATACGAGCATTCAGCATCCTGATGGATTTAGAGCACTTGACTATTTCTTGGATAAAATAATGGGTAGCATGAGAGACCATAAGAAAATGATTATTGAGATGGTTGATTTTTGCCTCACGAACAATATATTTATGTTTAATAATCTACTTTACAGACAAATCAGGGGTGTGGCGATGGGGGCCAGCTTCTCTCCCAGCTACGCGTGTTTACACATGGGCTGGTGGGAGGAGCTGGTCCTCATGACTGAACACCGGGGGACAATGACAACTAATGTCAAGTTATGGCTGCGCTTCATTGATGATCTGTTTGTTATATGGGATGGCAGTGCAGATGAGGCTCAAGAATTTGTACGGGCAATCAATGTAAATGATTTGAATTTACATTTTACGGCAAACATCAGTGCATCCACAGTGAGTTTCCTTGATACCAATGTATATATAGATGATGACAAAATACAAACTAAATTATTTCGCAAGGAAACCGCTGGCAACTCTACACTACACGCTAGTAGCTCCCATGTTAGACATCTAGTAACCAGTATCCCCTATGGGGAAATGCTTCGGCTGAGGCGTATTCATAGCAAGGAAAGTGATTTGATACAAGCCCAGGTTGAGAGCAAACTGAGATTTAGAGAACGGGGTTACTCAGGACAGGTCATTGATAGAACTATCAATAAATCTATACGTAGGAGTAGATATGAGCTGTTAAGTGAGACAGAATCCAAATTTAAAACTGAGACCAACTCTATTGGAGCACTGCCACAGATTGATGAGACAAAAATGGAATTTAGAATTATAATCCAATTTAGTCAACAATCTAAAAAGATCGAATCTATAATATCTCGTCACTGGCCGTTGGTTCTTAGTGATCCAGTAATTGGCTCTCTGTTATCCAAAAGACCGTCCATAACCTACAGCAGAAGTCGCTCAATGAGAGATGACCTAGTTATAACTAGTCCTGAAGTCACAGAGTCAACCAATTGGCTACAAACCCACACTGGCTTTTTTAAATGCAAAACCTGCAAGGCGTGCCAACAGGCAGAAAATAGAACATCTTATACTACTCCCTTTAATGAGAAAAAACACCAAATCTCTAAACTGCTTACATGCAAGTCAGAATTTGCAGTTTATGTATTATCATGCCCGTGTAACCTGCTTTATGTAGGAAGTACCAAGCTTCAAGTACACCAAAGAATATTACAGCACTTGAGGGCAATAAATAATCAGGATAATACATATCCGGTGGATCGCCACTTTAAAGCCAAACATGAATCCAGGAGCAAAGACCTTAGATACTTTGTATAGATTCAGTTCCAGCGAGTAGGAGGGGCGGTAACAGGGAATATAGATTACGCCAGTTGGAAACTAGATACATTTTGGAACTAAATACAAAACATCCATCAGGTCTAAATGTAACAGAGGATCTTTTTACATGTCTTTAGATTTTCAGAATTGTCGACCTATTTATACTGTAGATTTTAGAAACATCTTGAGTTCATATATTTTGTGAGATTGTATTGTTTGTGGATTTTATAGGTGTATTTATTGACTATTTATTGACATTTTAGTGGTGCTTTTATACATATTTATTTACTGCATATATGAATATTTAAGCAGATTTTATCTATTTTGGATTGCATTACTTTGCTTATAAAATTTATTATATATGTATTTATCTATTTATGTGTGTGAGGATTAGAAAATGTCGGTAGGGTCTATGTTGACACTTTGTTTCCCGCATTTTGATTATACTCACAAATACTATGATGCCTTACAATGCTTAGAGAAGATTGAAATTTGGGTATTCAAACCGACATCTCAATCAAACTCTTGATAAATTTTGATCAATGCTGATCCACAACCGGTTCAAGTGGATGACCACTGTTTTTGCTATGCTCAGTATGGGTTTACTGGGGCTCCAGGAACCCATTTGCCAATAGTATCCATTATTTATGATACTATTTAAGTGTGTATTTATACAGAAATTTGGGTGTTACAATTGATTCACATTTATTGTTGGTCCATTGGTTTATATTTTATATATATTATATTTTATTATAGCACTTTTGCACATTTTTTTGCACTAATACCACATCTTGCACTTTTATATATACATTTTTTTTTTCTTCGTAATTATATTTATACTATCATGGACTTGACCCCTTTTTTTAACAGATTTAAATTTATGACAACATTAATTCTTTTTAAATCGGTTTTCAAAGGTTTTATGCTTTTATGATCTATTTTACATTGTTATTTAAGAAAGACTCGTGATGTTTCATTTTTAAGTCTTTCTTCAATGTTGATCATGTTCCAATGATTACGCCTGCACTGTTCACTATTTAAGCCAATAGTAAAATCTTGACTGTGTCATGTGATCAAGGCCCGTGAAGGGGCTGAAACGCGTCATGGCGACATTTTGCACATACAATAAATAATTCTGCACGAATCCTGTGGTCTGTATCCGTTTTCTGCGAGGAGATAAGGTTTAGCAGCGGAGCTCTTTGGATATATATATATATATATATATTTCTCCAACACCTTCCATGCATAAATTGCCTCCTCCTTAACGAGAGTTGCTTCGTTGCTTTCGGACCCCACGGAAGCGGGTCCCGTCACATTATTTTCCAAATCCTCACAATCGCTTGAAGGAAAACGAAGCCTTGTGCGGTTTTTAAAAGAATTTATTCCCAATCAGCCACTTGTCAAACGCGTTTCGAGTGCGCTGCACCCTTGTTCACTGACATAGAGATTTGATTCTCGTGGCCATTTAACTGTGTTACACACGTGATTATCTAAAACTACAAATTCAGTGCATGTGAAAAAAGACTTGTAGTTTTTTCATTCAATGTAGTATATCATTGACAATATGATTTAAAATGCCTATGACAATTAAATATCGATATTGAGCATGTCATCTCATTATAAATCGTATAAAATATATACAATTATAATTTACACGTTAATAATTAATAAATTGCACATTGCACTTTCCGTTTCTTTTGGAATGAATTGAGCCCCAGTGGGCTATGTCTTATGGCAATTTATCTAACCCAAGTGGGTATTTGTCAATCACAATACAAAAAACATTTTAAAAAATACAAGTCCCAACTCTGTGTAATTAAAAACTTTTCTCTTTCCTGTTTTTCCATTTAAAACTTAATCCTTATCTCAAGAACTAATTACTATAGATGCGTGTACAGATATTCCTCCATATTCAAACCTTCTGGCTGTTTTGAATTCAATTCTACTATGTATCGTGATTAAAGCCTCCTCAGCTTCTTTTCTCGGTTTCCTCCCCTTGGATTCTTTTTACCGCATCAATCACATAATATGTTAATGCTCCAACATTTTTGTTATGGAACCTCTCAAAATGTCGCGCAACAGGATATGTCCTGTCGCCATTCTTTATGGCTCTCAAATGTTGAAGGATTCTTTTATGAACCTCTAAGATTGTGCTGCCCACGTACCTCAAGCCACATGGGCACTGAAGCACGTAGACAGCAAAATCCGTTTTGCAAGAAAATTTTCTCTTATTGTCTTCATATTTTTACTTAAACCAGGTTTATATGTTTCTGTATTTATACCATGTGTGCAAGCCTTGCACTTGGTACATTTCACAAAACCCCGTCGTTTTGTTAACCAGGTTGTTTTAGGTTGGGGTTTTTCAATATATTTTTAACCAAAGTTTGCTTAAGAGATCTCGCTTTACGAAATGTGATTTGCGGCCTGCGGGAAACAACTTTGCCTAGGATTGGGTCATTCTTGATCACGTGCCAGTGTTTGTTCAAAATACTTCTTAATTTGTCATGCTGGGCACTATAAGTTGTTACAAATCTACTTTGTTGATTTGAATCGATCTTTTTCTTATCTTTTTTTCTCTTTTTTCTCAAATAGAATATCCTCTCTCCTTTTCATTCACTTTGAAGATTGCATCATCAATACATTCATCTGGATATCCCCGTGTCTTAAACCTTTGTTTTAACACTGTCATTTCTTTCTTTATCTCTTTCTCATTGCTGCAATTACGCTTAGTGCGTAAGCATTCACCATAAGGAATACTCCTCTTTAAATTTACAGGGTGAAAGCTTTTCGCATGTAAAAGAGTATTACTGGAAGTATGTTTTCTATACAACTTTGTTTCTACTTTTCCATTTTCAATATACACTGTTAATTCCCAAAAATTCACATTTGTTCGAGCTTATTTCACTAGTGAATTTTAAATTGAGGTCATTCCGTTGCAAATCATTGATGAATAGCTTAGCATCCTCTTCTGTGCCTTTCCACACTAAAAACAAGTCATCAATGTAACGACTCCAGTGTAAAATGTGTTCTTCCCACTGCTGCTGGTATTGTGACCAGATATTGAAAATGGAAAAGTAGAAACAAAGTTGTATAGAAAACCCAATCCTAGGCAAAGTTGTTTCCCGCAGGCCGCAAATCACATTTCGTAAAGCGAGATCTCTTAAGCAAACTTTGGTTAAAAATATATTGAAAAAACCCCAACCTAAAACAACCTGGTTAACAAAACGACGGGGTTTTGTGAAATGTACCAAGTGCAAGGCTTGCACACATGGTATAAATACAGAAACATATAAACCTGGTTTAAGTAAAAATATGAAGACAATAAGAGAAAAATTTTCTTGCAAAACGGATTTTGCTGTCTACGTGCTTCAGTGCCCATGTGGCTTGAGGTACGTGGGCAGCACAATCTTAGAGGTTCATAAAAGAATCCTTCAACATTTGAGAGCCATAAAGAATGGCGACAGGACATATCCTGTTGCGCGACATTTTGAGAGGTTCCATAACAAAAATGTTGGAGGATTAACATATTATGTGATTGATGCGGTAAAAAAGAATCCAAGGGGAGGAAACAGAGAAAAGAAGCGGAGGAGGCTTGAATCACGATACATAGTAGAATTGAATTCAAAACAGCCAGAAGGTTTGAATATGGAGGAAGATCTGTACACGCATCTATAGTAATTCGTTCTTGAGATAAGGATTAAGTTTTAAATGGAAAAACAGGAAAGAGAAAAGTTTTTAATTACACAGATTTGGGACTTGTATTTTTTAAAATGTTTTTTGTATTGTGATTGACAAATACCCACTTGGGTTAGATAAATTGCCATAAGACATAGCCAACTGGGGCTCAATTCATTCCAAAAGAAACGGAAAGTGAAATTTATTAATTATTAACGTGTAAATTATAATTGTATATATTTTATACGATTTATAATGAGATGACAAGCTCAATATCGATATTTAATTGTCTTAGGCGTTTTAAATCATATTGTCAATGATATACTACATTGAATGAAAAAACTACAAGTCTTTTTCACATGCACTGAATTTGTAGTTTTAGATAATCACGTGTGTAACACAGTTAAATGGCCACGAGAATCAAATCTCTGTCAGTGAACAAGGGTGCAGCGCACTCGAAACGCGTTTGACAAGTGGCTGATTGGGAATAAATTCTTTTAAAAACCGCACAAGGCTTCGTTTTCCTTCAAGCGATTGTGAGGATTTGGAAAATAATATATATATATATATATATATATATATATATATATATATATATATATATTCACTGAAAAAACCACAGGTTTCAGGGACGTTATAGTTAGTTGGACATTTCACTCGTACAAAACCAGAGAAATTCGGCCGTTATAGTTAGTTAAGCTAACTATAACTCGCGCCCCGCAATGCACTGCTGATGACGTGTCATATTACATCATTCATGACATGGTCAGGGCCATCACTGATGACGTCTCAAATGACATCACTGATGACATCATCCACGTGATAATCTGATGCACCTCCTCATACCCTAATATAACCTTTGATACACCCACTCTAAAATACCGACTATCATTTTCGAAACCATAGACACACCAATTCCAGTTTTGCAGCGTGAATCTTTCTGGATTCACTATGCTGTGCATTATTCCGCCATCTTGTGGTTGGGTCCGGAATCGTAGTATTTTCTCTCCTTTTTTTTTTTTTTTCCGTGGCCGATGTGGGCGCCGACGCCCCACCATTTGGTGTCCTTCGTGACGTCGACGCGCTTCCTGCGGAAGCTCCCACCTTTGGTCGCCATCTTCAGATTCTTTTTTCCGCCGTTGGGTCTGGATCGTTGCCGAAGAGTTCCAGAAGTTTGGAAGAGGAATCAAGGAAAATCGAAGAAAAACGACAAAAATCAGTTTTCAACTACACCGGACTACAGGTCAAGTAACCGGGACGACGAGGGAGAAGGTTTACGACCTGGATCTCGACGTCCTACAAGGAATGCGCTCGCAGGGGGCTCCCTGAGCGTGGGTATGGACAAAACACCGTTCAAGTTTTGCACCAACTGCCACCACAAGTACACCCAGAAGGACCAGCATCCAGTCTGCAACCTCTGCTTGCCGCTCGACCACAGCAGCGAAGACTGCAACGCGTGCTCGGCGTTTACACCCAAGACCCTCAGTGAGGGAGAGGCAGAGAAGGGCGAACCACAACATGCAGGGGCAGGGACCACCTCCATCGCTCCGAGACCTGGGCCTCTCCAGTGGATAGGAGGACAACATCGCCGAAGGACCGGAGGACTGCGCAGTCGTCGAGGTCCATAAGAAAACGTCGAAAGAGGTAAGGGAGTCGTCAACCCCTAAACACTCGAGGGACTCTCGAAAGGGTGAAGCTAAAGCCCCGAGCGACACTCGTAGAAGTGAAGCTAAGTCCTCGAAGGGAGCATTGCCGCCAAAACATTCCACGAAGGCAACAGCGACCAAGCACAGTCAGCCGAGCGGATCCTTCGAAAAGGACTCCCAATCGGCAAGAGCCCTCAAAAAACCAAGGGCGTCGAAGGTTGCCCCCGAGAAGCACACCTCGGCGCCGAGAAAGGAAGGGCAGACATCGTCGTCGACATCGACGGCCCCGAAGAGAGCCGCTCCAGCCCTCGACGCCGAACAGGCACAAGAGATGGAGAGGAAGAAGAGGAGGCTCGAGGCCGAAATGGCGAGCATCCTGCAGCGGAAGAAGGAATTCGACCACAAGATGAGCCAATACTCCATCCCGTCGAGACCCGCGCTCGAGGTCGAAATAGACGACGAGGACGCCGAACCGCCGAAAACACCCGAACCGGTCGAGGAACAGGGGGACGAAGACTATTACTTCGAGGGAGAAGGCGACGAAGACCTGCAATCCTACCGGGACTCGACGTCCTCGGAGGCACAAGACCTGGAATGGCAAGACCTCGACGCAGAATCGCCGGAAGAAGGGGTAGACACTTACCCTTCGAGGCCCTCGCCGCCAGACGACATTGGGGTCTACAATGTGGTCGTCCAGAAGGCTGCACAAACCTATGGAGTAAAAATGGAAGAGGAGAAGCCCAAGGCATGTTTCCTCCTAGAAACTCTACTGCCTCAACAGACCAGGAGCCAATTCCTACCCATGCTCCCTAGTGTGCTGGATCAAGGAAGAGAGGCCTTTAGGGAACCAGCAGTATGCAGGGCTGTGACTCCAAGAACGGAGAAGAAGTATAAACATTCTTCACAGGACCCTGCATACATGCAAGGATCAGTGCCAGCCGACTCCATAATTACAGCAACGGCTAGGAAGAGGGCCAATGTGCCCACTAATGCCGGACCACCTCCAGACAAGGAGAGTAGGAGGATGGATCTTACAGGGAGAAAGGTGGAGAGAAATGCGGCAATCCAGTGGCGCATCGCAAACTCCAACGCCCTCATCAACAGGCACGCATACCATCACTGGGATGAAGTGGCGCAGCTCCTCAAGCATCTACCAGATCAGTACCAACAAAGGGCAGCTCACCTGGTGGAAGAAGGCAAAAAGCATGGCAAACACATGCTTGAAATCAGCCTTGGATGCTGCAGAGACATCCAGCAGACTAATGATGATAGGGGTGACCGAGAGGAGACACGCATGGCTCAGGATTTCTGGATTCAAGCCAGAGGTGCAAAGTAACATCCTGAATACACCCTTCAACGGCGAACAACTGTTTGGCACACCAGTTGACGAAAAGTTGACGCAGCTCAAGAAGGACAATGAGACAGCAAGGTCCATGGGAGCGCTGCAGTTCAGAGGGATGAGAAGAGGGACACCCACGAGAAGGCCGGGCGGTAGAGGAGGCAACGTGCCTGCCACATCGCACCAAACGTTCCAGCAAGGCTATCAAAGGAACAACCAAGGCCAGCAGCAGCAGCAAAACTGGCAGTACCAGCCCCGGGGCCAGTCCTTTCGAGGGCGCGGAAACGGACGAGGACAAACTCGTAGAGGAGGCCAACAGCCCACCTCCAAGTGACTTCACCATCAAGCCAACAACCACCCTAGCAACACCTCGGGGTGGGGACAAGGACAAACAGAGAAACAAAAACCTGACGTTCCACAAGAAACAGTCCCTCGAACACACAACACCGGTAGGAGGCAGGATAAAGAACTTCTTCAAGCAGTGGAGGAAGGTCACTACAGACAAGTGGATACTAAACATCATACAATACGGATATTGCATAGAGCTGGAAAAACAACCTCCAACAAGAAAACCAAGAAACAAGGCTCACTCAGCAAAAGAACTTTCGCTCTTGCAGCTGGAGGCGAAGGAACTGCTCAGCAAAGAGGCAATAGAGGCAGTACCGCACAACCAAAGGAACAAAGGGGTTTACTCAACTTATTTCCTCGTGCCAAAGGTGGACGAAACACTAAGACCTATCCTAGATCTGAGATTCTTGAACAAATTCATAAGAACTCAAATATTCAAGATGACTTCCCTACAGGAAGTAATACCACAAATTTCAACAAGGGGATTACATAGCAACTATAGATCTGAAGGACGCGTACTTACACATCCCCATCAACCACAGGCACAAACGTCTACTAAGGTTTGTGATCAACCAGACTCACTACCAGTTCACAGTACTAGCATTCGGACTCAAATCCGCACCAAGGGTGTTTACAAAGTGCCTAGCAGCAGTAGCAGCGCACCTACGAAGGCAAGGAATACACGTATATCCCTACCTCGACGACTGGCTCGTAAAGGCAAGTTCGTACAACCTCTGCAAAGAACACATCCAGCAGGTCGTACAAACACTGAGCCAACTGGGTTTCTCAATTCATTGGGAAAAATCGTCAACCGAACCGGAGCAGATCAAGATATTCTTAGGGGCCGAGATCAATACCATACAGGCCAAAGTGTTCCCCAGCAGTAAGAGCACATTAGCGATACTGAAGGAAACACGTCCTTACCGCAAGGGGCAAGTTCTGACAGTGAGGACGGTGAGCAAGTTAATGGGAATGATGGCGTCATGCATCCACCTAGTCCCAAATATCCGACTACACATGAGACCATTCCAGGAATGGATTCAGCAGCAATGGTCACAGGCAACACGGAGTTGGGAGGATCTTGTGGTTGTCACACACGCAGTGCATCAGGAAATGGCGTGGTGGAACAAGGAAAACATATCACAGGGGAAGCCATTCACACAACCAACTCCAAGAGTGACCATCACAACGGACGCCTCCCAGCTGGGGTGGGGCGCACACATGAACAAGCTCAAGGTAAGGGGTCTATGGTCGCAGCAAGATGCGGTCAGACACATCAACTACCTGGAGCTAAAGACTGTATTCCTAGCCTTAAAAGCCTTTCAGAAAGAGCTGTACAGAAACAGGGTGTTGGTCCAAACAGACAACACAACCACCATGTTCTACATCAACAAACAAGGAGGAACACAATCAGTGACACTATCCGGGCTAGCACAGGAAATATGGAGATGGGCCATTCCACTAAAAATAGACCTACTGGCAATACATCTCCCGGGGAAGGACAATGTGGAAGCAGACCGACTCAGCAGGCAGACGTCGGCATCCCACGAGTGGGAGCTCAATCAACAGGAAATAGAGAAGCTATTCCAGAAATGGGGTACACCGCAAATAGACCTATTTGCAACACATCAGAATGCAAAATGCCAACACTACGCATCCAGACAACCAGGCCATTGGTCGCAAGGGAATGCGCTATGGATAGATTGGTCAAAGACATTTGCATACGCTTTCCCCCCCCGATACCACTGATACACAGGGTACTCAGCAAATGCAGAATCAGCAACATGACACTAATACTGATAGCACCTCAGTGGGCCAGACAGTCCTGGTTCTCACAGATAGTGGAAATGGCACAAGAACCAGCACACAGGTTCCCAAGAAGAAAGGACCTGTTAGCAATGCAGAACGGAAAGGTGCTACACCCAGAAACGGAGAGCCTCAGCCTAGCAGCATGGCTCCTGAAGACTTAGAATTTGCACACCTCAAATTACCACCAAGTACCATGGCAGTACTCCGGGAGGCAAGGAGACCTTCCACAAGGAAGTGCTACGTAGCAAAGTGGAAGAGGTTCTCCGAATGGTGCATCAAGGAGAATCTACAATGAAAGATCACAAGGGAATCAACGGTACTAACATACTTAACACACCTGCTACAAAGCGGATTAAGCTACACATCCCTGAGGGTGCACTTGGCTGCGATAGTGGCCTACACAAGAGGAGAGACGGGGAAAAGTTTCTTCACCTCTCAAGTTGTGAAAAGATTTCTGGAAGGGGCGAAAAGAATCGCACCCCCAAAGAGGATGCCAGCACCAGCATGGAACCTCAACGTAGTGCTAACTCAATTGATGAAGGCACCCTTTGAACCTATTCACAAGACTACACCGCACATGCTCACACTAAAGACAGCCTTCTTAGTGGCTATCACGTCACTACGAAGAGTAAGTGAGTTGCAAGCGCTGACACTCCAAGAGCCCTACTTGCAAATACACAAGGACAGGATTGTCATGAGGACGGACCCACACTTCATGCCAAAGGTGGTGTCTCGGTTCCATATTAACCAAACAATCCAAATACCAAGTTTTTTTCAAAAACCTACCACACGAACAGAAAGGGCGCTGCACACACTAGACGCCAGAAGGACTGTAATGCACTATATAGAGAGGACAAAGGAGTGCAGGAAAACAAAACAGTTCTTTGTCCCCTTTGCCAGCAGTTTTCTGTGACGACCAGTCACCAAAAATACAATTGCACGATGGATTGCGCAGACAATTCAACTCTGCCACAAGCAGGCAGGACAACCGTTACAAGCAGCAGCTCAAGCTCACTCAACAAGGAAGAAAGGAGCAACAATTGCGTTTCTAGCGAACACACCTATCCAAGACATTTGCCAAGCTGCAACATGGTCTTCAGTGCATACGTTCACTAAGCACTACTGTGTGGACATTCAAATGAACAAGGAAGCGCAAGTGGGACAGAAGGTCTTACAACACATTTTCAGTAACCAATGCTCATCTTCCACCCAGCCACCGCAATAAGGACAAAACCGCTACTAAGTCTATGCACAGCATAGTGAATCCAGAAAGATTCACGCTGCAAAACGTATAGTTTCTTACCTGTCGGTGTAGTTTTGCAGCTTGAAGACTTTCTGGATTCACCAGCGATCCCACCCTCCTCCGCCAGAAAGATGAGACAGAAGGACAAAGGAGGCTAAATTGCATACATAGCTAAAGGGATCAAGCAAAGTGGATAACAAAAAAAAAAAAGAAAGAAAGAAAAAAGAATCCGAAGATGGCGACCAAAGGTGGGAGCTTCCGCAGGAAGCGCGTCGACGTCACGAAGGACACCAAATGGTGGGACGTCGCCGCCCACCTGGGCCACGAAAAAAAAAGAGAGAAAATACTACGATTCCGGACCCAACCACAAGATGGCGGAATAATGCACAGCATAGTGAATTCAGAAAGTCTTCAAGCTGCAAAACTACACCGACAGGTAAGAAACTATACGTTACTACATACCCACTCACTGATTCCTAGGTCTACACACACATCCACTCATTCACCCATACAGTCACTCATACATGCAGTCACTCATCAATACAGCACTACCATATGCACTCATACACCTATACAGACACTCACACATCGCCACTCATCCATGGAGTTACTCACACACCTAGTCAGTCATGCAAAGAATCAATCACACTCCCATTTACTCACCTATACAGTTATACACACGCCACCGCACTTATTCATACAGATACTAACACATACTTACTCTTTTGTACAATCACTGATACAAGCACACACTCATCCATATACAGCCACTCTCACAATCACTCTCTCACATAGTCATTTATATACTCCAACACTCACATATACTGCCTTTCACATATGTAGTTACTCACACATGTACCACTGAGACATCCATTTACTCACCAACACACCCCTACACACACTCGCCCACCCATACAGCCCTTCACAGATGCCCTCTTGAACCCATACACCCAGTGAATCACCCACTCACACATCTATGCACAGGGTCACACACCCCCCACCCACCCACACAGACACTCAGGCACCCATACAGATACTCAGACAACCAATCAATAACCCATATAGACACTCATGTAGCTACTCACCAACCCATGCAGCCGCTTACACACCAACTGACAGACTGATACAGACATTTACACAGTTTACTCACTAACCCATGAACTCAGTAAGACACGTTTAATCACTCACTTATACAGTCAGTCACGCACCTACTAAATCATCTATTCAGACACTCATAACACCCACTCATACTTCAATACACCTTGACGCATATATATATATAAAACATATTTAAACTTTACAGAAACAGTCGCTGGATGATGTCATCAGTGATGTCATTTGAGATGTCATCAGTGATGTCACTGACCATGTCATGAATGATGTAATATGTGACGTCATCAGCAGTGCATTGCGGGGGCGCGAGTTATAGTTAGCTTAACTAACTATAACGGCCAAATTTCTCTGGTTTTGTACGAGTGAAATGTCCAACTAACTATAACGTCCCTGAAACCTGTGGTTTTTTCAGTGAATTTCTAAGGTTTTTTAAATGCTAATTTCTAACTATAACGTCCCTGAAACCTATGTTTTTTTCAGTGAATATATATATATTATCTAGTGGCGGTCGCCAGTAGATAGTTATAGTTAGGACCTATTTTCCATAGGAAATCCGCAACATTCTATTTGAAATAACTCTTGCGTCGGTTGACGAATCTTCGTGAAATTTTCAAACTTTGTGGCCCGCTCCAGTCCGCTCCTATCCTGAAAGTCTCGGGGTGATTCGTCAAGCGGGGGCCGAGAAAAAGGGGAGTCCCAAAACGTGTTTTCCCCATTCATTTTCCCATAGGAAACTTTAGCCACGGCTACAGCCCGAACTGCTGAACGGAATTACACCAAATTTGGCAAAGAGGTAGTTCTTGGTTCAGAAAGAACCCTTTTTAGGTCTCGCCTGAGCCAGCGCATGCGCTGGTCTGGCGAGACATTTAGTGAGTGGGCTTTCGGAAATGCGACCACTTTTTTTTGGCCTGGCCTAGAGCATGCGAGAACACGCACAGTAACGCGCTTTCCTCGCATGCTCCAGGCCGTCTGGCTTTCCTCTTTATTGCTCCTCCCCCTCCCCCACCACAGAGCGCGTCTAGCGGCCGTGTCACTTTCACGGCCGCGCGTCATTTGCTGTCCGGCTGCTCCCCCTCCCCCACCACAGCGCGCGGCCAATGCTTGTTTCGTTATTGAGCTTCTCCTAAATTAGGCACGATGACGTGCTTCGCTTACATTCAGCGCCATGCCGCTTTCACTTTCAAAGCGCAGCCAGGGCAATGGCGGCCGTTTGTTTTCAATGCCGTAGGTCTTGGATTTTTCACGATAGAAGACGGCACCGTTGAATTTTTAGGCTCTTTTATTTAATGATTTGTCTATTAATCCCTCTGCCAGTAGTCTACCCAAACAAAACAACTCATAGTTTCTGGTATTTAGCCTGCTAAATCGCAGCTAAACCTTTGCAATGATATCGTTTTGTTTAAAGCGCTTCCTACATATTGCGGTTTTATAGCGCTGTAAATAACAATGATGCTTCTACACTACCTTGCACAATTTCACGTCTCCCATATCGATCTCCTTGTAACAGAAGCAGGTACATTCGTAGTAAATCATGTCCAATCCTTCTTAACCCACCCTGTCCTCCCAAGCACCAACACAGAAAAACAAAAATGCGTCGGTGCTCACCTGAAAAGAGGGGTATCTGGCTGGTGGAGAGGGGGATCTACAGAGGGCTGTCCCCTTCCCCCTCACGCAGAGGTTAGCCGTATCTTCCCATCTGGCAGTGAGACGCTTGCCTCAGCAGGCACACACGCATTACATTACTGTAGGGCATGGACGCAGGGGGTGAGGCACTGGACGGGCACTGCAGGGGTTAATCGGACCGCTGCTTCTCACAGGAATGGTGACAGGGGGAGAGAGGGGACGCTTCTGCCTGGCTGCAATTTCCTCAACATCTGCTGCAGCAGCAACATGCACAGCCGTGGGAGCGCGGGATAATACAGGCAGAGAGCACACGTGCAGCCCGGGAACAGGAGCAGCACCTCTCCCGCTCTGCTAAAATCTGCTCCTCCTTTCATCCTCCTGGTCGCTATGGCCCCCAAAGCTCACTGGAGAGTGTTCTGTGTCCTATTCGTACCTGCGCTTCTTCCGGCTCCTACAGGTAAGAGATCATTTTATATTTCAAAGTACGCGCCCTGTGGTGTTGGTTTTTTACTGCTGCGTGTGTTTTAGATAGCGCTTACAATTAGCACTCACCTAGGGTGCAGTAGAACTATACATTTTCAGATAAGACAGTTGCGGCATAGCAAAGCGTGCTTTGCCCAGGATCACTCAAACCAGTGATACTGGAATTAAAACTCGGATCTTTCGTCTCTCTACTAGAAAGAAAATGCTTGTATACCAGGTAGCTGTTAACCAGTCATGAAATGTCTTCAAGATTACAAAACACAGGCTGAAATACCTTCTGAGAAAAAACCAACTACTGACACCATGTTGACAGTTTTAGAAGTGTTTTTTTTCTAAATGTCAAAATAGATACAGATACCAAATGCCCCATATTGACAACTTCAGCTAATGCCCTCTTCTTAGCCAACAACGCATTGCACCTTGGGACTTGTAGTTTCGCTTTAACGTTTGTACGTAAAATCTAAGGGGCTTATTTACAAGGCCCTTGCGCCACTTTTGCGTCATTTTTAACATGGGAAAAGTGACGCAAAAGTGGCGCAAGGGGCTTGTAAATCTGCCCCTAAATGTTTACAGAAGTTCAATGTAATGTGTTGTGCACTTGTTCATGGACACCAGTAATGCCCGTGTGACACCTTCAGCCAGTCCTTGTAGTTGGTTGCATGCTGTTTTTTTTTGTTGTTTTTTTTTTTATCATAGTCCAAAAGCAAAACTGCATTCAGCAGAGTGCAACTTATTATTAGCTAAATGGCCAGGACTGGCGGGAGGTTTCATACACGAGTAGTGTGCCTTCGCACCTGTTTTAGATTTTATCTGGAAGTTGTGTTTACTTTTTCTCTGTTGGTCATTTTTTTAAGATAAGATATTTACTGTTCTCTGTTTCCTAGTGTACTGTTTGCTGAGATATAAATACGGTTTATTACATCGCTGCATGTTAGAAGGAAGTCACGTGTCCGGTTTTCAAGGGAGAGTGTTGCCACCTCACTTCATTTCAACACCTTACAACTTTCCCATTCCTGGGCTTTTCGGAGTCAAAACATTGTACTCAGCTAGATCAAACCAACACTACAACTCCCAGAATGCATTTGGTTGTCAAATGAAAGTTTAGGTCTGGGAACCTGGCACTTTAATGATAGGGAACGTCCCAATAGGTCTATCACGGATGTCCAATTAAACTACGTATGCTTAGTTTCCCAGGTCCATGTGTGATGTGCTGCTCTAGCACATCTTTCAATTCTGAGACTTGTAGACTTGTTAATTCCATTATAAAACAGGACTACAAGTCCCAGAATTCCAATTTAAAAGCTGGACTGGAGCAGCTCATCAGCATGGACCAAGGATATTTGGCAGCAGCGACTCAGGTGTTATCTCTGGGGACCAGAGCCCTGTGGCTCCGTTTCTCGGCATCTCAGACTTGATCTTCGGGATGCAGTTCAAGAGTGGTCTCAAAATCCCCTCTTCACAGTCCTCTTACCGTCCTAGACTCTCTACTCTTCCACGCTGTACCCCCTTCCACAATGCGCCCCTCCTTCCATGCAGCACCCCCCACACTGCACTCCCATCCACACTGCACCTTCCCTTCCACACTGCACCCCCTCTTTCCACAACTCTTGCCGCCCATCATGGTAGAGCACCTGCAGCCACGGGAGAAGGAAGACCCATGACATCGCAGCCCACTGCGTGCTTTTAGTAATGTATTTATTTATGTTAACAAACCAAGCGCTGCTCGGATTACATCACAACGTGGATTGTTTTTTTAGTTTGTCACAAGTATTCTCGCGCCACTGCATCTGCCTGCCGTCCCCTTTGAAATGTACAGAGGCAACAATAAATAGCAGGCTTTCGCTTTACTAAACTTTTAATACTCGAGGTGTCTGCATTTCACATCGTCGCTCCAAATGCATCAGTTTGTTTAGGGGTGGGTTATCTCCGTTTCATTCAGTCACCCTCCCACCATGCACCCACCCTTAACCCCTTCCTCTCTTTTGTTTTCCTGTGCACCAACCAGCACAGGACAAGCGCATTCACTTAAAAAATACAGCGCCTCGCATCCGGAGTCTCTCTTCTGGGTCCCCTCCCTTCTAGCCCTCACAACATCCCCACCACGCATAGCTTATCTCCCTCAACGGGCCATGAATCTTCTCAGGCTGCCCATTTGCTTTGCTCTCAAGTCCTCTCTCCCGTTGTCCGTGTGTTACAAATGCTTGTTATTTAAAATGCAGAGAATACGTTTTTATTTTTAATTTACCCGGGAGGATTTCTACAGCCCTTTTCATTTAAACCGACCCTCTCCATTTACCTTTTAAACTTAACTCTTTCCTTCCGCCCCCTCATCCCCCATTACCCTTCGACTGCACCCAGCCAATGAAAACAAGCATTTACAATGCAATAGGTCTCGCATTTGAGAGAATTTGAGCCATTGGCATTGTAAATGACAATGCCTTTTATTTACATGTTGGTTTTGAAAACATAAAAAAAAGGCATTGTTGTTTACAATGCCAATAGCTTAAACGCGCCCAAATGCGAGACCTATTGCATTGCAAATGCTTGTTGTTATATGGTGTAAATCCGTTCAGTAGTTCCTGAGAAAATCAAAAGGAAAATCACATATATATCTATGGCCGCGGATTCGCGCACCCTGAGCGCACCCTGCGCGCACCGTCCCGATCACGAGCTGCATGCTAATTGGCTGTCAACACTCCAAATCAGGAAGTGTTGGCAGCCATTTTATGCCTCGGTAGAACCGAGGCACAGAAACAAGTGCGCAAAACGCACAAAGGGGGCAGGGTAGAAACACCCTGACCCCCTAGGTCTGCTCAGGGGGTCCCACAAGGACCCCCTGGGCAGAAAAAAGCATTAAAAAAAAAATAATAATAAAAAAAAAAAACGATTGTGCCGCAGGCCCCGCCCCCTTCCTTTACCTCTCTGTAAACGTGCCCCCTGTCATGAGTGATGTAATATGTGACGTCATCAGCAGTGCATTGCGGGGGCGTGAGTGAAAAAACCACAGGTTTCAGGGACGTTATAGTTAGTTGGACATTTCACTCGTACAAAACCAGAGAAATTCGGCCTTTATAGTTAGTTGAGCTAACTATAACTCGCGCCCCCGCAATGCACTGCTGATGACGTCACATATTACATCACTCATGACATGGTCAGTGACATCACTGATAACATCACTGATGGCATCATCCACTTACTCTCTGATGCACCTACTCACACCCTAATATACCCTTTCATACACCCACTCTAAAATAAAGACTACCATTCTCGAAACCATACACACCAATACCAGTTAGTACATACCCACTCACTGATTCATAGGTCTACACGCACATCCACTCACTCACCCATACAGTCACTCATACATGCAGTCACTCATCAATACAGCCACTATTATATGCACTCATACACCCATACAGACACTCACACATCGCCACTCACCCATACAGTTACTCACACACCTAGTCAGTCACCCAAAGAGTCAATCACAATGCCATTTACTCAACTATACAGTTCTACACACACCACCTCACTTATTCACAGATACTAACACATGCTTACTCTCTTATACAATCACTGACACAAGCACACACTCATCCATACATCCACTCTCACAATCACTCACTTTCACATACAGTCACTTATATACGCCAACACTCACATATACTGCCATTCACATATGCAGTTACTCACACATATACCACTGAGACATCAATTCACTCACCAACACAGCCATATGCACACTCACTCACCCATACAGCCCCTCGCAGATGCACTCATAAACCCATACACCCAGTGAATCACCCACTCACACATCCATGCAGGTAGTCACACAACACACAGACACTCAGGCACCCATACAGGTACTCAGACAACCAATCAATAACCCATATAGACACTCATGTACCTATTCACCAACCCACGCAGCCACTTACACACCAACTGACGGACTGATACAGACATTCACACAGATTAGTCACTCACCCATACATTCACCCAGACACGTATAATCACTCACTTATACAGTCACACACTGACTGAATCATCAAATATATATCACATTCTTAAACTTTTTAGAAACACTCAGTCACTTGATGATGTCATCAGTAATGTCATTTGAGATGTCATCAGTGATGTCACTGACCATGTCATGAGTGATGTAATATGTGACGTCATCAGCAGTGCATTGCGGGGGCGTGAGTTATAGTTAGCTCAGCTAACTATAATGGCTGAATTTCTCTGGCTTTGTACGAGTGAAATGTCAGACTAACTATAACGTCCCTGAAACCTGTGGTTTTTTCAGTGAATAAATATATATATATATATATATTCACTGAAAAAACCATAGGTTTTAGGGACAGTTATAGTTAGTTGGACATTGCACTCGTACAAAACCCGTGAAATTCCCCCGTTATAGTTAGTTCAGGTAACTATAACTCGCGCCCCCGCAATGCACTGCTGATGACGTCACATATTACATCACTCATGACATGGTCAGTGACATCACTGATGACATCACTGATGACATCTCAAATGACATCATCCAGTGACTGTGTGTTTCTGTAAAGTTTAAATATGTTTAATATATATATAGGGAAAGGCGTATTGAAGAATGAGTGGGTGTATAAGTGTCAGAATGGTTGATTTAGTAGGTGCGTGACTAACTCTATAAGTGAGTGATTAAACGTATCTTACTGAATGCATGGGTTAGTGACTAAACTGGGTGAATGTCTGTATCCGTCTGTCTGTTGCTGTGTAAGTGGCTGCATGGGTTTGTGAATACCTACATGAGTGTCTATATGAGTTATTGAATGGTTGTCTGAGTATCTGTATGGGTGCCTGAGTGTTTGTGTGGGTGGGGTGTGTGCGACTCTGTGCATAGATGTGTGAGTGGGTGATTCACTGGGTGGATGGTTTCAAGAGTGCATCTGTGATAGACTGTATGGGTGGGTAAGTGTGTGTAAGAGTGTGTTAGTGAGTGAATGTATGTCCCAGTGGTACATGTGTGAGTAACTACATATGTGAAAGGCAGTATATATGTGTGTTGGAGTATATAAATAGCTATAAGCGAGAGTGTGTGATTGTGAGAGTGGCTGTATGGATGCGTGTGTGCTTGTATCAGAGATTGTATAAGAGCGTAAGAATGTGCTAGTATTTGTATGAGTAAGTGAGCTGGTGTGTGTATAACTGTATAGGTGAGTAAATGGGTGTGTGCTTAATTTTTTGCATGACTGACTAGGTGTGTGAGTACCTCTATGGATGAGTGGCGGTGTGTGAGTGTTTATATAGGTTTATGAGTGCATATGATAGTCCTGTACTGAGTGACTGTAAGTATGAGTGACTGTACGGGTGAGTGAGTAGATGTGTGTGTGTAGACCTAAGAATCAGTGAGTGGGTATGTACTTATTGGTATTGGAGTGTGTATGGTTTTGAGAATGGCAGTCTGTAATTTAGAGTGGGTGTATCAAAACTTATATTAGGGTGTGAGAAGATGCATTAAATTCTCACATGGATGATGTCATCAGTGATGTCATCAGTGATGTCATTTGAGATGTCATCAGCGATGTCATCAGTGATGTCACTGACCATGTCATGAGTGATGTAATATGTGACGTCATCAGCAGTGCATTGCGGGGCGCGAGTTATAGTTACCTGAACTAACTATAACGGGGAATTTCACGGGTTTTGTACGAGTGCAATGTCCAACTAACTATAACTGTCCCTAAAACCTTATGGTTTTTTCAGTGAATTTCTAAGGTTTTTAAATGCTAATTTCTAACTATAACGTGTCTGAACCTATGGTTTTTTCAGTGAATTTCAAAGGTTTTTTAAATGCTAATTCCTAACTATAACATGTCTGAAACCTACGGTTTTTTCAGTGAATTTCAAAGGTTTTGTAAATGACAATTTTTAAATGTATTAATGGTTATATTATTTTTTTCATACTGATTTACTACATTTTTAGAAACAATTTTTTTTACATATTTTATTTTTTAAATTACATTGTAATTACATTATACATTACAAAAAATACTTTCTCAGAATGAATTACTTTAGTTTAAATACTTTGCACATAGGCAATAGACTTTTAAGTACAGTAGTTACAGTTGTTGCAATGGGCACAACATTTTCAAACACAATGCAACATTCAGCTCAATGTGAATTTCTAGTTAAATGCAATTAGTTACTTTATGAATTACTTTTCTAACCACAGGACTGGATCCTAGATTCAGTCCTGGGACATCTCCTGTAAACAGTTGAGTAAAAGCGTTTTGGTTACAGTAGTGATTTTTAAGGAATATTATTGTATTTTAAAAGTTGACACTTTGAAACTTTTTCTCATAGAATCACCAATGTTATCCTATGGAAGGAAATTCACTTAGCAGGTAAAAACTGTTATCGTTACTTTTTCTTACTCAGTGTTGGATCCTGGATCCAGCACTGGTGCATCTCCTGTAAACAGTTGAAAGAATGCGTTTAAGTCATACAGGCGATTTTTAAGGAATATTTGTAGTTTGTGAAAATCGACACTTTGAAACTTTTCTGCTGAAAACCAGACAATGGATTCCTATGGAAGAAAATATAAGTTACTGGTAAGTACGGTTAAAATTACTTTTCAGGGTCAGTGCTGGGCTAAAAGATGCAGCACTGGGTTCTCTCCTGATAACAGGTGAGTAAATCGGAATTCGTATTTCGGCTGATTTTAGAGGAATATTTTAAAGTTCCAAAACTCCACACTTAGAAGAATTTCCAAGTGAAACCAGTCAATGTTAGCCTATGGAAGGAAATTCAAGTTACTGGTAAGTACGGTTAAAATTACTTTTCAGGACCAGTACTGGGCTGAAAGATGCAGCACTGAGGTCTCTCCTGATAACAGGTGAGTAAATCGGAATTCGTATTTCGGTTGATTTTAGAGGAATATTTGTATGTTTCAAAAATCAACACTTAGAAACTTTTTCAGCAAAAAGCAGGCAATGATATCCTATGGAAGGAGATTCAAGTTACTGGTAAGTACGGTTAAAATTACTTTTGAGGATCAGTACTGGGCTGAAAGATGCAGCACTGAGGTCTCTCCTGATAACAGGTGAGTAAATCGGAATTCGTATTTCGGCTGATTTTAGAGGAATATTTTAAAGTTCCAAAACTCCACACTTAGAAGAATTTCCAAGTGAAACCAGTCAATGTTAGCCTATGGAAGGAAATTCAAGTTACTGGTAAGTACGGTTAAAATTACTTTTCAGGACCAGTACTGGGCTGAAAGATACAGCACTGAGGTCTCTCCTGAAAACAGGTGAGTAAATCGGAATTCGTATTTCGGCAGATTTTAGAGGAATATTTGCACAATGGTGAAGGGAGGGGCGGGGCCTGAGGTGTCATCTGTGCAAACGCGCCCGTGGCGTGTTTTAAGTTGAGGGATTAAGTCCCCTTGAATCATGAGGGTCCCTAGGGGCCAACTAGCCCACCAGGAACCTCCAGTATGCGCCAGGGGCTGCGTTGCAGAGACGTGTAGAGAGGCCACACCCTTTTTACACCTCTCTGCAACGCAGCTCTGTGGCGCTTTCTGGATGTACCTGTTGGGCTAGTTGGCCCTCAGGGACCCTCAGGATTGAAGGGATTTAATTCCCCATCTTAAAACGCGCCAGGAGCCTGTTTGCACACATGTCACCTCAGGCCCGCCCTCCCTTCACCACTGTGCAAACGCGCCCGTGGCGCGTTTTAAGTCAGGGATTAACTCCCTTGAATCCTGAGGGTCACTGGGGTGCAACTAGCCCACCAGCTACCTCCATTAAGCGCCACAGAGCTGCGTTGCAGAGAGGTGTAAAAGGGGCGTGGCCTCTGTACACCTCTCTGCAAGGCAGCCCCTGGCGCATACTGGAGGTTCCTGGTGGGCTAGTTGGCCCCAGGGACCCCAGTATTCAAAGGGAATTACTTCCCCTTCTTAAACGCGCCAGGGGGCGCGTTTGCAGAGTACTGCAGGGAGGGGGGCGGGGCCTCCAGCACGATGCCGTTTTTATTTTTTTGTTATGGGAGGGTGGCTGCGTGGCCCCCCTTCCCTAGGCCACTTTTGGCCCCGGGGACCCCATCCCCCGGGGCCTGAGCATTTTTTTTTGTTTTATTTAAATTTTTTTTTTTTTTAAACGGGAAGGGGGCCGCGTGGCCCCCCTTCCCTGGGCCTCTATTGGCCCCGGGGACCCCATCCCCCGGGGAATGCCCTCTTTTTTAAATGAAAAATATGGAGGGGGGCTGCGCGGCCCCCCTCCTCAGGCCATTTAAGGCCCCGGGGACCCCATCCCCCGGGGCCGGCCTTGCCCTTATTTTTTTTATTTTTATAAAAAAAAATATTTGGGGAGGGGGCTGCGTGGCCCCCTCCCGGGCCACTTATGGCCCCGGGGACCCTATCCCCGGGGCCTGGCCTCTGGTTGGGGACTGTGGGGGTCCCCAATCCCCCACAGTCCCGCCGGCTCCCCGCGTCCTATGGGAGCCGGCATTGCTTTCCACATGGGGAGCAGCTAAGATGCTGCTCCCCATGTGAAAAGCAATTGGTTTGCATTTTGAAAGAGAGAGCAGGTTTCCTGCTCTCTCTTTCAAAATGCAAACCAAGTTTGCTATGACAGGACGGGAGCCGCGAGGCTCCCGTCCTGTCATAGCAAACAGCAGTGTCCCGGGGTAGGCACCCCGGGACACTGCAGGAGCCGGCCCTGGGGGTGGCGGTCCCCAGGGCCATCAAGGGCTCCAGGAGGGGCCGCGCGGCCCCCTCCCTACATTTCGAAAGCCCCGGGAGGTGGTGGTCCCCGGGGCTTGGGGGTCCAAAACGGACCTCCATTTTCAATTTTCTTAGTGCCCCGGGAGGTGGTGGTCCCGGGCGTGTGGGAGGCTGGAGCCCCCCACACAGGTTTAAAAAAAAAGCCCTGGGGAGGTGGCGGTCCCGGGGCTGCGGGAGGGCTCGGAGCCCTCCCGCACCATTTATGATAAAGCCCCGGGGGTGGTGGTCCCCGGGGCTTGGGGAGCCCTTAGAGGCCACCCATACATAAAATAAAGCCCCCAGCATGCCCCCGGGACTTGGCCCACCCGGGGGCAATTAACATCGAGCGCGGGAGACCGCGCTTCGATTTTTTTTTTTTTATCGGCAGGATCCGCGCACCCTGAGCGCATCCTGCCGGTTTAAAAAAAAAAAAATGCTTTTTTTTGCCCAGGGGGTCCTTGTGGGACCCCCTGAGCAGACCTAGGGGGTCAGGGTGTTTCTACCCTGCCCCCTTTGTGCGTTTTGCGCACTTTTTTACTGCTTTCTTGTTCCTCGGTTCTACCGAGGAACAAGATGGCTGCCAACACTTCCTGGTTTGGAGTGTTGACAGCCAATTAGCAGACAGCTCGTGATCGGGAGGGTGCGCGGATCCTCCGTGCCCATAGATATATATGTACTTTTACTTTTGATTTTCTCAGCAACTACTGAACGGATTTACACCATTTAACAAAAGGGTTCTTTCTGAACCAAGAACTACCTCTTTGCCAAATTTGGTGTAATTCCGTTCAGCAGTTCGGGCTGTAGCCGTGTCTAAAGTTTCCTATGGAAAAATGAATGGGGAAAACGCGTTTTGGGACCCCCCTTTTTTCTCGGCCACCGCTTAACGAATCACCCCGGGACTTGCAGGGTAGGAGCGGACCGGAGCGCCCCACAAAGTTTGAAAATTTCACGAAGATACGTCAACCGGCAAGAGAGTTATTTCAAATAGAATGTCGCGGATTTCCTATGGAAAATAGGTCCTAACTATAACTATCTACTGGCGGTATATATATATAAAACATTTAAACTTTACAGAAACACAGTCACTGGATGATGTCATCAGTGATGTCATTTGAGATGTCATCAGTGATGTCATCAGTGATGTCACTGACCATGTGATGAGTGATGTAATATGTGACGTCATCAGCAGTGCATTGCGGGGGCGCGAGTTATAGTTAGCTCAACTAACTATAACGGCCGAATTTCTCTGGTTTTGTATGAGTGAAATGTCCAACTAACTAACGTCCCTGAAACCTGTGGTTTTTTCAGTAAATATATATATATATATATATATATATATATATATATAAAACTCACGCCCCCGGAATGCACTGCTGATGACGTCACATATTACATCACTCATGACATGGTCTTTGACATCTCAAATGACATCACTGATGGCATCATCCACTTACTCTCTGATGCACCTACTCACACCCTAATATACTTTTTCATACACCCACTCTAAAATAAAGACTACCATTCTCGAAACCATAGACACACCAATACCAGTTAGTACATACCCACTCACTGATTCATAGGTCTACACACACATCCACTCACCCATACAGTCACTCATACATGCAGTCACTCATCAATACAGCCACTATTATATGCACTCATACACCCATAGAGACACTCGCACATCGCCACTCACCCATAGAGTTACTCACACACCTAGTCAGTCACCCAAAGAGTCAATCACAATGCCATTTACTCAACTATACAGTTCTACACACACTAGCTCACTTATTCACAGATACTAACACATGCTTACTCTCTTATACAATCACTGACACAAGCACACACTCATCCATACATCCACTCTCACAATCACTCACTTTCACATAGTCACTTATATACTCCAACACTCACATATACTGCCATTCACATATGCAGTTACTCACACATATACCACTGAGACATCCATTCACTCACCAACACAGCCATATGCTCACTCACTCACCCATACAGCCCCTCGCAGATGCACTCATGAACCCATACACCGAGTGAATCACCCACTCACACATCCATGCAGGTAGTCACACAACACACAGACACTCAGTCACCCTTACAGGTACTCAGACAACCAATCAATAACCCATATAGACACTCATGTACCTATTCACCAACCCATGCAGCCACTTACACACCAACTGACGGACTGATACAGACATTCACACAGATTAGTCACTCACCCATACATTCACCCAGACACGTATAATCACTCACTTATACAGTCAGTCACACACTGACTGAATCATCATATATATATCACATTCTTAAACTTTTTAGAAACACTGTCACTTGATGATGTCATCAGTGATATCAGTGATGTCATCAGTGATGTCACTGACCATGTCATGAGTGATGTAATATGTGATGTCATCAGCAGTGCATTGCGGGGGCGTGACTTATAGTTAGCTCAGCTAACTATAATGGCTGAATTTCTCTGGCTTTGTACGAGTGAAATGTCAGACTAACTATAACGTCCCTGAAACCTGTGGTTTTTTCCAGTGAATATCTAATGTTTTTTAAATGCTAATTTCTAACTATAACGTCCCTGAAACCTGTGTTTTTTTCAGTGAATTTTATATATATGTATTCAATCTCCTCTCACTCTTACAAGGAAGGAATCAGTACTCAGGTTGTAGTTTGGAAGTATTTAATCTGCAAAGGACGCGATCCACGCGTTTCGGCTCGTCCGAACCTTGATAACGATACAAGACGTCATTGTAGCTTCCTTATTTAAATGTACAAATGCCTCCAGTTGCCAACATTAACAAAGGACTACATATTACTTTAATCCAAAAGCTGGCGGCCATATTGGCCTGGTCACAATGTGAAAATTCAGGAATTGATACAATAAAGAAAAGAAAAAGTGTTAATATGCACACAATGTCATTTCAGCATATCTTGCCCCGCGACCGCTGTACCTGTATGTTCGTCAACGTGACTTGTTCATAATAAACATACTTAGGATTGCAAACATCAACATAAACAGTGGACTACACATTACTTTAAAGTGAAAGGCTATCGGCCATATTGATCTGGGCACGTTGCGTATTATAATGGTTCTTACACGAAAGAAAAGAAAAAAAGGGGTGTTAATATACACACACTATCCCTAAATAAAGTTCTAGCGATTATAGTTCCATTCACAGCTCATTTGAGATGTCATGAGTGATGTCATGAGTGATGTCACTGACCATGTCATGAATGGTGTAATGTCGGAGGTCATAAGCAGTGCATTGCGGGGGCGTAAGTTATAGTTAGCTCAGGTAACTATAACTGCTGAATTTCACTGGTTTTGTACGAGTGAAATCTGAGTCTAACTATAACGTCCCTGTAATCTTTGTTTTTTTCAGCGAATTTCTAGTTTTTTTTAGCGTTAAGTAAGATGCCTATCACAATGGATGGTGGGGCGTTGGAAGCAGTGCCTGGCCTGGCATTGTGCTGCCCCCACCCAAGCTTGCTGCTCCTGCCTCCCCTCCTCCTTGCCATCCATTGTTCAAGTCCATGCCCCTGCTCCCTCATTACAGTCCTGTGTGGCCGTTCAATCAATCAATCAATCAGGGGTTTATAAAGAGCGCTACTCACCTGTGAGGATCTCAAGGCGCTGGGGGGGGGGCAGCTCCGGATTAGTCGAAAGCCAGGTCTTCAGGCTCCTCCTGAAGGTGTGCAGAGTGGGGGAGCGTCGGATGTTGACTGGGAGCTCGTTCCAGGTCTTTGCTGCGACGTAGGAGAAGGCTCTTCTGCCTGCTCTGGTTCTGCGGATGCGTGGGGTCTCTGCCAGGGCTAGGTCGGCGGAGCGGAGGTTCCTTTTGGGTACGTGGAAGGAGACTCTTTCGTTGAGGTATTTGGGTCCATTGTTGTGGATGGATTTGTAGGCGTGGGTGAGTAGCTTGAAGGTTACTCTCTTCTCGATGGGGAGCCAGTGGAGGTCTCATAGGTGCGGGGTCATGTGTTCGTGTCGTGGGGTTCCAAGGACGAGTCTGGCTGCGGTGTTCTGGATGGTTTGGAGCTCGTGTAGCAGGGTTTTGTTGAATCCGGCGTAGAGGGCGTTGCCGTAGTCCAGTCTGCTAGTTACGAGTGCGTGGGTGACGGTCTTTCTCCATTCGTGGGGGATCCACTTGAAGGTCTTGCGGAGGGAGTTGAAGCAGGTCGAGGCGACGGCATTGATCTGGCGGGTCATGGTGAGGGAGGAGTCTAGAAAGAAGCCGAGGTTCTGGGCGTGGTCCGTCGAGGTGGGGGGGTTTCCGATGGCAGGGGGCCACCAGGAGCTATCCCACGCCGTGGGGGAGGGTCCAAGGACGAGGACCTCGGTCTTCTCCGCGTTCAGTTTTAGGCAGCTGTTGCTCATCCAGGCTGCGACGTCTTTCATTCCTTCTTGGAAGCTGAGTCTGGTGTCTTCGGGGTTCTTCGTGAGAGAGAGGATGAGCTGGGTGTCGTCGGCGAAAGATACTATGCTGAGCCCATGCTGTCTGACGATGGCGGCGAGGGGGGCCATGTAGATGTTGAAAAGCGTGGGGCTGAGCGAGGATCCTTGGGGTACTCCACAGTTGATCTCTGTAGGTTCGGAGAGGAAGGGAGGGAGTCTGATCCTTTGGGTTCTGCCGGAGAGAAAGGAGCGGATCCAGTTGAGGCCGGTTCCGCGTATACTGGCGTCGTGGAGTCTGGCTGCGAGGGTGCGGTGTGAGACGGTGTTGAAGGCCGTGGAGAGGTCTAGTAGGATGAGGGCCGCAGTGTGGCCCTGGTTGAGGAGCATGTGGATGTCATCAGTGGCGGCGAGGAGGGCGGTCTCGGTGCTGTGGTTGCTGCGAAATCCGAACTGGGAGGAGTCGAGGATGGCGTTCTCTTCGATGAAGGTGGTCAGCTGGGTGTTGATGAATCTCTCGGTGACTCGTTGTTCTGCCACTGGCCTTCTTGCCTTCTCTGAACAGTTAGCTTGCTGCCCCATCCACCTCCTCCCTATCCTCTGTTGTCTGAATCCATGCACTAGCCTCCTCCCTCCTGCCATGCATGGTCTGATGTGCTGCCACTGCCCTCCATTTAGCATGATGTCCCAGTCCTCCACTCCTGCCCTCCATTGCCCAATTCTATGCCCCATCATTGACCTCCTGCTTAGCCTCTGTGCTTAGCTTGCTGCCCCTACTCTCCTTCCCCCTGCCCTCCGATGTCTGTGTGCATGCCCGTGCTCCATCCTTTTTGCCTACCATGTTCCATGGACCTTCCCCTCCTATCTACTCTGAGTGTTCTGTTGAGCTGCCACTCCCCTCCCACCTGCCTAGCATTGTCAGATGACTGTAACCTGTCCCTGCCACCTCCACCCTGCCTGTCCACGTTCCATGACCCTATCCCCTTCCTCCTGTCCTCCATGGTCCATTTTACTGCCACACCCTTCTGCCCTCCCTGGTCTGTTGTGCTGCAACTGCTCCTCCTGCCTGCCCCGCGTGGTCTGTTGTGAGGCCCCTTCCCCTGAACTCTCTTGTCTGTGCCCAGCTCCCACCCCTCCCTTCTATCCTCCATGGTCCTTTGTGCATGCCCCTGCCCCCTCCTTCTTGCCCATCATGGCCATTGTGCTGCCACTAACCCTCCCGCTTGCCATGCATGGTCTTCTGTGCTGCCACGGCCCCTCCCACCTTCCCTGTGTGGTCAGCTAGCTGCCCCTGACCCCCTCCCACCTACCATCCATGGTCTGTGTATGCCATTATAGTCTCACTGTTGCTCTCCATGGTGTGTCTTGCTTCTAGTGCCCATCCTGCCTGACCTCCATGGTCAGCTTGCTTCTCTTGCCCTGCCCCCTGCCCTCTGTTTTCCATGTGCAGACCCCTATTTCTACCTCCTGGCTTGTCTGTTCCATTGTAATGCCCCTGATCCCTCCCTCCTGCCTTTATGGTCCGTTATGCTGAAGCTTTCTCTCCTGTCTGTCCATTATGGTCAGCTAGCTGCCATTGCCTCTTTCCCCTCTGTTCTCTGTTGTCCATGTGCATGGTCTTGTCCCCTCCCTATTGCTTTCCATGGATTGTTGTGCTGCACTCCCGTCCCGCATGCCCTGTGTGGTGTATTGTGCTGCTGCAAACCCTGATGCCTGCCCTGTAAGGTCAGTTTGGTGCACCTGTCCATGTCCCTCCTGTCCTCTGTTATCCGAGTCCATGTCCCTACCCCAATTCCTCCTGCCTTCCATGATCCAATGTACCATAATTGCTAACATTTTGAACTTGGTAAGAGGGAGATTTTGAAAAAAAAACTGGGGTATTGATTTTCCCCATTGACTTACATTGAAAAAGAGGAGATTGTAGACAGGAGACAGAACAAATAAAGCCCATTTGGGCTTAAAAACATTGGGCGTTTCCTGGCTGAATCGGGTCTGTTGGCATGTATGGTTGTACTACCACTGCCTCTTCCTTCTGCCCACAATGGTCTATTATATTGCCACAGCCTCTCTTGCCTGTCCTGCATTGTTGGTTTGTTGCCCCTGCCCCTCTTTCCACTGCCCTCCATAGTCTGTTGTGCTGCCACTGCCCTTCCTGCCTGCCCAGTGTGGTCAAATTGTTGCCCCTACACCCTCCTACCTGCCTTCAATTTTCTGAGTCCGTGTCCCTGGCCTCTGCCTCTCAACAGTATCCTAATGAACAACTAGATTGCTAACATTCTATATTTATTACAAAAGTGTGGCACGCCTGACGTCATCTTGATGTAATCAAAACTGTAATACCTAGAGCATTTCCTTTAGAAATTACAGAAATGAGAGGGTCTTATTTGCATCGAAATTATGGTTAGTGCTCTAAAAAACTAAAATGAGGACATATTTTCTGAGTTTTCAAATAGCGACAAAGCACTTTTAAATTATTTGTTATCTTTATGTTTTTTTATCCAGTTGACCACTTGATTAAATGTTGCACTTAGGGGAGAGGATGTGGTGTTACTTCCAGAGCTGCAGACTTTGCAACTGGGGAACCAGGTTGGAGTTTCTGCTTCAGCTCGACATTCTGTGATTCTGGTCAAATCACTTAATCTCCCCATGTCTACAACCAAAATGAATTTGTCCTTGTGTGATGTAACCAATGCTCATGTAAAGCACTCCAATACCTGACCAGTCTGCACTATATAAAACTGCAAAAAAACAAAAAATAAAAAGTGTTTTGCACACTTCTGTCATTGGGCTATACGTGGGCTACATCTGGGTGATATTTGTGCTACATTTGGGCTCTTTTGTCTCTGGTGGCCATCTTGGGAGATTAATTTGTTATGAAGTTTCCTAATTTCCTCATTTACTGCAGTCTCCTTAGTAGGAAATGCTTTCAGTTTTTTACTTTGATTCCATCTAGAAGGCATTCAGATGTGTCACACATTTGCCATAAATTCTGAATGTTAGCACTCTAGTTGCTCATTAGATCACTGTAGTAAAGCTACTGCTCACCAGGGAAGTCTGCTGCTGGTATTGAAAGTGCATGTTTCAGTCTGCATGTCAGAATTTTTTAATGAAATAGAAGAGGATTTGAGAAGTCACTCAAAATGTGCCCTAATTTTTCTTTCTTCAGCACTAATCATAATTTCTATGGCAAAATGAACCCCCTCATTTTGTTCCTTTTTAAATTAAATGTTTTAAGTGTTACCAGTTTATTCCAATCAAAATGGCTTCAGGTGTGCCATACTTTTGTCATAAGTAAGACTGTTAGCGCTCTAGTTGTTCTTTAGAACACTCTGGGACATTCTGTCATTGGGCTATGCATGGGCTACATCTGGGTGATATTTGTGCTACATTTGGGCTCTTTTGTCTCTGGTGGCCATCTTGGGAGACTTTTTTGTTATGAAGTTTCCTAATTTCCTCATTTACTTTAGTCTCAGTAGGAAATACTTTCAGTTTTTTACTTTGATTCCATCAAGAAGGCATTCAGATGTGTCACACATTTGCCATAAATTCAGAATGTTAGCCCTCTAGTTGCTCATTAGATCACTGTAGTAAAGCTACTGCTCACCAGGGAAGTCTGCTGCTGGTATTGAAAGTGCATGTTTCAGTCTGCATGTCAGAATTTTTTAATGAAATAGAAGAGGATTTGAGAAGTCACTCAAAATGTGCCCTAATTTTTCTTTCTGCAGCACTAATCATAATTTCTATGGCAAAATGAACCCCCTCATTTTGTTCCATTTTAAATGAAATGTTTTAAGTGTTACCTATTTATTCCAATCAAGATGGCTTCAGGTGTGCCATACTTTTGTCATAAGTAAGACTGTTAGCGCTCTAGTTGTTCTGTAGAACACTCTGGGAAGCTGCAGTAGAACACAAAGGAATCAACTGACAGTCTCTGCCCTTGTTGGATGTACATGTTTTACTGAGAATGTCAGACTTCATTCTCACATGACTGAGAAAGATAATGTGAATTTACAGAAAATATGCTCTCATTTTAGCTTCTAGATCACCTTCCAAACCTCTATGGGAAAAGTATGAGAAAATAGTTTTCTCTCAAACATGATTCATGATATCCCAGCAGAAGGCTTTTTCACAGGGTAAAATCACCTTAGAACACACCACAATACCTAAAATTAGTATGGTACCATCAATAATGATTTATAATGTAACTAAAGTCTGTTATCACCCTTTATACGATCTCCTTTTGGTAACCCTCAAAACCTTCCATTCACTACAATGCATTTTAATGGGGTGCTATCATGTATATTGGTCCCAAGATGGCTGCCAACACTTCTTGGATGAAGTGCTGACAGCCAATCAGATCTCACAATGAGATGTGTGGTTCGGCTCCGCCCAAAAATATAAATTTCTTTTTCCTTTAATATTTAAAAAACTACTGAACAGATTTACACCATTTAAAAAAAGGGCGCTTTCTGAACCAAGAGCTACCTTTTTTGCAAAATTTG